>OY735212.1:7833849-8346349 GCA_963457665.1 Thysanoteuthis rhombus | reverse complement strand
AAAAACAAATTATTTATATCAACACGACACCTCAGCAGTGTTGATCAAATACCTCCACCCTTCCAGCTATGTTATAATATTTAGTTTATGTCATACCTTTAGTTTGTGATTTTATATGGGATATTATTCTAGTGTATTGTATATGGATGTTATTTTATACTACACATCATTTACATTTTTTGAAACGGGGCTTACTTACGTAGGTTACCCCCAAAACGTATTTAACCACGAGGGATCAGTAAGTATAACAACAGGCGTGACTCACACTTCGTGTCACTCCTATTGAGTGTTCACCCATGCAGATATTAAATCTGCTGTGCCGGTTTTGATCTCAGGCTGCATGCAAATCAACTTATGATATCATCTTTAATAATACTAATTACACGGAATGGATTTTTAAAAGATTCTTCGAGTTGATTCTCAATCAACATATTCAACTGGAGAGTGTGGATTTTCAGCAAGTGCGCTAAATTTGAAGTATGGTTTATTTACTTGGAATTGTAAATCGAAATGTATTGATCTTTATCAATATTCAACTAAAGAATTATTTGATTCATGTGCTCAAAGTACCATGATGCAATATTCAAAATGGGCACTGAATCGCAAGTGATTAATTTATTTCTTACCTGTTTCTCCACCACTTCATCATCAACCGTTGATACCGTTTCATTATTTATGAATATTTGACGGTTCCAGTCAGAAAGTTTGTTCACTGTCAACTTTCACCGATAAAAGTCACATATCTATTACTTTCTATAGCTATTTTGCCTTTGATTTATATAGCTACAAATATGTCTGTGTTGCAATCAGAGTTCGTCTTGGCCGCTTGCAGTCTTTTAGCTCCCACTACTGCTGCTTCTTGAAACAGGTTGAAATTTTTACATGAAGAAACACGATAATACTTTTTTTAGAAACTATTAGCCAAAACTGTTAACATTGGTTTGTCCAGTTTTTAAGTGGTTCTGTCTGTCTGTCTGTAAGTATGCATGTCTATATCTCGAGTACAGACCGCACCAATGATTAACGAAGACGCGAAATCTTTATTCTGTTTAGAAAAAAGCTTTATCTAAAAGATTTCCCTATTACCCCAAAATGAGAGTTAGTTTTGTGCTAAATTGGACTCTCATTTTGTGCCGAGCAGCATTCACGCTTTCTTTTTGGAAATTTGGTCTCACTTCCAATGATAACCGCCGAGAGAAATAGTTGATTGATTGAACATCTTTTTTTCCAATTTAGTTCAATCGATCATCCCAAATGCAGCATGCTGCTAACAGAAGTTTGTCATGTGAAGGTTTCTATTGAGTGACTGACCAGACCTGTTTTTCCCCGTATAATTATTTGGTATTTTTGCACTTTATGAAAGCTGCGAATGCGAATTTTCATTCAGCACGGTTTGAGAGCTGCAATAAAAGGCAACAGAAATAAGATGGTCCATCTAAGAAATAGAAAGACTATTAAAACTTATTCTATTAATGTCATAAAGGACCAGAATAAGTTGCTTCTACTTGATCTGTTATGTGAATCCCACAGGTTCCAGAGGCCAGTGTTCGAACGCAGATAGAAGTCAGCATTTTGAAATCTAACTTTCTAAGTAAGCAAGCCCTTCCCTCTGCTATCGTCCATCTATCTGACCATGGGCCGTATCAAGCTGAAGTTGGTAAATATCATAAAATGTTGGAGATTAAATCTCAGCTGGATAGATTCTTTCATACCATCTGGGATGAGCCAATACTTCCTGGATACAATACAGACGCAACATCCAGTTCGATGATCCATCGGAACAGGACAGAGAATAGTCTCACACTGTGATGCTCGGTGAAAATTAACGCCTCAGGGGGGTCACGTGCGCCTCCTTTTCGGTCTAAGAATGTCTTATATTGGGGAAAGAGCGGGTAGGGTCATTGTAGATCTGTTCGGTAAACAGTCCGGTTTTGTCAGGGTCGGAGTTCCGTTTGATATGGACAGGGGGGCCAAGTATTTGCTCACCTGGCGACTAATTTGAAATACGTTGCCTCACGAAAACATGAGTTACGAAGAGGGCACACTAGATTGATCTGACAGCACAACAGAATCAGCATTATCAAACGGATGAAAACGATGGGGCATATGTTTAAATTTTGGAAAACTGAAAAACAGATGGAACAGGTCTGGTTAGTCACTCAATAGAAACTGTCACTTTAACCAGCATGTCCTGTTGGGAGTAATCGATTGAAAAAAGTGGAAAAGGGGGTGATCAGTGAATAAGATACTTCTCTCTCCTTTTGTTGGATAACAATCACTAAAAATGTTCTTAATTTTAAAAAAACAAAACAAACGGACATGAATTGATGACCAATATAGCATGGATTTCCACTGTAGATTCAACTAAAAAGCTATTTGGGGTGGAGGTTAACGAGAAACGTTTTCATAAGGTATTTAGTAGACTATTAATGCAAACTTTGAACGTTGTTGCCAGAAAATACGTTCTGTACAACTTCAACACTTATAAAAAAAACCTAAAATATTTTTTTATTTTACGGAAAAAATACTAAAAAGTAAAAGAAGAGCGCTTCAGATAAGATTACTCATGCAGATTCTAAAGGCTGTAGCGTGAAAATACGTTTTGTACAACATTCACTTAAAAAAAAACCCAGAAAACTTGCTGATTATTCTTTTTGTTTTGTTTTTGTTTTTGTTTTTTACTGATGCAAAATTTCAGCCTTAAAGGTTGATCAGTGCCGCCTGCAGACGCTATACATACATACATACATACATACATACCAACATACGTACCTACATGCATACATACATACGTACGTACATACATACGTACCTAGATACATACTTACATACATACGTGCATACATACGTACCTAGATACATACATACATACATACATACATACGTACCTACATACATACATACATACGTACCTACCTACCTACCAACATACATACATACATACATAATTACGTACATATATACATACATACAGAAGCAGAATGGAGTGAAATCTGAAGCAACCGATTTTGATCGTTTTCGTGACAGTTTTGTGCGATGGTTTCTACTAATGAGATTTAAACTAATTTTTAAAAAAACGAAAACAAAGGCAAACATTGAAAAAATAGAATGGAATGGAGAACAAGCAGAACCTGTTTGGAATTCAAATAAAGATTAGAAAACGATAAAAACTAAGAGAAAAAGACAAGCAAAGAAGCTTTAATGAAAAAACGGGGAAATACTAATTCATTAATTTTCGGTAACCATGCTACTGCTTTCTGTGAATCTCATTTCAGAAAGAAGTGGTACCGTTCTTCCGATAAATTTCTTTCTTTGGTCCGATTGCTACCATCAGCAGAACATCGATTTTCAGCCAACTTGCTGGTGTCTGCAACTTGGATAAGAATTTCTTTCTTTGTGTCCTTTTTTGGAATTATTCCATATCTTTAGACTCTGTAGATACCTGGCAAGAATACGACTCTCCATCTCTTTATGGCTTCTTCCAAGACAAAAGGTACATTTAACGCCTTCCCAGTTTGGGATAAAATATTTGATCAGGTAACTACTTTTCCCAGACCCTACCATTACACGTATTCGATGACGTGTGAGTGTTCCTGACAAAATTCCTGCGAGAAATAAAATTACCGGATATTTCAGAGGATAAGGCAATCTTTATATCAGACGGGACCTTGATTTCAGTCTGGATTTCGGGGTTACTTTTCGAAAGTTCGGGCGTTTTTAGCTATCAAGACCTGACAAAAGGCAAAAGATTTGTTTAGTGATACGCCCCCCCCCTACAAAAAAATCGGAATTTCGTCGGTCTGCTCTTGATCACGCAACTGTCTTACTGCAAGCCTATTTGATATTATTTGTTTCATTTCGAACCTATCAATACGTCTAGGATTTTCGATAGTGTATTCTATTTTAGCCTTTTTTCCAAAGTTATCAGTGGAATCTCCTACTTATACTGAGTTAAAGCAGGCAATGATGGAATGATAAAGATGTTATACGAGGTCAACATTGATAATAGGAGTTCGAAGAATCACGGATGTTGTTTGGTGGAGTTTTGGCCAAGAGTTGGTTTATTTGTCCTTGCGTGCAGAGACCTGATTCGATGGTACCACGGATATAATACTGATGATAATCTAATTGGACTCAACCCAAATTTGATATTGTTTTCGTGACAACTTCTTATTTGCACCTTCATGTCTTTACTTCCTCCTCATCTCGTATTACGATGCCTGAGGCTTCTGTTCGCAATGAATTGAGCCAATAACAGAAAGAAAGGTTTTATGAACAAACAAAAGAGTTATACGTCTCAACCCGGACATTAATGGATTGAATCTTTTTTTTTTTTTTTTTTTTTGATGCATAGATGACCGGACACATTAACGTGTCACTTCGTTTTTTTTTCTGTCTAAAAACAACTCTACTAACACAACTCCCCTCCCAAACCCAGATCATAGTTATTTACTAAGCTTAGTTCAGAAACAACACCACTGGTATTGGGCACACTGTGGGAATAGGCTCGTTACTCAGATAGAACCCTGGAAGACTAGTTTGCAAACCATCATGAGACTTCTTAACCAACATATTATATTATCAGTGCATGTGTGTTAGTATGTATGCATCGAGCAACAGAAAAATATGAAGAGTTTCAACCGTTTACTTAGTGTAGCTTATTACGGCACAAGGTCACCATTGTATGGGAGCTGCTGAGGACCGAGCTCACTTCGGAAGTAAAAGTCAGCAGGACTAGCTTGCTAAGCATCACTAAATGAAGAAGTGGGTATGGGTGATAGTATACTAAAATACGCTAGATAATTATTGTCCGATACATGTCACCAAGAGAGATTGGAGCAATTCCATAATTCGAGAAATGTTTTGATCGGTATGATAGTTCTGAAGTGTGCTCATATATATATATATGTGTGTGTGTGTAATGTTTTCCCAAAACAAATCTGCCTCGATCTTTTTATGTATTTGTCAGTTGGGTGGCACATTAAAAGTTCGATGTTCCGCACTTTTAATTTGTTTTGAAAAAAACGTCACTTAGTTTTCATTCATTTAATGACATAGCGCTTTTTAAAAGTTTCAGAGAATAATGTCCAATATATGTAATTATTGGAGGGCTGTTTGGTTGATTGTACTTAAAAGGAACGAGTTTATACCATATAGGTATTTGCCGGGTAATATAAATCATTTGTGTATCATTAGTCTTCTAGTTAATTGAGGCACTTGCGTCGAGGTAATTATTTCATTATTCGTATCAACAGATATTGAAGCATTTGCACAAATGCACACACATTCACACACACACAAATCCCATCCTTTTAGAGGAGTGTACGTAAGGTATTTTTCTTTTGTACTAATATGTTGGACAGGACAATGCGTCCACACCAGTGTTACGCTGTGTGAATACATGTGTGGTCAATATATATATATATATATATATATATATATATATATATATATATATATACTTGTACTTGTGAAATGATATGAATCTATACATGCATGTATACAAATCTTGCGCGTATTTATATTCACACGGACATACATATTCGCGAATATTAATGTCATTTGGAAAAGCTATAAATAAGACACACTTGGATAATCGTTTTGCTAGAATTCTATTTTCATGTATTGCGATAAAATGTTATTGTCTCCTGAATTTGTCCGGGATTCATACTAAATTTTTTCTTTTGTCTCTATCTCTTGATTTTAAATCAGCAATTTTATCACCACTGAGAAAGGCGGTCCAAAGTTAATTCATTTGCAATCGCTCAATGAAAGATCAAATCTGCGTTTTTGCTTTTTGATTAATCCTGATTTTCAACACCCTGGGCTGTGAGCGAGATCGAAAAACTTCATTATTCAATCAAGTTTACAAAAAATGCTGGAAATATTTGGCTTTTGCTTTGACCAAATAGAATGAAAATGGAATTGGAAAGAATAATTTTTTATCAAATAAACAATGACAAATTAAGTATAGAATTAATTTTATTAATTTAACATTTGGTGAGGAGGGTACAAATCAGGCTCAACGCTTTGCAAATTGTACCCATGTGGTATTTCCTTATACAGTATATTGTTTTGATAACCAATTTTTGAAATATTTTATCAATAAAAAAAACTCAATATTAAATTTTAAAAATTCAATGAAAATAGAAAAAAATAGATATCAATGTTCCAGCAATTAAAGAAAATGTATTGTATTTACAATTAAACCATAATATTTTTTTAGGGCAGGGCAGACTTTGACTCCGGAGGCAATATGATAACTTACTTATTACAATATGTACTTATAAAATCTCATCTGAGGTTTATCTTGAAACGATATCCTACTTGAATTTGTTGGATTGTTTTTGAGGAAAAAATATAAGAAATAATTCTTTGCTAGTTTAGTTTCATGTATCACTTCTTTCATACTTTTCTGTAATAATATGTGACATAAATAAAGAGTTTTTTGATGGCCTTCTGGTTCTTATACAGCTTTTTTCCCAGGTTACCGTGTAAAAAATTCATTAAAATTGTTATTGAGCTAAAATGTATAAAATCTTCCTTACCAGTAAATAATTCTTAGAAACTTTTCAATTTAAGGATTTTCAAGCATAGTTGGTTTGCTCAAGCTTAAGAATATTGGTTTTACAGTTGGTCTGATAAAAGAAAAGTTATTAAGAATTAACTCTCCCAACCGTTCTCCTATAAAAAAATTGAATGAATGAATGAACAGCTTGGCTCCACGAACGAAGATTTGTCGAGAAGGATTTCCTCAACCGTTGAGCTATGAATGGTGGGCCTGTGTGCTAAATAAATCTTCCAGTCTGAGCAGAAGGGTCAGCTTACCCAGGGCCAACTCCACACTTTAAACCGAGATTTGGCATCATATGGTACACTGATCTTGCACGGAGCAGGACACCAAGAGGGTAGGTTTTACAGGAGTATCCTTATCCTGTCAGATGTGAGCAATTGGGGGTCTGCTGCCTCTTTGCTGGAGTATTTGATCACAGGGCGTGAATAATCCGCCGGTAGTAGATGCAGAGCTGGCTATAGAGTTCTAACGTCCCTTTGAAGGAGAATCGGGGTAGTGCGTCTATCTGCAATGTTTAATCATCGATAGAAACACGATAAATAAATGTCAGGGGTGTATATCTTAGTCGTAGCATATTTCCGCCTGTGCCAGAGTTCATTGTTCGAACTCAGTTGAAAACCAGAATCGCCTATCCAGATTTTCAAGGCAATTATGCCACGTAGTAATTCTTCCCTATTTAACAACATAACGTGTTTTGAGTCTCATCAAGCTAGTTTTGAAAATATTGGCTGGCTCAGAAGCATGTGTTTGTTCTTTTTTTCATTCTGAAAAGTTTATTATCTTCCATTTAGGATTGCTGGCTCTGTTCCCGCAAAGACACTCAAATAAATATTCGTTTTAAATCCAACTAAAGGCATCACAAAGGAATGTAATCTTCTGAACACTCTCATGGCCAGATACATTGACCTTCTTTAAATACTTCCTCGACGCAAATAAAAGGAATGGAAGAAACTAAATGATGGATTATTTCTTGACAGAGAATAGCGCCAACCTATGATTTTAGTTATACTGTATCAGAATCAGTAGGAACGCATCAGCACTGCATCCCAGTATGTCTTGATTAATGCAGTGAATTTGTTCTAAATTTCCCTGTACTCTTCAAAACCACTCAGTGCATCAGCAGCAGCAGCATCATTATCATCATCATCAGCAGCAGCTTTTTAGCGTCCGTTGCTGGACATAGACCTTCTCCAAGATTCTCTATCATGGGCCTCGTCGAACCAGTAGTTTCTGAATCCATCTTGCTCGTCACGCTGTCTTACTTTCTGTCGGTCATAGTTTCGCATATGATCCCTTGGGATCCTCGTTGTGAGTCGTGATGTCTAGCGGTTGTCTGACATTTTTGCAACATGTCCAGCCAATTGCCAATATGAGTTTTCAAACAGTTTCTTTATCTGGGACTCCTGTCCTTTCTCCGATACACTGAGCTGTCTTCAAAATATATGCTGTCTTATAATCTCTCGATGTGAGGATGAGTATGATTCTCTCATGTGCGCGTTGTGCGGTTATCAGTTTGAAAGTCAACCTTTTGATAGGTTCCCTATTTTTGTTCTCAACTTATACTTATCTTCATCAAATTGTTGTGCAATACTTTGACCGTAACATTAAATCAATACTAATCAGAATTGCACTGTTCAAGATATCCCTGCATATTTGGTAAGTATGGGCTGGCGTAACGTTTACTGGCATTGGAATCGGAATGGGAAAACCTAGTTCGAGTTTTGGTCCCGGTCACTTGAGGAAAGGCATGAATCTTCTTTATTCACAAGCTATGGGCAAATAACCGAATAGTTTTAGCTCTTTAGGCCTTAGAGTCTGTAGAGGACGAGTGTTGGGTGTGTGGCCAGCGACTCAATCCCATAAATAATACTCGTTACTAAAACAGTACCAGCAGAATTCCGTTGGCGTTACGTGGTTATGACCCTATGCTCCACAAGAAGTCTACATGTATCAACAGTATAGAAAATGTATCTGATTCAGCACACAAACATTTTGCTGGACTGATAGAACTTACACATCATCGAACTCAAGCAACGTCAAGCTTGGTGATCACGTAGATGGATGGCCGTCTGGGGATACCAAGTGCCATAATCTGTGGGTGGGGACAACCACCACAGCCATACTCCTCTCAGAACATATTGTAAAATTCTTCCATTTGGAAAGCCTTGAACGCAGCAGAGAGGGTGAAGTGGAACTTACAAACAGCGATTCCTCCATACTAAGCTCCTAGGTATAGCAGCTGAAATTTAAACACGCAAGGTCAATGAGTTGTTCTGACTTACAGTCTTCATCAACTTCTTCTAAACTTGAATAATGTAGTGCCCATTACTAAAGTGCACGTTTGGAATGAGCCGGACTTTGTGACGTGTTGTGCAGCCTGCCATAATATTCATATAGAATAACTATCCGATCTTTGTACGATACTACGGATTCGAAGTATTTTGGTTGCCAATTTAGATGTTTTATATCTGGATTTATATCTGTGATTTTAGACAAATGATCTATTATCTGATATTTTTATCATTATTAAATTTCTCGAGAACCGCTGACCCCAAATAACTTCAAACGCGACACTGCTCTTCTTTTTGTGCTGACTAATAGATAAGGCGAAAGCCAACTTACAATGGCCAGTCATCGAGTAATCCCAGGCCATACATGCATGCACGCACATAGACAGAATTCTTTGATTGTGGGTGGATTAAACAGTCAAGTGATGATAAAATTGAACCATGTTTGAGGCATCAAAACTCGAGAGAGCGCTCAGCTTAAGAATCAGAAAGTTACGTGCTCTTATATAACCTTACGAGATGGGTTTTACAAAATCCTCACAACGCAGTGGCAGGTAAAGACCGTGAGACGCTTCCCTTTACCCATCGAATCATTTCCCGTTATACAGCAAAACCTCACTCTGTCTATTGATTAAGCCGGGAGAGATAAGGTCAGGGGTAATCGATACGTAGCTGGAAAGATTTGCAGGCGAGGAATCGAAGCTGCTGGTGCTGTTTGGAATAAATATACGTCTCGGTCGGTACCCGTGACTAACACCCCACCCGCTTACATTCATTCGAAAAAGATTTCTATAAATTGCTTTAGAATTAGAGTCCAACCACGTGCCAGTGAATTGGTAAAATAGAGAATCAAGTCAAATAGGACATCGGTAAGGGGTGCCTCTGGCAATTGCAGTAATTATTGGAGATGATAAGGACAAGAAATACCTCGACTTACGAAGAGAGCATTTACATATATTGAACATAATGGAGACGTGTGCCTATTCGGTTATCCATCTATGATTTTGATCAGATGAATACTAAGTCAGACTGTGCTGGAACGAAATGCAGTAGAATCTCGTTATTACGGCCACGCGTGGATTTAATCGTACCGTTTTAATGAATTAAGTGTATTGCTAATGAGAAATTTAAAAAGACAGAGAAAAATGACTTTTTATTACCAAGTTGGACTTTGTTGAATCTAAAGTAGACTCCCGTTGTATTGATACCCTCAGTGAAATGAAGTTGCCGTTATAACGAATTTGACGGTATAATCTTCGGTTTTTATACAGATACTTCAATGAGAAGTAATAACGAATATGCTCAAAACTTTCAAAACCTTTTGAGGTACATGATCAACAATATATTGCGAGCAATAAAGGTACTAGTTTTTTCATTTCATGAGCATATCATTATCATTTGTTTTAAATGATCAAATCTTTTTTCAAGTACTGACGGTGTGCCGCGATCATTTTACGGCTATGCCCTCTTTGTCGTTGGATAAAAAGGTTGAGAATCACTGCTACAGACAATATTTTCGCAAGAATGTAAAAACAAACGTGCCGTTAGAAAACAGGTGATCAAATAGTGCCGTTAGAACAAGTACCCTTATCTCAAGAATTCACTGTAATGTTCTGCCATTACTGGAGATGAAATCACGATGATAGAATTTAAATTCAAATTTGGCCATGAGTAGGAATATACGTTTTTGCATGAATAAATCTGTAGCCTAATCATGAAAGGAAAGCATTTATTTTACACGACAATTCATTTTTTTAACACAATCTCCTCGCTTGATATTCATGACTTAGAACGAACCATGTACAGTGAAAATGTCTGATAAAAATTTAGCTCGCTCTGTAAGGGTACGGACTAAATGCCCGACCTTCGCATATATTGAGCAAATAACCTGTCATCTCAGCTTACTGAGGACAGTATGTTTAAAAACATGTGAAATTACGTAATGTCATGTATTGGATAATCCTAGCGTTTCAGTTTAACTGGTAGATCTTTTGTTTAAATCACTTAACCAAAACTACCAGCATAACTTTCTTTGGTTTTTAAGTGAATCCGATTAGCTATCCATGTATATGTCACGCGAACAGCTGCGTCATTTGAGCTATAGGGCTAATGGGTTGATCATTTACTCCTTATTATATCTACCAAAAAACCGTTGTTTTTTTTTTCAAAACCCTCACAATGGGTTTTTAGTCGAGAATTTAATTTGAAGTGTAACTTTAAACTGAATGGCCCCATAATTTATATCCGGTAGCATCCGTGCTTGGTCTTTAAAAATTCGAATTTTTTTTCATTGATCACCTTTTTTTCCATTTTTCTAACTGATCAACCCTAACATGGCATGCAGCCAAAAGACATTAGTCACATGATGGTTTTCTTTTAGCCAAACATGTATTTTTCACCCGTTATTATTGATCGTTGACTGTTACTTACCTCCATCTTGATTCTGAGTTGCTTTTTAATCGCAAATTTACTCGGGCCATCAATCTTCGGCGGTAAGTAAACAGCTCGGACTGGAATTAAAAGATAGGACTCGAACTCAAATCCCCCTATGACGTACGTGAAGCTAAGTTAACATTTTACTGCTCTTACCATCTGTGCTACAAGAACTAGCTGGCTGGCATATTTCTAAACTTAACCTTAATTGACGTCCTGAGTGAAGTTGCGATAAAGAAAAACTGGTAAATTGATATGAAGGTGAATAATAGTTTGAAATTGATGTTTATGATTTATCATACTTCATACGCTAAAAAAATGTCACATTGTGTCAAACTATGCACTGTGAACATTTGAAAAGAATATATTTGATATCTATTAATTTTAGCTCTGTAAGGCCACTGTATTAGGGCACCCAGTGAGAATTGAAGTCAATAAAGTAGAAATGGTCAATATTATTAGTTTGTTAAACAATACTATACTGATCGTGAAACTGTGGGTTTCATGAAATTACTGAAATATTGAAGGATTTCGTAAAATCTCGCTATAATACACACGTGTGTGTGTCTGTGTGTGTGTGTGTGCGCATGCGCGTATGGTTTCGCACGTGTCTGTTAGTCATTGACCCAAGGAAAACAGAAACCTCCTGACATTTATACATATCGCACCACTAAAGAGATAATTCTACCCTGATTTTACAAGTGTTAAACTGATTCGTACGAGAAGTGAGTAGCGTCACTTCAAGTGCTTATCGCCCCTAGGTCCCGATTCGCTAATCACAAACCTCGAAAAACTAGCCACAACAGAGAAATCCCTGATATGTAAAAAACAAGCTGGATGGGTGATGCTGGAAGAAGTGTAACACAACTATTTTACTTTACTTCTCTTTAAACTGTCTGCAAAGCAAATATCCTGTGCATCAATAAGTATAAGTCATATATCTAATGTGTAATGCTGGATAGAATTTGGATACAGAACCTCAAGCTAGCAGGCCCAGTGCTGTACCCCCTAAGCTATAGCTGTAAGTACAAATTGGCGATCGGAATAAGTAAGTGGAAGGCTGTTTGCAGCTGCTTTTCGTGAAGATACTCCGCACTTGGCTGCAGTTTGGGCTGACGTGCACCTGTTCGTTCCGGGTAAATTTTGTCTGAAATCTTAGAGATCAACTCTAGCGTGTTTGGCATTCTCTCGGCGCAGTAAAATCAATATTTGATACGCGGAACAGTAGTCAAGTCTTCCAGAAAAGTCACTGGCATTATCACATTGGCTCAATTACAAAGACTCTCTCAACTTGCCATGAGATCTCACGTCCATCAAACCATTCTATCAATTTCCACTTTCGTATCTACCCTCGAACGCTGTTGCCAATTTAGATGTTTTCCATCTAAAACTAGCTGTTTTGATTGCATTAAGAAGCCAGAAATGGCAATTTAGATTATCTTCAATATTATTCGAATATCTCTTTTAATTTATCGTAATTGAATAATTAATATTCTTATCAATAAAGTAATACTTCGATAGATAGATTTTGAAGATTAAAGTCTCATTTAATCAATAAATGATATGCAATATATTTCCGAGACTTTATAGATATATCTGGGGAATCTAGATATTTCAGGTGTATTAAGATGTTTTTCGTCTGAATCTTAGATGTAAATATGAGAATAAAGTTGGTAACACTTCTGTTGAATTGAAACTCTGCACTTAGCTGACCCTGGATTGTTCTTGTAGCTTCAAAAAAAGTCATGCATTTACAGTCTTGATGATATGGGGCGTGTCAGTTACTTCGAGACAGTACCTCCTTAAAATGGGAGGGCTGGGATCGCCCCAACGCCTCCATGTCACTGTTCATGGGGGACAGGTTAATTGTTATTGCCAACATGATCAATTGTGGGTACTTACTTAAACTGAGCCATGTGTCACATTCTGTACACGTGGGTTCGATGCTAAATAAAATCGAAATACGTTTTTTCGTTCATTCAACTCTCTGTATCACAAGCCCTGTCTGATGGATGAATTGGTAACAGGTTTGCCTCGAACGTCTGAATAATTGTTTAAATAAAACCAAAAGCTGAGATCAGGACAAGCGTTTTTTAATCTTGTAGGCATAAATTACACTTTTACATAAATTCACTCATCCAGACTTACCTTCTCCATAAAATCATTTAAAAGTTACCAATGTTGAACATGTAAACAATCAGCGAAAAACTGTATTGAATTTTTTTTCATTAATTAATAAAATCAGAGAGCACTCATTATTAAGCAAACTGAATATCATTTAACAATTTTATTGATGTTTTAGTAATTAAAAATATAAGAATGTACCAAACTATCCACTTACAACTAATAAATTTACCTGCACTTTATTAAATTAACCATTGGCAAATTATAAAGAATGAAATGAAATTATAATGATGTGTTTTATGCTTAAACCGTCTTGTGCTCTAGAATAATTATCCAGCAGCTTTTTTTAAATTAGATTAAAAAATGTTTTGCCCGTGTATAAATACTCTAAAACAGTCAAAATACACTTAGTTACAATTTCATTCGTTCACTACAATAGAGATAAACATAAATGTGTACGTGAAGGATTATGTTAAGAATATTTGAGCTCCTCGGTCAAAGCAATATACTGGTAAAGTTGACCCTCAATACTCCTCGCCCTTGATACATTGAATTTTTCAAATTAGACATTTTTAGACGTTTTATTGCAGATGATTAGGTTTAGAGACGGTTCTTCATGTATTTAATAATGTGAACTTTTCTTTTCAAATTAAATTTTGAAGCCTCCCATACCACCCCGGGGATCTACCCCTGTGAGTCAATGCAATAAGAACTGCGCATGTATGTATGTATGTATGTATGTACGTGTGTGTGTGTGACATTCTTATGCAATAATTTCCGAAAAGAAATCGAAATAAGCCATCACAGCATTTCCTGTCAAAGTATACAACCTACTCAACACCCCTTTCTTCTAGGTGACCTCGCAAAACTTGAGTGTTTCCATTTTTCACTCTATGATGCCATAAAAAGCTTCTTTCCATAACTACGTCCGACCTTTCGAGCCTCTTCTGACTCAAACATGCACCTTCTTTTTTGTCTCGTGCTGAAAGCCATTCTTCAGAGCATAGTGATTCATCAGCGTGATATATAAGTATATAATTCTTCTGCATTGCCTGACAAACTATATTTAATCATATTGTTGCATCAATGCGTCATTGAGTGACACAGGGTTTTTTTTTATTGACCCAGTAACTGTAGCAAATTGTGGAGAGTTATAGTTATTACTATTGTTATTTCCGTCATCCGCATACATGATTAGAACAGCGTTGATATTATCTTTGGCAAGTATATCAGTGATCCCTGAAACTCCACTGAAAATCTCAAGCATTCAACATCAATTATAAACCATGAACAGACTCTCTTCAAAACGTGCAACATCGTTCACATACTTTTTTTTACAATCTTTTTTTCCTTTCAAATTACTGAGAAATTGCAGAATTTGATTAAAATTTCAATATTTTATTCAACAAAATAATTGAATTTTAGAGTTTGACCGAAGTGAATTCTGGGTCTGAAAGAGTGCGAATTTGGCCTTCATAGACCTGACGACTTTCTTCTTTCAACACTCCCCATAATCCTCCGCTCTCCAAGCAACAGGCAAGTCCTTTCGTTTCCCACTTTAACCAGTTTTCATAAGCAGCAAGTCCTCTCTCTCTTTATCTCTCTCTAGGGAGAAGAAGAAATCAGGAAGCCCAAAGAAAACGTAGACCTCTCAAATCACCGACAACGACGAGAGAAAAGATGAAAGCAATCGAATTAAACAAAACCATTGGAGGAAAAAGTTAAAGAGAAGGCAGCTGAAGATACAAAATGGCGGTCATCGGGGGAATTCTCGAAAAAAATGTTACAAGACAATCAACAAAGCACTCAGCAGAGGAAGTAGGCAAATTACTTGCATGCTTGGAGAAAATGGCGACATAGCAACGGAGAGGGACAATTGTCGAACGAGCCCAAGGATTCTATAAGAGCCACTATTCCTCCAAGCAAAGGTCACCTGACAAGGACCAGGATGTTCAAGTCACAAGTCCTCTGTTCGAAGTCCTCCCGGAAGTTACTCTGTTGCAGGCGAAACAACTTATCAAACAGTCTCTGTGGATGCTTTTAACCTTTTCCAATTTAGTTTGCAAGAAAGTGAATCTGGCCTTGGAGAAGGTGAATTTAGCTGATATAGACGCCCCTCTCTTTACATATATATATATATATATATATATATATATATATATATATATATACATATATATATATATATATATATATATATATATATATATATACATATATATATATATATATATATATATATATATATATATATATATATATATATAAACACATACACACACCAATATGTATATATTTATATGCTTTTAACCTTTTTCAATTGTGTCTGAGAGAATATTTGTTGCGAGGCGAAATGAACATGCAAATATTAATGTATGTTAATATTGTCAAACTCACACTACTGCCTTTTGACTTTATTTTAGTATTTAACAATGACGGATGATAATGATCAGACCAAGAAAACTAGTGACACCATGCACAAATAACAGTGATACTGTGACGTAACTTCTACAGCTTGATTCAGGTCTCAGTTGATTTGCTAAAGTTTGCAAGTCGTATTTATAGGAATTGCTAATAAAGGAGTTGGAATTGGACACTGGAAAACCTGGATGTTCTTGATAAACCCGTCAAAGAAAGCCCTCAAAAGGTCTAAAAAACTTCTTTTTTTTTTTCCTTCTTAAAATCAAGGATCAAGGGATTTAGTACAGATGCCAATTTTCAAATCTTTAGACGAAACAGGTTGACCAGGAGTATTGGAATACACAAGCATTCAAACACAAGTACATTTAATTAAAAACAAGAAATTTGGCAGATAGAGTTGTTCAGTGATACAGAGAAAGTAACTTATTGCAATCACTTTCGTACAGGATATATCTTTTGCTTAATGTTATCAGCTGGTTTTTGTTACCACAAAGATTACAATAACCGGCTAATAGCATTAGGCAAACGATATAGAAATTGTTAGAGATTTACATCCATTGTTTTGGATTCATAATTTCGTTATCAAATTCATTATCAGAAACTACTTCACATCATGAAAGGAATTATATGAAATGTATTTTCTGATTTTTGAAAATGTCCAATTCTTTTTAATATTTGTGATCGACTTATTTTGAGAACAATAACCATCTGGTAAGATTTTACTCCGTAATAGAGTACTTGATTTTTATTCATTGCCCGTTCTTGAGTACGAGAAACTGCCAACCAAAAGTAACAATATGGGTTTCTTCAGCTTCTATGTTCGTTTACCTGAATGGCCTGCCGAGCTAAAGGGAAGAAAAAATTTCTTCATGTCTGGAAAAAACTTAATTTTTGCCTTTTTAGTTCCTTTACGTACAAGGGTTGAATTTACAATTTAAGTTTATGCTAAAGAGGTCGCTATTCTCTGTCCGGCAGTGTTCATGCTTGTTTTCTGTTCGATTTTTAAATGTTCCCCATCCCTCAACAAAAGGCGACAGAAGTAATTTATTCATTGTAAAACCAACTGATCACCCCAACTTGGTATGCTGCCGGGAGATGTTAGTAGCACCATGGTTTTTATTGAGTGAATGACCAAACCTTTTTTCTTTTGCCTTTTCTCTACTAATCTTATTGTTACCATCCCCCATATTTAATGTCTTTTCTTGCCTGGATCATTACCTCCTTTTTTTTCTTTTCCCAATTTTTGATTTAAATGCATTTGCATCTCAAGTATTTATTGCCATTGCTGACCAACTGAAGGGCTGACATACCAAAATGTGAGTTACATCCCTTGAGCAGTGTTGTCAATTCAGATGTTTTCATCTAAATTTACATGTTTTTTGTCTTGTCTAGGTGTCAGAAATTGTTATTTAGATGATTTTTTCATTAGAATAAGTACTACTTGTATTCAATTCATAGTGATAGAATAAGTGATATCCTTAATAAATTAAGTAGTAATAGAATAAATGAATAAATATATGTATACATTCTAAGAGACATATTAGGTATTATTATTAAGTTATATATATTTCCATATGAGATTATAAATTGCGTTATATTATATTGAAACTCTTATTTGAAATGATGTACCATAATTACACTGTGAATGTATCATTTGACATAGACAACATGAATAGAATAAACAACTATCTCAATGGTAAGAGCAATGCTACATTGAAGAGGCTACTCTATCGGTCTCAGGTTCGATTTTTACAGCTGCTCCATTTTTATTTGTTTATTCTTTGTACATTGTATAGTCAAGATATATTAACTTTGTTACAACTGGAGATCATTCCAAATAAGAAGCTCAATGAACTATAACGCTATCGGATCATTTATTCATTTCTCAATATATATATATATATATATATATAGAGAGAGAGAGAGAGAGACAGACTGACAGAGAGAGAGGGGGGAGATATAAGGGAAACCTTGATATTTCCTGGTGTTTTGACGTGATCTTCAAAATAGATCTCTGCACAAGAAGAGAACTTGCGCCCCTATGGTCTGACTTTTAGTATTGTTTATTTTCTCTCTCCCTTTTTTTCCCTATCTTTCCTAACCTGACTGAAGGCCACAAGCTGAGTACATCACGTGATGTCCCTACGAAGACACCAATCGAAGAACTCATCAGGTTAAACGTCGCTCACCCTCCCATCCCTACTTGAGCGTTTTTCTCTTTGATGACCATTAGCGTTCGCCGGAACGTGGAGTGTGGGCAGATTCACCATCCATCTACTTTCTCAGCGAGAGTAAGGGGATTTGAAAGTTGGAACCTTAATGAGGCCCGGATCAAGGGGTCAATGCGAAAAATGACAGCTTAGAACTAGTTATCGCTTAGGCAACCTTGGTCCCTTACCCGACTAACCTCTCCCATCCATCGGGAATATATCCCTTTGACCCCACTATCTTGGAAAGTGGCATCGGACGTCCTTGCTCATAGCACTTATTCGATTCCTTTTTTTTACTTACCGTCTGTCATACTTATTGTCAATCCTTCGATTTTTTAGTTGTTTTTATTCTTTATTTTTGCCCCTTTTTAGATACGTGAGCATCTCTAGCATCGATAATACTGACTGAATGACTAACAGACTGATGTACCGAAACACTCTCACTACCTCTCGTCTTTGCCCCATCCAAAGTTTTTAAACGGGCCAGCCTTATTAGCTACCCATGTGTGTATGTGTCGTGCCTACAGGCTGCATCTATGAAGCCAGTGGACTGAAAATTTAAACATTCGTCCCTTATTATGTCTACAAATACGTGTTCATGTTTTTTTTTCGGAAACCCCGCTCTGAATACGGTTCTTGTCGGAGCATCAATTCGCAATGCGATTTTAAGCGAAATTGATCACTTTTTTTGCGTCCGGCAGCATTCACGTTCGTTAGAAACTGTCTACCAATACTGTCAACATCAGTTTCTTCAGTTTTTTGGTTTGGCTGGCTGGTTGGCTATGTACGTAACATGCATACAGGCTGCACCATGGGACTAGAGGGCAGAAAATTCCAACATTTAATCCTTATTATCCTTAGAAAAAAAACGTTGCTTCGTTTGTTCTTGAAATCCCCTCCTCAATATATTGCTATGGGAGAGGGTCAATTCACAACGTAAGTTAATGGACCCTTTAGTTTGTGTCCGCTCGTTTTTTCCATTCATCATCCCCAATACGGCATGCTAATGAAATGACATTGATCTTGTGACAGTTTCTATTGAGTGACCAGCCAAACCTGTACCCCATTCGTATTGAATTCATTCCTGATTTCTTACGATATTCCTTTGCGATTTTGCCTTGTCTTCCGTTGTCTGCTTGCGTTCCCTCCCCCTCATAAACCCTTCCCTATGTTCTTGTCATTAATTCAGATTTTCTCTATTTTCTGTTGCTTCACATTTCAATTCTGTTTTTACTTTCGGATTGTCTCGCCTTCGTCTCTCCAAGTCCTTCCGATTCCCTGCACAACACTCTACCTCTACTTTTGAATGTTAGAGAATCTCAGGTAATCTTTGGATAGTTGGTCCTAAAATACGATGGAATAAAGTTTACAAAAGTTATCCCCCTTGATTGCTAGGAATGGGCGCAGCCTAATTACCTTAATTGAGTACCATTAAAAGGTTCTTTGTATAGGCTGTATGATTTTTCTTTATCTTTATGATTTACCCGTAATAAAAACAAACTGATTTTTTTTAATGCTAAGTGGAAAAAGAATGGCCAGGACAAGGGGAAAAAGACAAACGGGAATTATACAACTGACAGAGTTGAAAGAAGACCAAATTGCGCGAATTTTGGCTTCAAAAAGCCAACCTGGCAACTCTGACCAGGATACTTATAATTAACACCATGTTGCATCATTATCATCATCAGCAGCAGCAGTAGCAGAAGCCTTTTATTGTCTGTCGGTGGACACTGATATTCATATGATAGAATCGCCAAATTTCTCTATCATGGGCGTCAATAGTTTCTGAGCTTGTCCAATTCGTTCCACCATCTTATTTTTTGCCGGCTACAGTTTTGCATATGATATCTGGGGATCAATTATGTGAGTCATGATGCGCAATAGAGGTCTGACATTCTCGCTGCATAACCAGCCCATTGTCATTTGAGTTTTCCAATGGATTCTATTATACCTCAGGCTCCTATGTTTCTCTAATATACTCTGCTAACTTGTAATCTTTCCGTGTGATGTTAAGCATGATCCTCTCTGGGGCAGCTTGCATGATTCTTAGTTTAAGAGCGAACGTTCTGGTTCGGTTCCATGAATACTTTCGGGAGGATGCATTAGATGTTCATGTCGCAGTTAATGGCTCAGCAATATGAAGCACGTTCTCTTATCATCACGCGTAATCTTGATTTCAAGTCTTTTGTGTCTGCTTCTGAGTGTCTTCAACTCCCGACGGCTTTGGCGAACAACGAAGTACAACTTTAAGAATTACAAACAAATGAATATCTTTTCTTTTAGTTCTCACTTTTTTTTTCAAAATTTCCATAGTATCTTGCTTGATTGTTATAATTGAAGAATTTTACTTTTTCATGGTCTATTCCTGAAGACGTTAATACATACACTAAAAAGATAATTATTTCTTTTAGGTTTCTTCTCTTGGGAATTCGTTTTGTTCTACTAAGTTGTATGAAACAAGTTTTTCTCTTTCTCGTGTCTGTCAATGCAACTTTTTATTCTATTGCTTTTTGATAGTTTGTTAAAGTATTTATGTGTATAGCTTAGTGGCGAGTCTTGCATTACAGACCCACAAGCCAACGGTTTAATCACCGATTGCACGTAGATTAACTCCACTACGGCAATGCGGCTATCATATTCCCAGCAGTAAACTCTACTGAGTCTTGTACATGAATGGAAAAAAATCAAGAATCATAACATGTATAATAATTACCGATGTGCTTTTATCTATCTATTTATCTTATGTCTTGCTGAAAGGAACCAATATAAAAAATTAAGTGAAACGGCTGCGCTGTGAAGACTGATGTTGGCTTTAGTAACCTGATAACATACAAATAGACCAACAATACACTGATGACGAGATGATGAAATTCTAAGCGTGAAACATTGTTAGTCAGATGTGCACACTTGGAATAAGACTGGCATCTGCAGGGTCAAACTCCAGCCAAACTTATATTCCAACTAAAGATGATTACTGCTACTTATTATATAAAAAAAAAAATAAATGAAAAAAACATATACATGTATTTATATAAATATATTTGTTTCCTAGAATGGAATAAGCCCGTTCATATCTGCATGATAAATTTCGATGATATCTTATCAGTCAGTAAGTCTGTTTCCAGGTAATCAGTTGGTCATGATTTCAAATCACAACAGAGAATGTGGATTTTACATATCGGTTTCAACATCAAATTTTGGCCAAGTGTATTGTTGTTGTTGCTGTCAACTCCAAACTTTTTTGCCGTAGTTTCATAAAAGGTACATACACAAAAACAGTTGATTGCATAGAGACAGTAAAAAAAAACTCAAAATTTTGTTAATGTGGGACACGGTTAAATGCTGAAATGCCAACAGATTTCATGAATATCCATCAAATAGAAGACACGTTGCAAAAGAATAGACCTGTACGCTTTTAATAGTGTATTGCAACTATCTCCCATGTGTATCAAAAGCACAAGCATGTATATCGTGCCCTGAACATGACCAGATCGGTTATTATGTCTGTCCTGCTTTCGCCACAGACTTTTCAATCCAGTTGTTTCATTACTAGATTTTGCGAGATCGTATATTTTCTCAGCAATAAATGAGAGGAAAAAAGGAGAGATGAGTATACTTAACGGTATGTTGATAATAAAGTTGAATTAATTGACTAATGAAATGTTGCCTAATTTATCAGATTTTTAGAAATGTTGGTGTGTAGCATAAGTCAATATATTTCATAGTATGCCAGTATGCTATCATATGATAAATCTTCAGAACCATTGCAATAGCCAGTACAAGGATACAAACATATATATATATGTGTGTGAGTGTGTTGTATATTCATATCGGAGAATTTCAAATATGGTCCTTACTTTTTGTATCTCCGTGATGTCCTAATTAATTCAATTCCTTAAAAATAACGTTGGACTGATTTTTGAATTCAAGCTGTTTGATAACCAGATGCAATGGTTTTAATTCAGTTGGTTTACGATTATGTGTCCCCTGATCAAAAATTGAACATTATAAAAATATATGAAAGTTTAAGTCTTAGATTTCATAAAGATACACTGATTAATTTGAGCTCATGTGTTTGTTCTGTTTATTATCATCAAAACGCTTTGACTGTTTTAACCTCCGACTTTTTTCGGGGGCCTTTCGTATTTGATTACGATCTAGGATTTTTGAATTATTTATTCGATCAATAAGGTTAACTTATCTCGCCGTTGCCTATGTTTGGATTGAATAAAGGATTTGGTTGAAAAATCCAAGAGTTTGTTCCCACTGACCTGCACGCACATATATCTTTCAATCAGCGCTCAAAGGAAATTAATGTGCACACAAAATATTTCGAATTTTGTAGATATCTCACAGATTTTTTGTTTCATTGAAAAACATAGATACGCTAAGTCAAATTGAAAAGTGCTCCCATAATTTAGTCAGTGAAAAGAACATTCAAAGCATAAGATTTTTATGTCTACTGACCACTGAATATTAGAAAGACCCTCGAAGTAACCAAATCCGACCTAAAGTAGGCTGGAAGGTACAGCAGTTGGACTATAACAACCAAGATAAGTTCCAGTTCAAATATATCATTGTATAATATTGATAATTCCTCATCTCAGAAATTCAGATGGAGAGCTCTAGAACTTCTTTTGGGGTATTTTGTATTTGTTGTGAATTAAATAAAGTCATTACATTATGTATGCCTCGAATCACATCCCCGTCTTGTTGATTTTTTTATCAGTTGACAAATGTACACTTGTCAAATGCCATCAGTTTTTTTTCATTACTTTTCGTTTTATGTTTTTTTTCCTTTTAATAATTAATGAATTTAACTTTCTTATCAACATACCGTTAAACATATTCATCTCTCCTTTTTTCCTTTCATCTGCAGTCGAGAAAAAATAAGATCTCACAAAATCTAGAGATGAAACAACTGGATTGACAAGTCTGTGATGAGAGCAGGACAGACATAATAACCAATCTGGTCATGTCCAGGGCTCGATATACATGTTTGAAGGTGTGAAAAAAAATCACAGGATACACATGGGAGATAGTTGCAATACACTATTACAACCGCAGCCCACAGTTTGGAAGCGGCCAGGTCTATTCTTTCGCAACGCGTCCTCTATTTTATGGATATTCATTATATCTGTTAGCATTTCGGTATTGAACCGTGTCCCACATTCACGAAATTTCATTCTTTCGATTATTTCCACCTATTCTTATACCATCCAATCTTTTCTCACCCCCATCCAAGCCTTACTCTCCCCTATCATTTCCGGTCCAAGCTTCACTTTTTCCTTTACTTCACCAACTCGTTTTTTTTTTCCTTTTGGTCGATTAAGAATACAGTCTTTATTTTCTGTTCACGTAAAGCTGGATCACCTTTACTTTTCTACTATGTATGTGAGAAACACGCACGAAAATAGCTAAACAAATAAAATAACGTGCAGGAAAAGTCGTGCTCGACTGTAAATGAATGACTGTCTTCCCGAAGGTGTGGGCTACATGCAACGCCAATACAAAGCCCCCTTCTGAATGCAAAATCACACCTTCCATCTTGATTGGCAAAGCTCCGTTTTTTCTTCTTTTCAACCTCCTTCTTCTTATCATTCTTCTTCTTCTTCTAATACTTCTTTTTGCTGTAACATTTACTTCCGAGTAACTGTAGAAAGATAAAAGGGACATATATAATGTATGTTCGACTGGCAATTCTATCGTGCTTTTGTGCTAAAGAAATATGGTCTAAGTCGTGTGAAGTGTAGCACTCACATTCAAGCTACCAATAATAGATTTTTTTGTTGTATTATATTCTTTCTGGTGCTACCATCTTGGGAAAGCTATACCATTTTAAAGCGTTTCCTACATTCTACATTGACTATGAATCTGCAGCCTGACCTACTGTATGAGCACATCTTTGAATATACTGTTCGAATGGCATTATTAACCCTGCATAATGTAGATTGAGAAATATTTTTATAAGAATACCCGGTCTCATGTTACCCAAGAACAGAGCTTTCAAAGGTGCTCGTCGTGACACTAAAATGTGTTGTCGATAATCTCTAGGTGCGTCGCGAAATTAAGTATAATTTTGTATACTTTTCAAAAGACACTTTTCTTAGATCAGTTGAAATGCTGGCCTGGCTAACAAAATTGGAGAATTGCGTCGTAGAACAATTATTTTCAAAACGTGTGTTACCAAGGTAAAAAGTCTGAGGAGTTTGGTCCAAGACGAACTCTTTAATGTCTGTCAAGTTGACCTATTCCCTAGTTAAACACTGATTCATGAAAAATCTTGCAATAAAAAGTAACGCTGATGCTGGTTCTAAGTAAACATTAATCATTATCAACTTATGTAAAACGCCATGTGACGGATTACATTTCTATTTGAAACATTTGTCAAGAGAGATGAATATTTAAAGCTAATTGTAGGGTAGCTTCCTTTACTTATCTATTTATTGTTGCAAATGCGTAAAAAAAACTGGGTTCATTCTAGTTAAACGCGAACAAGAGAATGCAGAGCAACATAATGATGTTGGTATTTCAAGTACAGCACGATCACAAAATTATCTAAATTAAATTATTTTTTTCGACGGCAGATGTAAACTAGTGCCTAACTAAAACATGTATACTAGCATTTTATCTCTCGAGTCACATTCACCATCGGCTCTATTTGAAGAGCCTGCGAGGAGGTAAAAGGTGAAAAAGGCGTGCTTTCCTTTCTAACTATTTCAGATATGTTGAAAACATTAAGTGACAGTTATCGAATTAGTAATAGGAGTACTATGGATGATTTAGACATTCTTTCAGGATACGAACGGCTGACATCGAATACGAGAAGAATGTACATAATCGCGAAATGCACAAAAAAAATACGTAGCAAGAACATTAAGAAAACGTATAGTTCTGCTGCTTGGATACGTTCCTTCAAATTTAATTAAGTCTATGAAAATATGTTGACGAATAATCCATAAAAAAAAAAACATTCAGTCCATATCCTGTCACAAGTATTTAGGAAACTTGACATTTATGTATAACGAGCTAGAACCAGGCCTGTCGTGTGATTTCAGTTAGGGTTCAGTTTAGTATTACACTCACATTGTAAAAAAGCTCCCTTCAAAAATCCTTATATTTCTCCTGAAAACGTTTTACTTTGAAACAACCCCTGGGTTCATTGAGTATGCATGTCAAATTTAGTTAAGATGCAATTATGGTCATGGTAGAGGGGCACAGACACGAATAGCTAGTTGTTTTATTTTCTAGACAATCAATAGTATATATTGTTGCAGTGAATAAAAAATCAAGTATCAAGATATTTACTCTGTGGGGAAGCCTCTGATATCCTTCTTCACGGTCTTGGAAACCATCCCAATGTTGTTATTGTACCGAATACGACGTGTAAAACGTTTTTTGGTTTCTGGTTAGCAAGTGCTATTTTCTTATTTATCATGTCTATGAAGTGTATAAATATTTTTCCTTTTATTTTCGATACAAACATTATTTCGGTCTGGAACGTTTTGATGGGAATTATCTTGAAATCTCAACCGGAAACTGATAATTCCATTAGAAACACAAAGTCAAAAGTGTTTGAATAGCGATTCAGTTTTTGAACTGAGTCGGTTCCTTTCCTTGGTTTTTCATGAGTTAAACTTCAAAATTATTACACCTGAAGAAGGGCGTAGAATAAATCAACCGAAACGTCGCTGTAACATCAAAGATGAGAGGAAGAGATTTGAGTAACCTCAGAATTATAGACAAAGTAAAAATACATTTCATAGTGTTATTGGTGGAATGTTATTGTGACGTCATCATTGCCATGCAGTAATGTTTCTTTTTTCAAGCGTTTTCAGTATTTTAGTGAATGTTTTCTTTCTTTTTGCAGGTAAGTCGTGCTTTAATTTACAAGAAATTGAAGGATGTGATTAGCAGTGTGACTTGCTGTGGGAAAGATTTTACAGGTATTTAATCATAAACATTTTGTATCAACTCCAAGTAATAGAATATTCAACTTTTTTAACTTTTAGTCTGCTTTTCTATCATATGCAAAGAGACCAACATATTCCTTCTTTTTTTCTAAACTTACAATGCATCTTCCAATAAAATCAGTGCATGGCCAGCTATCCTTTACTCCGACAAGTACAAACAATATTAGAGTATTGCTCGTTCCAAAGGTGCATGTTTAGAAGTGGTCAGACTTCATGGCGTGAGGAATAGCCTGCCATGATTGTCACGTAACTAATTTTCTACTCGTTGTGCGAAACTCCGACTTCGAAGTATTTCGATTACTTCTCGCCAGTGTTGCCAATTTAGATATTTCATATCTAGATTCAGATATTCAAATATGTTTTTTTAATTTATCTGGTTTCTCGAGAAACGCTGATCCAAAAACAACATCGATCTCGACAATGCACTTCCTTATGTGCTGACTAGAATATCTGGCAAGTGTCAACTTTATTCAATGGTCAGTCATCGAATACTCGCGGTGAATACATGCACACAGACAAACAGACAGACTTACAGAGATTCTTTCAATTGTAGTTAGATTAGATTTGTAATCTTTATATTAGAGTGTTCGGGAAGTAATTAGGTATTTTCGTGTTCGGAAATTAATGAGGTATTTCCAAAAAAGAATCGAAAACATTCACAAGCTTCATTCCATCGGAATACACTTCAGAAATGCTCTTCATTGCAGTGTATGAGTAGTACCCTTTCCAAATCCATATTGTAAGCGATGTTGCACTTTAAAATCTCTATACTTTGAGGGGTTAATCTTTACTATAAATGACCCATCACCAAGTGAAGAGATGCCAAATTAAATCCAGACATAGTTTCATATTATTCAACCCTGGTCTTGCCTTAGTTGGTTGGCATATAGTTTATAGTAGAAAAATACGTAATTACTTCCGAGACACGAAAATAGCGTAATTACTCCCTGAACACCCTAATATATTGTAAGAATTCCATTCAAACCTATTACTGAAGTAATTTTGTGATTCTACCAAGTTTATTTGATTAGTTATTATTATTTATTGATAATTCCTAAATCTCATGAACTTCCTCACAGTGTCTAATTGTTTTTTTTAATCCATCAATGGGATTGGCAACATTGAATCAAATGTAAAATGCGTCGAAAGCCTGAATTTTCAGATCTCACCGTATTGAAAATTCAATCTAATTACTATGCGTTTCAGACGTCTGGATTCTTTTACATGGTTAAAAGGATTTGAATTCTATACCTCTTCCTTGTTTTGATTAAGTGAGATATTTTGATTACGGTGTGAGCCGAAAATTTGCGCTTTTTGCTAAAAATCAATTTTGGGTTCCAAATTCCACATCTGATCTCCTTGATGATTTTACTGGGACATGACCAGGATACCGAAGTCAAAATATCGGAAGGCTGTCAGCAGATACGTGAGATTTGTATAAAAATATCTGAGTTGTAACCATTTCAAGATTCAGTACGTCTTAGAATATTAGTGAAAAAGAATGAAGCAGTGTTTTATCCCCCATTGTCAGCCTTTGCCGGCTCTTAAGCTACATCACTGGTGTACTGACGGCATGGAGTGCCCCGGATGACACCATTAGGGCGATGATGCTTGATGTTTTGGCAGAGCGAAAATTCAACATTTACCACCACCTTTTGGCAATTTATCATTTTAGCCAAAAATTAGCTTTTACCAGTTATTTAAGACCAATCTAATAATTTTCAACTGAAAAAATGGCCATAAATAGCACCTTTTGGTATTTTTCGACATTTTTTTTAGGTTCATTTAGTGCTAAAAATTTTTGAGTTTGCAATACTGGAAGTGACACCCTGAGTTACCACCAAGAGTGACACCAACCCTAGAGACGCTACTGAGCTCGAAGTTAACTCACTTCCTTTGTATCGAATTATTATTATAATTATTATTTACAAACATATAAGAGAAACAAGTAAATAATTTGTATTTTTTCTCCCTCACCTTTGACCTCTGGACGTGAAAACAAATTTACCATTTATTTTGACCTCTAAAAGGGAAACTGGTCCCCTTACTTTTCGATCCAACTTTAAAAATTGTGTGATCAGAGTATGAAGCTGAATTTTTCAAAAAGCATCTTTTCAAAAAAAAAATGTTATCAGATTATGAGTTAAGATCAAAAAAACATCCTCCCCGTTCTCTCATGAAGTGACAAAATTATCTTATTAAGTCATAATGTTCTATTTTGACGTCATACCGATAAGCAATACGTAACAATACTTTAAGGAATGCTGTATTTTTGCTGGATTACGGTAACATACATACTTGCAAACAAAAAAATCACAATCATTTTATGAATGATGGGATTTGAAAGAATGACCCATACAAACTCTTTCCCTCTGATAGTATACTGTGGATAAAGTTATTCTCGATTCATAAACTTATCTTTCTCCGGATTTTCTGAACAATATGTTTAGTTTTTACCACTACCTTCGTCAAACAAAGCGCCTCTCGCTGAAGCTGATTAACGAACACATCAAATGAGTCTTTGATTGCAGAATTAAACGATAAAGAAGTATAATTTTAGATAATAAGATATATAACACTAATTTCCAAGTCCCTGAAAGGAGAGAATGGAATATTTTAAATGAAAAAATGGTTTATTACGTAATTTTTGTATGAGAATTAGAAGTTATATAAGACCAGTTTCATTGCTCTCAAAAAAGATGTCATAGCAGGATGAGGACCATCATTCTGACCGTGCCTGACCACCAGGGCATTCAAGATCCGTCATAGGGAGAAAGAGTGTCATTCATTTGTTAACCACTAAGATCGTCAAATTATCAAATTTAACGGCTATTTGATATTTTCTTTGAGTCA
The DNA here is from genome assembly GCA_963457665.1 of Thysanoteuthis rhombus. Lineage (NCBI taxonomy): Eukaryota > Metazoa > Mollusca > Cephalopoda > Oegopsida > Thysanoteuthidae > Thysanoteuthis > Thysanoteuthis major. The sequence continues at coordinate 8,317,473 of OY735212.1, read as the reverse complement.
GACGTAAAAAAAAATAAATCCCTTGTCAGATAATTATAGCGTTTAGCGATGAGATGTCACACACATAGGTTTTTAAAGTGCACAGAAAACTAGAAAAATGTAGTCGTAAGGATACAATTGTGGGTGCAAATTCCAAGTTACGCCTCGGGTTCATGGAACCCTTGCGCAATTTTCAAGTCTTGCCAAGTGCGCATGAAACCCTTGCACTGGCGTTGTCATCTGTCTTTGTGGCGCTTATCTATATTCAACAAAAAAGTACAAGAGCAAAACTTGACTTGGATGGTCCACAAAAGATAATATTGAAGAAGTTTATAACCTTCTAGAAATCAGTTTTCAATTACACTAGTACTCTTTGGAATATAACTCGAAGCAAGGCCAGCAAAATGCGTTATACATTAAAGTAATAACCCAATGCAATAACATACACATACATATTATTAACTATCGATAAAAGAAGGGGTCTACTTAGTTCCCCAATAGAAACTGTCATGAGATTAAAGGCTTTTGTTAGCATGCAGCATTGGGGCTGATCAATAAAAAATGAAGAAGGGGATGATGAATGAAATCAATAAGTAATTCCTCTCACCTTTTTTTCTTTTTGGTTGTGATCACAAAGAGTTCAAAATGCAAAAATTAAAAAAACAACAAAAGAAAAAAAAACAAGCGTAAACACTTCAGGACGAAAACTTAGTGACATTTTAGAAAAAAATTACATTGCAAACAGGACATCCAACTAGAGGAATATAGCAAGGGAATCGTGAACAACAAAAATCTTCTGTTTTGACATAATGAGGAATGAATAATTCAATTTTCAGCCATCTACCTCGAATTGTTCGGTCTGTAGCCGTAACACATACACAGCCAGACCCACATAGAAGCTGAAGAAACCTACGTTGACAGTTTCGGTATACTGAATGCTGGTACTGTAGCTGGTACGGGACGATAGCAAAACATATGGTATTACATAAGAGCTCCTCCGATGGGGCCAGTACGTGTGATATATAGATATCCAACCAGCCAGACTGAAAAAAATCAAGAAACATATGTTGACAATTTTGATGACGGTTTCTAATATATTGGTTCCTACTTGCACCACAATAGACACAACCTTCATCCCATTGCAAGGAATATTGGCCTGAAGGGAAACTCTCAATGAATACAAACAAACAAAAGGCGAGGACTCCGTAGGAACTCAGGAATTTGGTTCGTTCTCAATAATCTATAATTCAATAAATCAAATTACCAAACCCTTCCCGAATCGACAGAGTACTTTATGGTCTGGTGGGCAGGATTTTCATATACTATACAATGTTGTTTATTACAAACTTTTTACATTCAATCATCTCTCTGTATCCCTCTCTCTTTCTCAAGTAATATATATATGCTTGATATCAGAGGATAGAGCTTATACAAGATATAGACGGAAGAATCAGTGCTCCATAGTCGACATGGATTTCTTCAGTTTTCAAGTTGGTCCAGCTGGCTGTCTATATGTGCGTGTTTGGACGCACCAATGGAATAAGAGGGAAAAAATATTTACTCCTTATTAGGTCTAGTTCAATACATATACATATATATGTATGTATGTTTATTACTTTTTTTAGGGTAGAGTAATTTATGAGTGGAGAGTGCTGAATATCAAGGATAGAGCATATGTAAATAGGTGTACGTAGAAAATTCATTGAAATCATCAGGTCGTGTACAGTCAGACGATTGCACCACTGATAGACATTCAGAGTCAATACGAAGAACTGAATATTCTATGTACACACACACACACACACACACACATACACACACACACACACATATATATGTATATATATATATATATATAGCATGTGTGATTGAATATATCTCTCGTTTATTCACAAGAGAATGGTTGTCTGGATCCAATGTATATAAATAATGTCTAAACGATTTTGATGGATCCATACATACGTTCTCTCATGTATAAACAATAAAATCAGTCTATGGACTTAGAACGGTCTCCTTTGTCTCTCGTATTTAACCGAGATGCATTAATTAAATATGTCTGCCTCAATACACAACATGTGTGTGTGTGTGTGTGTGTTTATATATATGAGAGAGAGAGAGAAGGTGACAGAGAATATAAGAGAAGTCAGAAGACACATGATAGCAGACACTGCCAAATTATAAAAAGTACGACGAATAAGTTAAAACGTAATCCTTTGGGGGGAAAAAATAAGCGTTTAAACTCTTAAATTCATGTAACTCTTGTTACTGCTTGTAATTGACACTGGAAATCTTGAATGACTGGAACTAGCAATAGTTGAATCAATTACTCAATTTGCAGATTGATTGAAAAGATGTTTTTCAAATTATCAAATGGTGGAAGGGATATAATTTTGATCAGGCGTTATTTCCCTTGATGATATCTTTCAATCTTTGATATGAATTTAAGAGTTCAAGCACTGAAATCACCAACGATTTGATTTATCGTAATGGCTGGTTAAATCTTCTCATCTCTTTCTCTCTCTCTCTCTCTCTCTGTTTCTGCTATGGGAATATAGAAGATGATATCCGGTTAAATAATATATATATATAACTAAAGCAAAGTATTGGTTGAAATGAATTTCCTTATTCTATGGTTTTTACCTATATCTCATTATGCTGAACTATTGCCCTGTCATCAGTTGTTGCTTGCATCCTTTTTTGTCGAAGAGTAACGAAAGCTGGATAACAGACGTTATTTGACCCGAGTTAAAAATCTGGTCGAGGCTTATGTTCTCTTCTCACTAATGTCTTTAGGGAAAGGCATGAATCCATCTCCTTACCCTCCCCCACCAGCTATAGGTAAAATAGTTCGGCAGATTGAACTCTCTAGACTAGGCAGCCAGTCTAGGAGAAGAACTGCACATCAAAAGAGTGGAGCATCCTTTAGGCGGCTCGGCATCCAATTCGACTTTCTTCCGACGGAACTTGCAGCCAAGCTGCTGCCAGACACATCACCTTCTACTTTCCTCTGGACTACATCATCAGGATCTGGAAGGGGTTTTGACCACTGGGAATCCTACGATCTCTATGTACATCGCTTAGTCATGGGCACTGGGGGGGCACTCTAGTGTCGTCCAATTGTCTGTAGAGCCAGATTGGCTATTCGTATACTCTTATTCTCCGATTATTTACTCCAATGATACATCCTTTGCTTAAACCTAGTAGAAGTTGTAGTAGCTGTAGTAGTAGTGGTAGTTGTAGTAGTAGACGTAATAGTCACAATGCTTCATCTAAGAAACTCTCAAGACTATTGGGTTATCATTGCACTTGGGAAGACGGCGTCGTTTAATGAATGGTGCATTGTTTTGCAGTCGATTGCTATTTGAGAAGGATGAGACGAGTAATAAATAAGTCACAACACCGATTCTCCTCGAAAGGTGAAGAGACAGAGGCAGAAGATAGAAACACGGCGAAGAGTTAATCGTAAGGAAAATGAAAATAAATTGAAAGCCTCCAAAATCGACCAGTTCTTCTCAGTGAAGCTAAATCAAATCTTTCACATCTCGCACAAAGTTTTCAGCTTCGCTAACTTTCAATTTCTATTTATAATTTTATTGTTTCATAATTCCCAAACGTTCCTTCCAACCCGTTTGAATGCTTTGCTTCTTATTCTCTATCATTGGTAACCGACAAGACTGTCAACATAGGTTTCTCATTTTTTTTTTTCCTAATTCGTCTGGCTTGCTGGGAAGCCATCTATCGATTCATCATCATCATCATCATCATCATCATCATCATCCTAACGTCCGTCGTTGGACATAGACCTTCCCTAAGATTCGCTGCACTCTTCTATCATGGGCGTCGCAGAGCCAGTACTTTCTGAATTTGTCTTGCTCGTCTCTCCATCTATTATTTTGCTGGCCTTGGTTGCGCATGTGATCTCGGAGGATCAATGTCGTGAGTCGTGATGTCGATGCCATTTGAGATTTTCAATGGATTCTATGATATCCCTGACTCTTGTCTTGTGGTCTCTCCGTGTGAGGCCCAGCATATTTCTTTCATGTGCATGTTGCATGGTTCTCAGTTTGCGGATCCGTCTCTTGGTTAGGTTCCATGTTTCAGCTCCATAAATGACTATTGGGAGGATGCATTAATCATCCAAAACTATCAAATTCAATACAGGTTTCTGCAGTTTTTAAGTCGATCTAGCTGACTGCCAGGTTATTTATCTATCCATTTGAAACCGTCAACCAAAACTGCCAGCATCAGTACAGGTTTCATTGGATTTCTTGTGGGTCTGGCTGACTGTCAGGCGATATATCTATTTATTAGTCAACCAAAACTGCATCAAAGTATGTTTCTCCAGTTTTTGAGTGGGTCTGTTTGGCTGGCTGGCTCTCTATTTATCTATTAGAAACCGTCATTAAAAAACTGTCATAATCAATATAGGTTTCTTCAGTTTTTAAGTGGGTTTTATTGGCTATATATGGCTTATGCGTACAGACAGAGTCGGTGGATCTAGAGGGTTTCAAAGAGTATATATTCTTATCATATATACAGAAGAGAATTGTCTTTTTAACCCTCCAAATATGTTTTTTTTAAGGTGGGTTGAATTTACGATGCAAGTTTAAGCTAAATTGGTCTCCTGATTAACGCTCGTTTTTTTATGGGTTTTTTTCTGATTCGGATTCTTGTTAGAAGTCACCACCGAGGAAGAGGCGAGGGGAGTAATTTAGTGATTAATAACCTTTTTTTTTCCAATTCTTTCATTGATTACCCCCAATGGGGCATATTGATAAAAGGCGTTGGTTACGTGACAGTTTCAATTTAGTGACTGATCACACCTAATTTCATTGTTTTGTCATTTCCAAATATACTGCACAATATTTTGTGTCGTATTCAATCATTCTATTTCTTCCTTTTTTTCTCTTGTACCTACCCGTGTCTGACAGGCTGGCATACTGAAACAAAATTTGTTGATTTAGATCTATTGGAGCTAGATCTAGCCTATTTGGGGACTTTAACTCCTATGATTCCTAGGCTGACTGACATACCGAAACAAAATTTTAAACAAAAGTTTTTTTATTTCTTTCCAAAGGGAGGGCTGTTAAATGAAGGCTTTAAAGGAAAGCTTTTTTTTCAAAGTTGGAGCTTTTAAAGGACTGGCTCTCAATGAAGGATTATTTCAAAGAAACCGACCTTTGAGTGAATCTTTTTGATCGAACTAGCGCATCTATGATCTGATTTTCAGCTCAGTAATACTGCGCTGGTTTCCATTCTCCCTCATCACCAGAAGCGTATTAATAATGGGGTACTTGAGGTGGAGGCCCCAAGCCCCCAGACTCTAAAGGATCCAAGGGTGGATTTATGGGTGCCACAAGTGAGCCATAATCCAAAAGTTTTTTTCTTTACATTAATCCCTTGGCTACAGTGGTCGGTTTGATCCGATTCGAATCTCATTGCCAATATTTTATCACGCATCAATTTCTTGAAGGTTTGTATTTTCATTTGTATGTGACTGTCCTAACTTTGAGACCAAACTTTGAGACTAAACTTTGAGACCAAACTTTGAGACTAAACTTTGAGACCAAACTTTAAGACTAAACTTTAGGACCAAATTTTGGGACCAAACATTGGGAAAAATCGGGCCAAATTATAGTATTATACATCGAGCTTTAGATTTTTGATATGATGTTTTTGTTGGTTGCTATTCATGAAATGCAAATGCCAAATTCAACGGTAAAATTAAATTGTAAAATATCACCAAACAAGAAACAGCTCTACTATAAAACTGATAAGTTCAACTCCATCCTGAATCATCATCATCATCATCATTAGCCATTGTTATAAGCCCACTGGACAATGGCCTTTCCCCTTTTCCGTATGACGACTCCTTTTATCCTCGCATCTTGTGTCTGTTCTTTCTTTTTTTTTTTTTCATTAACTTTTAGAGAGGGGTCTGGGTAATTTGACCCGTGCTTCAGGCCCCTATTAAGCTTAATCTGGCTATGCTCAGCACTCTTTGGCCGTCCTATTCTTGACACATTCAGAGTGTGTGGGGGAAGTTAGTGAAGACATTGCATCTAATCTGTCTGCTATCGATTATTACTTTTTTTTTTTTTAACTTTTTTCAATTCTTTCTTTCACTTTCACTTTCTCTGTGTATTCTAAACATTTTTTTTCGTCTTTCTCCTCATGCAGGGACAGCCCACCCATTAGGCGAATCTAGGCGGTCACCTAGGACGCAAAGGTCGTAGGGGCGCAATTCACTATATAATTACAATGCGGAACTGCGCCACAACTTAATGGCCACTTCAAAATGGTATCATTCAGAGAAGAGCAAAACGATCTGATTGATTTATTGCATTGTAGCAATGGCAGGCAGAACGTGGACACCTCGTTGGACTAATGTCCTTGTAACTTTCCTTTGGCTATATCCCTTCATCTTCCATTTCTATACCTTAATGTCTATCGTCAAACACCAGTCAAAGTTGGAAGTAGGAGTTGACTTTCTTTTTTTACCGTAACAACAACATAAACAACCCTCACCTAATTTTAGAGAGCAAGCATTTCTCTGTTTGTCCAGACATATTAAACCAAACTTATGAGTGATAATTAAGATTTTTGTACTGTGATTTGAAATCACAACCATTTGTGGCTCTCTTGCCGACTGAGCTAAGTTTTGCATATCTACAAATATATATATATATATATATATATATATATATATATATATATATATATATATATATGCAATACGATAGTTGCACAATTCATTTCAATCGGAATTAAAGTAAGAGTTTGTCACTGCAGCAGTCAGGCTTGTTTCCTACTTTTTCAGTTTTCTGTGATCTGTTTCAGCATTTACTATCATTACTTTCGTTCTCCATGGAACTCTTTCTCTGTCGGTGTTTTTTTCCCCTCCGCCATTTTAAAAAGTTTCGTCGATTCTTCACCGCTATTTGGACTGAGGCTGTCCACTTAATCCTCTGCTTTGACACATCGCCTGGTATCGTGACAAATTGTCTAGTCGTTGAGAAGCCACGATGGTTGACGGCAAAGGTGTGGTACCGTGAGAAGGCGTGGGTACGGCTTTTTCTTTACTTGTCTGGGAAGTAGGAATAACTTTCCTCACTCTCTATATAATACTAAACTTCACGTTTTGTCTTTTTGTTTGTACCCTCAAATTAGCTGAAACGGTATTTTGTAGCTACATACAGCGGATCAAATTAACGAGTACGTGTCCAAATATTTATCTGATAATGTCTCAATTCGCCTCTGAAATTGGTTGAGTTTTTTTCTCAAAATCTCGAAGCTCAGAGTTCGTCATGAGCCACCCAGCTTTAGAGCCCTGCATACCCTCACTTCTCTTAAAAGCGCTACACCGTTATTCTATGGAGAAGAGTGAATGGTTTAGCACTGAGAATACTTCACTTCTGTTACTACTTCATCTTTAACAGTATAAAATAGCTGACAAGACGCAATCACTTTTTTCTTCTTTTATTTATGTATAGATATTTCAACCTCTGGCCCAACGTACTTATCCCTGGGTCTACGCCAGCATTTAAATTCTGCAATTCCGAACAGATATAGATATCTAAAAACCATTATTTAAAGAGCTGGAAGTAAAATGAATGCCTTCTCAATTGGCCATTCACCATTCCACCAGAACCGTAATTGCAAATTCCTAATTACTTTGCTTCTTCTAAATAGATATTTATCAGTATTTTCCGATTTAGTTATTTTTTTTATTCATGCCTATAATAATATAGATGTTACTTACTGATGTCTAAAGTGCAAAAGGTTAGCGGCATTTACATATATTATTAGAACAAGTCGATAAGTAACAGTCATAAAACATTCCCGGGACTGGTCGGGGAGTTAGGAATCATTCATACGTCTGCTTTTACTTATTTAAATAAATTGGCATCTACTTATGGACCAGACAATTTTCTTGCTTTATTCGGCGACATATTTTGTTTATAAGTTTTGCTATTCGTTTTAAATCTACTCAATCATGATTTCGAAATTCTCGCAGATACGAAGAAAATTCCGAAGAAATATTGGTATTCCCCTCTTTACGAATGTTTGTCGTAACGCTACTCTGGTTTACGATAGATCCAAGGCTGCCTTAGCTTTAAGCTAGGTCTGTAAGCACCAGTCCTTCGTCTCGATTTACAGCAATAACTTGAATAGTGTAATTTTGATTAGTGCGGGTTTAGATGCAGTATGGTTACGGTATTGTTGTACAATTTAATGTAACTAAATATAAGCCGGAAAAAATCACATCAAATTATACAGAAGTTGAGCAGTGTGGTTCTGAACAATATAGACTATTTTGGAACAAATCAACTACACGAATCAAAGTATACGTGTAATTCGTGCATCTGTTACGAAGATGTGTCCTGAAGTATTACAAAAGAGAGATCGTAAGGTTGTTACGCCTAGCCTAAATCTTGCCGATATAGAAAGTAATTTCATGAAACTGGGAATGCTCAACAGTTTTCCCAATATAGTATTTATTTTATCATTTTATTCCATTTCAGCTTACAAAAGGTTTCATAATGTGCTTTACTTTTGAATAACGGGGTAAAATGTACGAATGGAAAAAAGATCAGATGAAACTAGGAGAATCTCTCTATTTCCTGTTGCTTAAAAATAACGGAAACAAGGCTGGTTATTCACGTGACCAATGTCTGTGAGTTGCTAGCCTTGTTTTGGATGATTAATTAGAAAATTTGGTGATGGGATGATTGATGAATGTTTTTCCTCTCGTCTTTTTTTTTAGGGGGGTGATCAGAAAAAAGGTTTGAATTTTCAAGAGAAAAGCTTGAATGCTGTTGGATACGAATCAAAGATTCGATTTAAGCATAAACTTAGGGGGTTCAGAAAACGAAAGTGAATAAATGTTGAAATCTTCATCCCTTTAGCTCTGGTGAAGCGGTCTGTATGCATGATGCATAGCCAGCCAGCTAAACCAATTTGAAAACTGAGAAACTTATGTTGACAGTTTCGGTGTAGGTTTTTAGTTGACAATTTCAAATACTCAGAATATCATTTGTAGCTGTTACTGTAAGCTTGTTAAACTAGTGATTATTTGAAATCATCGGGGTTTTTGTGAAATACCTGAACACTTGAATAATTTCAGGAAATCTTTAGTTTCTTGATCGGTGTAGTGATCGATAACAAATTTATGACCCTAATGAGTTTGATCCTCAACAGGTGCCCCCTACTGTGTCCCCGAGTCAAACTAAGCTAAGCAGTGAATATCAATATTCATATACGCTGCTTCAATATTTACAGTATACAAATAGAAGCAGTTCAGTCCGTGCTCTAAGAATTAGCCGCAAGTCCCTTACTCACAGAAACTTCTCACCAATACAATGCTCTTAGATATACAAATAATGAACAAGGGATATCCCGGAGAAAATTTGAGTGTTGAGCACACGCGGTTACCTACTAAAAAGAATTACGTGTATAACAGGCAACGAGTGATTGTGTGGGGGTTTCTATGAATAATCTATTTTCTCTGTCATTACTCGTCTCTTTCCTGTAATTTCCGTTAGTGGCGTGGATAAAATATTCATGGTTGGATTTTGAGGCTCACCAGCTGCTGAAAAAGAATACCCCATTACGAGCATCAGAACATGCACACCCCGAATGCTTACAGGACACAAGTGTGAAGATGCTCTCGGAACATGCTGATTGTTGCTTCCTAATTTGATGTTAAATGCCCATTTGACACAAACAGTTGTCGAAGATGAGATGCTATCTGCCTAAAACTAATCCCAACGTTGTCCACAGACTTACCATTCTTTTTCACATTTACTCAGAGTTTAATAACGTTCCATAACATTCAGTAATCGATGTTTGAGCCCCAATAATGTCTAAACTATGATTATAAGAACAGGTTATGGTTATTCCTTTAATAGAAAAAATCACATGACAAACGATTTTAGGCAACATGCCGTATTGGGGGTGATCAATTCAAAAATGTTGAAAAAAGGTTATCAATTAATATGTTACAGCTCTTGCTCTCTTTTAGCCAGTGGTCGATGAAGATTTCTAAATTCAAGAAAAAAAAACAAGCATGACAAAAAAGATCAATTAAGCATAAACTTGCATTTCAAATTATTCTCCTCCTTAAAAAGCCACCTATTATGAGGGGTAATTTTCTAAAATAAAGAAAATGCTTTTTTTCTAGACATAATAAAGAGTAAATGTTTAGATTGTCCTCCCTCTGATTCCATTGGTAGAGCCAGTGAACGTGATATATTCATATCCAGACAGATACACCAACTTGAAAACTGAAGAAACCTATGTTGACACTTCTGTTGACAGTTTGGTTGACGGTTTCTAAGATGCACCAAACAACATTAACCACAGCAATGAATCTGGATACGTTATTAAAAGTTGTCTTTTTGCTACTCTTTGGTATAATGCGAAGTACGCAAATTAATTTCGGATCAATATCTCTGATCATTGGGATAGGTGCCATGGCGGAATGCAGACTAACATTCAGGATATCTCAGATAAAACTAATCGAAATAAAAAAAAAAAAAAATAAGTGAAATGGATCGAACATTCCGAGCAGTCAGTCTTGGAGAAAACAAGAAAATTATGATCAAACAGAATTCTTATCGTTGAATGCGAAAACATGAGACAACATTATATCGAGAAGCGTTCAAATGATCTGAACAAATTAATGACATTGATTACTGAACTCTGGTCATAATCAGAAGTTGGAGTCCATTATTCCCACCGTAACAACAAGAACAAAAACCATCCTCACCTAATTAAGTGAAGTAAAATCTTTAACTAAACAGGGATTTGAATTTAACATTACCCAACCGTGATTTGAAATCACGACCGAGTGAACAGTAGGTGGCTCTCTTACCGACTAAGCCAAACCGATAGGTCTTTTATATCTCTGATAATTAATGTTATAGTTTTGGAGTTTTGGGGGGAAGGGTTTCATGCGCAACCGAGGCCTGCAGAATATTAGATGGAGAGACGAGCTAGACGAATTCAGAGAGTACTGGCTCCATGACGCCCACAATAGAAAAGTATGACGAATCCTAGGGAAGGTCTATGTCTAACGATGGACGTTAAAAGACTACTGATGATGATGATGATGATGTACAAAAGAAAGTGACCGTCTTCATTCAGAATGAAATTAAGAGTGAAGATTGACCCTGTAGCATCCTTGTTTGTTGTTTTTTTTTGTTTGTTTGTTTGTTTGTTTTTTATCAGCAGATATTGTAAATCTGGTCGTTTAGGGAAATTAGAGTTCTAGTAGTCCAAAAGGACTCGCAATAATGAAATCCGAAGCTTTTGACTTCCGGGAAAACTCAATTGTGGTAACAATTTATAATAAGTTTATTAAAAAATTCCTATAGGAAAAATTTCAAACCACACTTTCGCCAATCGAGTATAACATTAAGTATCTGTAACACGCATGAATGAATCACCGTAACCCACGTTTGTGAGAAGAGTAATTATCTAAAAAATATTTTGAGTTACCTAAAAAGAAATAGAGCTTTTTATCTTGAATTATATTTGAAAAATACTAATGCAAGATTTTGGTATTGTTTGTCCAGAATGTCTGTATCATCGTTGCCGATAAAACAAAGCCGTTCAAGTACCGGACATTCCAGTGCTAACTGCTCCATCCCCGAAACATTTCAGCGTTGCAAGTCTATAGTTTCTGAGCTTTTTCTTTGCTAACATTTTTTTTTATCCATCAGAATTGATATGATTTTTTGAAAATACTTTCAGAAACAATCTTTAATGAAAAAATGTCATTTAGTTATTCGAATATCAAAAATGTATACAAAATTACCTCAAAATCTAGCTATAAGAATCTAATTTCTGTAGGATGCTGAACATCTTTTAGATTTGATTCTGGTGTAAAATTGAAAATATTGCAAAATTGAATAGAAAAAGACAAATCAAAAACAAGAAACCCGGCAGAATTTTAAATTTTCACGGAATCGAATGTTTTTCACGGGGATGTACTGATTTTTGGACTTCAACGTACTCATATTTTTTGCAACAAAGTTTGAATTCGGTAAAGTCTGGTCATGGATAAAACTTAATAATATCCGTTTACGTTTTGTTATTTCCAATTAGAAATATCAAAACCCTGTTATATTTGCTTTAGAAGAAAATCAACTTTCTATTATTTTTTTCAATGGTAGTGACGTAATCATTTATGGGCAACGCTGTATTTTTTTTACCGACAGAAGCATATGATTCTTCATAAGATATGAATAAGTTATCATCAGGGAACCAAAACAGAAATGAATTCTGTTTAAATTTGATGAGAAGACACGGAGAAATTACCATTTGTTGAAAAGCACACATTAGTTAAAATTCATGCACGGATAGAAATATCTTTTAATTGTTGTTTTTGCTATTTAAGAAGAATATTACTATGAGATTAAAAATAAGGATGGAAAAAAATGATTACAATTAAAGCATTGCTAATGGATGTGTTACTGATTATTTTAATTAACTTTTCTTTCAATTAACTTCTGTTTATTGGGGAACTGTTCAATTTTGTCAGTGAATGATTCCTACCATTACACCGTCAAATCCGCTGTTGATAAGCCTCGTTGTGCCAATTCAAATAGTCTTTTGTTTTTAATCGTCTCAATCGTTCAAGCTCAAAAGTATTTCTAATTGTTTCAGTTTTCAATTAGTTCTTTCCATTTTTTCTTACATTTTTTTCTTCGAATAACATACGAGCTTATTTTTAAAAGAGAGATTGAGAATCACTTATACAGGGTGTCACAAAGTCATTTTCTCTCATAGAACTTGAATGACTTCTACTATAACCCGTTCTATGATCCTGCTCCTGATATTCAATGAACATATTGGATATTGGATTTTCCCTTCGTTAAGTAAGGAGGAAAACAAACAAAGGGCGAAGATTGGTAAAAATCGTCAACGAAATCTGTCCACATAGGTTCCTTCAGTTTTTAAGTGACTCTGGCTGGCTGACTAACTATATGTGTGTCGCGAAAACAGACTGGTCCAATGGATTTAGAGGACTGAAAATTTCAACATTTCATGTCTGTGAATTTTTTTTCAAATAACCCCAAAAATATTTTAGTTTTTGGGAGGGTTCACTTTGCGATGTAAGTTTATGCTAAATAAATTCCTTAGTTTGTGTGTGGTAGCTTGTTTTATAAAATTTCTGGCCTTTTTAATTATTACCTACCAACAAAAGAAGTAACTTATTCATTGATCAACCTTTTTTTTCCAATTTTTGATTGATCACCCCTATCTTTGCATTCTGTTAAAGGACGCTGGTCAGGCAACGATTTCTATTGAGCAACCGACCAGATCTGCTCAATTTCATTTTGAATATAGCCATTTTATTTAGTTAAGATGAAGAGCATATCACCACCATTCTGAAGTCAGAAATTCTTCTTCAAGACCAACGATTCGATGTTTTAAGGGATCCAAACGCAAGGGTCTGCTTCCAACACCGCACGGCCCGGACAATCACAATAAGAAATCAGAGAACCAGGTTCATTACGAACCATACAAATTCAGAGAGTATTCGCCAATGATAGATAGGTCTGGTGGATCTTGGAGAAGGTCTCTGTCCAAGGATATGATATCCTATGATAAGCCAAAGGTAAGTTCCCTTGTCCAAAATGAATATATCTGAAGGGCGAATCTCTTCAACTTTTAGTTGAAAAAGCTAACCAAGTTATAGAATGGAAAGTGACTTTTGCACCAACCTGTATAATGAGCAGGGCTATTTTCGTATCCCTGTGCATAATTATGGATATTTCCACATCAAAAAGCTCCTATTCTTGAAAAAAAAATCATCTCATAAAAATAGAAATGTAACCCTGAACATTTTTGTTGTGGGGAATAACTAATTAGATAAATCACCCTTCACGCCTTATTTGAATTTTGAGGTTATAGTTTTGAGGTTTCACAATGAAACGCATGCTGTCAGATTTATTTACTTCGTTTTCATAATTCCAATAAAACAATCTACTGTGGTAATTCCCACGAACGATGTAAATATTACACGCCTTCTACGTATGTATGCAAAGTGATGTTAAAATGAAGATTATTATGGGAGCCCTGTCACCCAAATTGTCAACATAGGTTTCTTCAGTTTTTAAGGGGGTTTTGCTGACTGGCTGGCTATTTATGTGTGTATCACGTATACAGTATGTATCAATGGAACTTGAGGATTGAAAATTTGAACCATTCCGCAAAAGATCTTGAAAAAAATAGGGTTTTTTTCTTGCCTTTAAACTACCTCCCCATAATAGATTTTTATTGGACTTTAGGGATCGATTCACAATGTAAATTTATGCTAAAACAATCCATTACTCTTGGACCAGCAGGGAAAAATTCCGACTTGTTCGTTATCATTGCCCAATATAACACGATAAAAGTAACTCATTCATTGATCATGCCTTTTTCCTGTTTTTCAATTGATGTTGGTCACATGACAGTTTCTTTTGAATGACTAACCAGACCTACTTCTATTCTGGATGAATCTTCTAGAACTACTTGATGAAAACGTGAGTGAATGACAAAACATTTTAAATCGAAAAAGGTAGCGAAAAGCTCCATTTCTTGCTATGTATATGTGCGTTTTTGTGTGTTAGTGCATTCCTGTGCTCCTGGCTATACTGTTTTGTCAACAGACTTGAAATTGGAATCAGCATTCCCCTAGATCCCCTCCGAATTTTTTTTTTTTCTATTTTTGGAAAAAGAGTTCACTTGTTCTTTTTTGGTTGGTTCATCAATAACACCTACATTCTCTCTAATATACATCTTTCCAGATGTTTGGTTTTTGTTTTTTGTGACTATTTTAGATGTTTTTTCTATGGAAAACGCCAGTGATGACGTATAAAATCTATTCTGATAATACTTATTTTTCAATGGAATCTTTTTTACGTGACTTCATATTTTAATGCTACAGTTGTTCAATTATTGACTGTCTCTCTTTTTCCCCTTATCTCTCTTCTAACACCATTTCCTCTCTATCTTCCCCTTTTCTTCACTGCCTCTTTTCTTCTTTCATTACCCACTCTCGTCATACGCTCTTCCTACCCTTTCTTTTTTTTTTCTTCCGTTTCTCACTGTTTTCATTCTACACTCAATATCTTGGCCCGTTAACTGCGGAAGTTGGCAAGTGTAATAGTTATCCACTAGAAGATAAAAGCCCTTGTCCACTGCTTGTTATCCATAGAAAGATGTATAAGCCATGACTCACAGCAGAGGTGGCATGTGAGATCTGCAAACTTTACAACTGTAGAGAGCACCGGGGCCCTGGGGGGCACAGTCGGGGTTACGGTTCAGAAGTTTTGCAAAGGGCACAAATCTAACAATCTTTCACAGGTTCACAATCGGTCTTCACGCCGGTACAGCTCACAAATAGAACTGGATACCATCAATCACCATAAAATGGAAATTTTATTGAGTCGGCCATAGAACTGCAATGACGGTAATTTTCTTCATTTGCATCTAATTGGTTAAGGCACCCTTTTTATTTCTCCCCAGTCTCTCAATCCCCCATCCACTCTTTATTCCTCATCTTTTATTATCTGTATCACTCTTCATTCCTTTTCTCTTTTCTACTCTTCCTTTTTGTGTTTCTAGATGTGCGGGAATATTTGGTCTCGATTGCCGTCACTGGAGAGCCGAAAAAGCTCCCACCCAGCGCCAACTTACGTTTACTTCCATTCCTTTTTATATATGATTGAGAGTGCACGGGAACTAGCACATCTGTGGTCCGATTTTCAGGCTTTTGTTTCCCTTTCTATCTGGTCACTTTCTCTCACTTTATCCTCTATTCCAGCTTGACTTCCCGATATTTTTTTAAGCCTCCCCATTTCTTTGTCTCTCCATTTCTGTCCCTTCCTTTCTTTCCTTCCTTGGCCAGCGTATTCTTCACCTTCTTCTCTTCCACCTTGTTCTCATTCAAGTTTTTTCCACCGATGTTATTCTTCTTCACTGCTTTCTTCTTCACTACTTCCTTCATCTTTACTACTTCCTTCTTCCTCATTACTCTTTTCTTCTTCACTACCTTCTTCTTCTTCTTCTTCTTCTTCTTCTTCTTCTTCACTACTTCCTTCATCTTTACTACTTCCTTCTTCTTCATTACTTTTTTCTTCTTCACTACCTTCTTCTTCTTCACTTTCTTCTTCTTCTTCTTCTTCTTCTTCTTCACTATATTCTTCTTCTTCTTCTTAACTACCTTCTTCTTCTTCTTCTTCTTCTTCTTCTTCTTCTTCTTCTTCTTCTTCTTCTTCTTCCCTTTCTGCCTTTTTCGCTGCTTTCCTCTTTCTGTTTTTCTACAAAAATCTGGGTTAGAAATACATGGACAGGAAATGCTATTCCGAAGCAATTCGAAACTCCGAAATTTCAATCACATTTTGTCTCCAGCTGCGGAATAATTATTTTGCACGTGTTCCGTTTCACAGAATATCGGATTCAAAGTAGACGGTAGGAATTTACAGTTTTATATCGAATTCAGGAAAGATGCACTTAAATGCATGGAAACAACATTATACTTGCTTCTCGGTTGGAAGTTTTATAAACTGGATGTTACATTTACAACCAGTACCTATCCACATCATTTTTATAACAATAATTCTGGTTTCACCGTTGGCAGCAGGAACCGCAGCCATTTAGTGGTCCACTACCGAACCAAGGCTCTTCCCAATTCATCTCTACACAATTATATTGCCATGCTGGTTTGGGGAAAGGCAGCGGCTTATCAAGCTCACACGTTGCCACTAGTTAACTTGTTTTAAATTCAGGGTGATCCTTCTCCCCGACTGGCAGCCTCCCAACACTACATCGCCCAGTCTACCCTGCTATTTTACAAATAGTAGGAGGGTAATAAGCGGGAATCTTTACACGTAGTCATGCCTTTTCCCAAAGCAAAAAAGCGAAATGGACGTAAGAAAACTCGACCAGTGTTTCAACGCTGCCTACCTATTTCATTGTCGGAGCCGTTTGCCTTTATGCCACTCACACCTTCTTTACATGTTGAAGAAAATAAAACTAAGCTTTTTGGGTAGGGTTTTCAATGGAATTAGAAAAAGCAAAAAGCGATAAACATAATCAAGAATTAAAACTTTCTAGACCAGTAATTGCAAGAGGCGATGTCATTGATATTACAAGTCTATCGGGAGATCAATCAGCCCTAAGGAAGAAGCACTTCCCAATTGCACAAGAAGGTAAGAGTTCTGTCCCCTTCACATCACTAGTTGCAAAGACTAGAGCTATTCTTAGCTCTGTCGAGGGGTGCGCAAGTGGGCACCAACGTTAAACTGACCCTCTGTCAAATTTACCGTCGTGTCGAGGCAACTAATTAGCAGGAACTAACATCTGGGTTCTGATGACATTCCCTCTGTTTTATTCAAAACAACATACATATATTAGCAGACTGCATGAAACATGTTTTTCATGTTGTATATTTTGAACTATCTGTGTTTCCAACGATTTCGTTAGAGTTTGTTCATGAAAAACCATGTCAATATTTCTTCTCAGCCAACGAGTACGAAGATAAAAAAGAATTCACAACGAAGGATGGGAAATCGAAATATTATACGTTTATATTAACATTGGCTGCCAAAAAATTTTCATATTTCTAATTTGCAGTGAGAAAATTATTACTGGAAGAAATATTTGTCTTTAATCAACAAAAGTTTTGCTCAAACAACGTAATACACACAGAACCACACACACACACATGTATATATATATATTGCACAACCTACATGATGCACAATGACCAATGATCACACACACACGCACACGCACACCTATATATATACATATATATATATGTGTGTGTGTGTGTGTGTGCGTGTGTGTGTGTGTACTTTCAACAACCCAAGTATTTCACACAGATAAACAGACGCACACATGTATATAGATAAGTTGGCATATATATATATATATATATATATATATATATATATATATATATATATATATATATATACATATATCATGAATATTGTTGAATTGATCATAATACATACCCTTACATGTGAGTAAACGCATGTATGTGTGTATGTATGTTGACAAGACTGGTCAATGGAGATTTGAGAAAGAAATAACCCAAAAGTATATATATATGTGTGTGTATGTGAGTATGAATATATACATACCAATGATAAATACATACTTGTACAAATCTCACACATATTCTAAAATTATATTGAAACTCATTTGAAATGATCTCTGATTAAACGGTAAATATATCATTTGGCCCACACATTCATCGTGAGATAACGGGAGATCATTTCGAATGAGGGTTTCATTATAATATAAAGCATTCTACAATCATTTTGTTGGATCATTTTCCCATATCTAAATAACACACGCACACATATATATACATAAATATGAACTGAAAATATATGCATGTATATACATGTTTCGAGTATATGAAAGCTCACAGACAAAAATCTGACAAAACAAGACAACTCTTAGAGCAATAAATCCAGGAAATGCCAAGTAACAATGTTTTTTTTATATGTATACAGTGTGTACCAAATTATTATGCAAACATGTTCTACCCTTTTGGATTCTGCTACGGTGAAATAATTTCAATAATTTTCTACACAAATAGTCGCCTAACATCATCATGAAATGCCTGCAAATATTGAATTTGTATACACGCTGAAGAATCCGAGGTATTTCGCTGCTATCCCTTGATTTTTATTGAGCTAAATTATCAAGCATGGATAGAAGTAAGACACTAATCGTATAATGATTACATCATTAAATGACACCAAGTTAGCTTCGAGGAAGTTTAAGTAAGGCATATAAGTTCATACACATGAGATACTGAAGCTCACAAAATTAAGAGCATGTAATTTTGAAAACAAAAACTCTGAGACATATTTTTATTTTGAAAAGTAAGATCTTCATCCACGATTCATAGATATTAGTCGGTCATTTATTGACTTTGTTAAATATTGAATGGCGTTGTCTTGCATGAAGATGAATTTTGTACTTGAACCGAGAGATGTGTTCTAAACTCGTATCTGAAAATGGTCCTCCAAAAGTTAAATTTGAGTCAGGGGAACCATTTTTACCGCATCCGGTCAAAGCAACATAAATCCTACCATTCCAGCCCGAAGCACAACGTTCAATTCAAACGGTCAAGCAAGGGTAGGGAAACACTCGTCAATAAAAAGAACAACGTTGAAGTCAGTCTTCAAATACTTTCTAGTCCATCCAAGACGTTTCATCTTATTTCTGTGCTTCAAAGCCGGCTGAATATCAGACTTGAAACATTTTGCAACATCACTGAGAATTCGGACACGTTACTTTTATCAACCTCCTTGAGTACAGCTTTGAAATACGTTTTTTTTTTATTACAAGATGCCTAATACAGGACACTTCCCGCTTTGTTATTATCCTTATTATTCACTTTTCGACGGTCTCTGTTCAGCATTAGTGCCATTTCCAGGGTTGCATTGGTTTTTCCTAGTTGTGTCATGTTAGACATCAGTTTGCAAAAAATCACTTTTGACAGTGTTTACCTAATAATTTTCCACTCTGCAAGGCTGAAACAAAAATGGCTCCCGTTTGTTTACGAGTGTGCAGTATGTCTTCATGTCTTACTTCGTTGGCGTAGGTTAGTGTAGCTAATGTTTGTGTCACTTTATTTTTCACCATCTTCTGCCAAATTAAATTTACCATCATATAACCCTCTCGTAGAGCAAATTTACATACAACATATATATATATATATATATATATATATATATATATATATATATATATATATATATATTCCAGAAATATTTACAGTTTCAAACACTAAACACTAAAAAAAATTTTTGTGTCACTTCAGTCGCCAGTTCCCCAATATCTCTCAGTGCAATAAATGTTTTTCTTGACTGCTTTTCCCCTGTTTTGCATACATTTTGTTATTATGGTGCAATGTATGAATATTCCTTGTTGGGATCTCCATTCGTTTTCCATGTATCTGTTTCGAGGATTTAAAAAACAAAACAGTTTTAACATGGCACCGAATGAATGTTCATCAAACACCCCCTCCCTTTCAGCTACGATTTCAACATTGTCTAAATTAAGTGATATATCAACCGTGTAACGACGGGGGATTATTTTGAATAAGTTTCTATATAATATAACGCAATTCATAATTCATTCGGTCGAACCGAATATGTCCATTTCTCAATACGTTGAAAGAGGTGAGTAGACCAAGAAAGCAGTTATTTAGCCTTTGCATTACCAGCGGTCTGTTTATCTAAATGATAAGACACTACATTGAAGCAGATACTCCCTCAGTGGCAGATGCCATTCCTACGGCAGCTCCATATTCTTTATTCTATTTACGTTGTCTAGATTGACTGATATATTAACTATGTAACGACGGGAGATCATTTCAAATGAGGATTTATGGAATATCTCTTTATAAAAGCTCTCCATAAAGGACAAAATTGAGATATCTACACAGACTCTAGAAATCAAAGGTCAGTTAATTTTGCTTATATTATTAAAACTCATTATTGAAATTCCTAAATTAAGCCAAATACCTATTTTAATGATACCATTGCTCGATCAGTAACCCCCCGTAAAGTTGGTCAAAATGATACATTGAAAGTTTAATTTTAGTAGTTTTTCAGTTTAAGCAAATGTTTCATAACCAAAAATATAATCGCACAAAAGTATCTGAAAAGACTTGATGTCCTCGATATAATGAGGGTAATTTTTCCACATCCTGCCCATCGTCTC
Organism: Thysanoteuthis rhombus; assembly: GCA_963457665.1. Taxonomy (NCBI): domain Eukaryota; kingdom Metazoa; phylum Mollusca; class Cephalopoda; order Oegopsida; family Thysanoteuthidae; genus Thysanoteuthis; species Thysanoteuthis major. The sequence continues at coordinate 8,296,746 of OY735212.1, read as the reverse complement.
ATAACACCTCCGAACACCCTTTGCCTTCCAGCTCCCCTTGAGTCTACTAGTGCCCCCTTACCCCAGGAGCAGTAGCACCCACTTTTGGAATCGTAGCTCGAGCAAGCGATTCGTGTCTTTTTGTTTATCAAATGAACGTCTTTGAGATACCTTTTTCATTCAGGAACTGATTATTGCAATTAGCTTAAAATAGATTTTTTAAATTTACCTTTTCTTTTCACAGAGTCATGATTTTTCAAGATATTTGCAATCGATCGAACATTTGTTCATACACATACAGGTACATACCATCAGACAAAAACTTACACACATAGTAGATGTTTTTTTTCCAGTTTAGCCGCGGGCGTTGAGCAAGGATATCTGGGCAAAATTTAATGATTATCATGATATGTACGTTTGAAATCAGGGCACTTCTGTACGTGACAAGAAAGAGCTACGAAAACTCCGTGATCACAGATTCCCGTTAGAGATTATCAGTGCAATATTTGATCAGTTCAGCACTGTATTGACCTTGATACTGTCGTTGATTAAAAGGCAAAATTACCTTCATTTCATAAACCACGAATGAAAATCCTTTTATGATATCAAATTTCTTTTTACGACTGACTTTACGATTTACAAAATAGTCAGTAACGTAGAGAAAAGTCAATATAGACACATGGCTGAATTACACAGAATCCATAAAAGAACAGACTTACCTCCAATTGCTTTTGAAAAAATATGGCTATTTACTATTCAATGGTAAGTGCTGTTAGTACGTAAAGTTTTGAAAATGTCCGTAGCATAGTAGAGGCAGATCTTTCAATTTTTTTTAATTTGTTGGTGCTGAAAATTATGGGGGGGGGGGGAGCGGAGTTTGACTACGTCTGTGGGGGTACATTAGGTCCCTGGAATACTTTTCTTGAAATTTGATCGACTTCAGAAATGTTTAGATTGATGTTTTCTTGGAGGGACACATACTGGCTAACTAGAGAATTTTAGTTGTATATAAAAAGTCTGTGAACGCTATCCTCCTCCACACCAAAGTGAAGAAGCACAGTTCTTGCATATTCTCATCATTTGTTATAATCTGAAAATCCAATGAACAACGTCTTATATTTTAGTTTTTAAATGATCTAACTTTAGCAAAGGTAACTAAAAACGAAATTAGAATTCATGTAGCCATTTTCTTGGAATATCAATTTTTTTAAGGTTCTCTCGTCACTTCTTGACTTCATGACTTGGTTTCCGATTCCACCGTTCTTGAATACGAAGCTAAGAAAATTAATTTGATAAAATAAAGGTGTGCAAATGATGAAGAGAGTTCTTGATTTGGGGCAATACCAGGTGGTCTTGTTGTAAAAGTATCCTAAAAAAAAACTAAAATATCCATTAAAAGGAATAAACTTGCATTTTTTCTATCATATTCTCGATGTCGTCCGACAATTACGATGTCTGATCATCTTAGCCGGAAAATCTGTGATTTTTTTAGTATTCAATACAAAAAAAAGGAAAGTGTGTATTTGTGGATATGTATGTGCGTATCTGTATGTCTCTGTGTATGAGGGGTTGCCCCTGAGTACGTGTGTATGTGTGTGTGTGTGGGTGTGTGTGTGTATGCGTTTTTAAGCAAAAAAATGGGGAATTTCAGTCTGCATAACTTTAAGCAGTCGATGAAAATATTTGCTTCGTTGTTCGTCGTTGTATATTTCATTATTTGCTTATTCGTTTGAGATTTTAGGGATGTGTCTCGGGTTAATATCTTTATGAATACAGATGTCGATATGTGAAATTTTATGTAAATATTTATACAGAAATTGGTCGTCTCCCTATGAATTATGCATTAAAAATCAAATCATACCTATATATCCACTCTCCACGCTCTCTCATCGCTGGAGATAGGGGAACCTCATCATCGAACTTCCCCTACTTATTGCACAGAGGTTGAGTTGTAAATGTATACATGTGTGAGTGTGTGCTCTTCTCTGTGTATATGTATGTGGGAGAGAAATAGAAAAAAAAAACTGAGAGAGAGAGACTGAGAGTCGGTGCCACGGCGCGTGTGTACGCGCATGTGTCCCAGCACATGCAGAAAAACATATATTTATTTCTCTTCATATACTTATTTAGGTACTCCTGTTCATGCATAAATTGGTTTGGGGGAGAATAAACATTCCAAATATGTGAGTCAGGGTCTGTTTGAGGATATATTTGTTACAAGTAAAAATGTATATCTCGATCAAAACCCCAGATAAATAAATTTTTCAAGTATGTGCCCATGTAATTTTGTGAGTTATCAGCATTCGTACACGTATGCATACACAGATGATTAAATAGAACGAAAATCCTAGGGCAAATCAATAAGTCTGTAGCCGATGTGCTGGCTCACGTGTTGACATCGTCGGAGGAGAACAAAGAAACTAGAAGGTGTCTGCGGTGAATACGCTAGCACTGCTGCTACCAAGCCGACCACAAATGTTTTCTATTAAGTTGGAGCCGGTGCAATGTCAAATGTGTGGTGAGTATGACATAAGAAGGCTTTTCTTGCCTGCCTCGAAAATCAGCAATCGAATTTTTTTTTTTTTTTTCGTATTTCTTGCTGGGCTCGAACGCACATCTCTGACATGATAGTAGACATACAACTACCGCAGCCGTCGTCGTATATGTCATATATTTTACAAGCATGCAATTTTTTTTTTACTTATAAACGTTCATATAAGCATGTGTGTACGCATTTGAGTGTGTGTATATGCGAGAGAGAGAGACTGAGACTGCATACACATTATATAGGTTCCTGAAAGGAATATTCTTATATTTATGCAGATCTTCACTCGTTTTACCGTTTACATTATGTATCAAGAAATGGACATATTTGGTCCGACAGAATGAATTATAAATTGCGTCATGTTATATAGAAATTCATGTAAAATGATTTCCTGTCGTTACACGGTCAATAAGTCACTCAATTTAATCAGCATAAAATAGAATAAACAATCAAAGGAAATGGGGCGGCTGCAGGAATCGAACCCATCACCGATAGGGCAGCTGCTACAACGTAGTGATAAGTTTCTATACAATGTAACGTAATTTATAATTCATTTACATTACGTAAAAGTGGTATTCTGATATTTTCTTTGCATCAGTCTATATCTATGTTCATTGGTGTAGCGCTAAACAAAGAAACGAGGGAATGAATGGACGACTTCTGTTGATAGAGGGGAGTTAGCTCCCGACTCACCCAGAAAATCATGAAATTTCACCAATTCCTCATAAGCTTTAAGGCCACATGGAATGGGTTTTTGGTCTTTTACCGTCCAATTTTTATCATCACTGAATTATTAAAATAGAGAATTTTAGTAAGAGCTTTAATACCTAAAATACCATTAAATGGGTTTTAGTGACAGCTGAATAGCATCATAAAACTCTCTGTAGTCCTCCAATCTATCTAGCCCGGCCAGGCAGACAGTTTGGGACTGAACTAATATCAGAATATTGATATTTGAACTTAATCTCCTATACTCTCTGATAAATTATTTTTAATGAATTGATTGATATGGAGGAAATAGTATCTTCGCTAATAGCATTCCATGGCTTGGTTACTCGTGTGTAGGAGAAATTCTTTCGCAGCCTAGCAGAAATATGTTCTTGGAGTTTTTGACTATGTCTTTTGGTATTTGCAGATAGTGGTGCGTAAGTGCCACAGGGTGCAGATAATAAGGGAACTTCGTTCCACCTCCTCCCCAAAATTAAGTAAACGACGTCCCCGTGCGTTCCAACAGCACCACATGGTTACCCGTGTCAAATACATCTTGAATAAACTGTAACGTGGTTTGTAGACGTTTTTCATGAACGTTTTTGTTAGAATATGCATCATTTCCAATTTCCATATAGATTCAGAGACATACCTACATAGATCCGTCCGGGAAGCTATGAGATATATCTTTGGTTTATTTTAGGATATGAATAAATTGACTCTACAGACTGTTCCTTCTTCAGATGCTTATACGAAACCTATGACTGTCAACACATCGTATCCTTTTTTCTAATAATTGTGTTTGGTTATCATCTTTGATTAATCGATCGATCGACACGAAGGTCGGATTGAAGGGACTTATGAGATTGACGCTGCTTTCCTATGATTACTCGGGAATCGAACTTTAATTACGTACGAATAATCACGTAATTGATCTCGAAACTAATTAGAGAGTCCGGTTATAGTCGTACAAAGAGAGAACAAGAGCGCAATAAAAATGGCCAAAAAGTTTCCATCATCAGTCTGGTTGAGATTGATCTTGCTTTCACTGAATATTGTATAGGCGCCTCTTGTTTGCAAAAGATATTTGGCTCTTCTTTTAGAAAGTTATAGAAAACCAGGAAAACACCCACACACCCACACACACACACACACGCATATATATATATATATATATATATATATATATATATATATATATATATATATATATATATATTAACGGTAGGTAATTTCAAAAAGAGTTTCAAAGTAATATAACACATTTATGATTATTTCAGTTATATATATTATATATCATTTTCCTACATATATATATATATATACATATATAATATATATGTATATATATATATATATATATATATATATATATATATATAATATATATATGTATATATATATATATATATATATATATATATATATATATATATATATATATATATATATATAATGTGTACTTTACAGAGTGAGACAGACTCGGGAGTGAAGTGTTTGGTGGTAAGGTTTATTAATCCTTATATATATATATATATATATATATATATATATATATATATATACATATCAACAGCAGCAGCCATTATAAATCAACTGTTGAAAAAATCCTTTCCCATCTCTTCCCATGACGAACGTGATTGCACTAACCTCTGGCATGTATTACTGGGAACTCTTTCTATCTCATCCCTCCATTAATGCAATCTAGGACTATTTGATATTTTACTCGGACGAAATGAAATTCCCCCTCGAATGTCTAGATAATTATCACATTCTGTTGGACATAAACCGTCCATTCTACTGATATACATACTCTCCGCATATGGGAACACATATTCACAAACTCAATTTTTTAGTTGATTTTTCCAGTTAGCATATATATGTGATAATTATAAAGATATTTTGGATAGGAACTACATTTCTGCCGGCACCGGTGTTAATCGAGTAGCAAATTGAACAGCCTTAAACTGAATGAAAATAATAGGAAAAAATGAACGCCGACCATTTGTTTATTTATTCATGCGGTTTAGAGCTGTTCGATTGCTAATTGGTTAACACCAGTGCTGGATGAAATTTAGTTCCTCCTCAACATGTATTATAATTATCACATTTTGTCGGACATAAACCATCCATTCTCTCTCTCTCTCTCTCTCTCTATATATATATATATATATATATATATATATATATATATATAGAGAGAGAGAGAGAGAGAGAGAGAGGGCTAGAAAATGAGATTCTTCATTGCCTGTTGGGACTATTTCAAGAAGAGGAAACACTAAATAACCTGTTAGATGGTCACACTGATCAATCTGTTTTGAATTTTGGAGTAGCACCTCGTACATATAATGCAGGTGCACGCGCACACACGCTTATATATATATATATATATATATATATTGGCTGTGGTAATGTTTATAAGAAGTGATACTTATTACGAAAATGGAAGTTAGCAATCGATTACATTTCTGATTTGATAGCGACATTTTTTTTAACTTTTTAATCTTTCTCCAAGATTCCCAAGTCAGTTTCTTATTCAATTAAGTTCCTTTCCGATATTACAAAATTGATTTCACCAAGGGTAGACTATATTTTCTTCTTTTTCTTTTTCTTTTTTTTTTTTTGTTGAAATCTCTGTGAAATCAAAAATCTTGACAAAACTTCCCTTGCTTGAATTTGTACATATATATATATATATATATATATATATATATATATATATATATATATATATATATATACGTGTGTGTGTGTATGGTTGTGTGTTGATGTTTGCATACATATATTCAGTTTAGTAAAATTGTATACATATATTTATATATATATATATATATATATATATATATATATATATATATAAAGTGTGTATTCACATACATGTTTCGATATTTTTAGATGCACATCTATATACACCCATATGTGCTTCCCATTCAAATTAGTTGATTTTTTACACTCATGTGCAAATATGAAAGTACATGCACATGTCAATTTTCCGATACAAATTCTTTTTTCTTGATCCCTCGCTGAATTAACATAAAACTACTCGAGCAAATGACAAAATGCAGAGAGATCAATCGCACAGAAACATCACTGGAGAAGATTCGTGTGTGTTCAACTCCTTCAAATAGATAAGTACGTAAATTAATGATGAAAAAAGCGTTTATCTTACACAACAAATATTCAAGTTCCAGCATAATCTCCTTCTTTGTCGACCCACTCAATTCAGTGGAGAACAACTACGACATAAATTAAAGATTATTACATTGAAGATTTCAGATCAATTTTAGATATCCTGCTATGGACGTGTTGATCCACCGTCTTAGAGAGATTGAAATATCTAATCACATTATGAGCTTATATACATTGTTTTCTTTTTATTTATATGTTTGTTCGTAAATTGGATGGCCCCATTGGCTGATTTACCTTCCTATTATGACGTAACAATAGAAATTGCGTCATAGACTCTCTTATGACTTCATATCTGACCATTACTCATTAAATCAGATTGTATTGTGTTATGACTTGTAAATAATTTTAATTGGAATTCTTCAATTATAAACAATGAAATACCCGACGGAATAGCTTTATGCTCCCTAGTGATGTTCCATGCATAAATAATCCTGTCGATTCTGACAGATATATTCTAGTGGTATAGAAATCATCATATGTTTTGATAACTAATATAATGCAAGCAGAATAACATGGCTGGAAAAAAGATAAAGCTCTGCAAACACAATGTCGTTTCATAATCATTTGTCCGTCATTGGACATGGACCTTCCCCAAGATTCGCCACACTTCTCTTTCGTTGGTGTTGCAGAACCAATACTTTCTGAAATTGTCTATTTAGTTACGCCATCTTACATTTCGCCGGCCCTGGTTACGCATGTAATCTTTGGGGATCAATGTTGTGAGTCGTGAAGTCCGTAGGTTTTCTGCTATTCCTGCAATACGGCTGGCCCATTGCCATTTGAGTTTTCTAATGGACCCTAAGATGTCTCGAATACCCGTTATCTACCTGATATATTGTGCTATTTTGTGGTTTCTCTATGTCAGATTGGGTATGATTCTTTCAGGTCAGTCTCTTCGTCATATTCCATGTTCCAACTCCATAGGTGACCATCGGGAGGATGAATTTGTTGTATGCCCTTCTTTTAAGAACTAATGGGATCTTTTTGTTTTTGAAGGTTGAGCTTGCTCTGCCAAAGGCTTGCTATCCTGGGGTGATTCTTCGCTTGATTTCTTTTTCTTTCGAAGATTTCATGGTGATTTGTTGTCTTAAGTATATGCTGTGTCATTTCGGTTTCACTGAAGAAAAACAAAGGCAGATTGTCAAAGGTATACCTGATCCCTTTAATTACAAACATATACTCTCATATCCCTCCCTCCTTCTTATTTCGCCTCCTTCTTCTGAATGCCAGTAAGGGGGGATACGATGTGACCGAGAGGGCTGACGAAAAAAGGGAAGAGAAAAGAAGTGTTCACAATGGGTCGGGGAGATACTTCAAGAGGCTAAAATAACTAAGGAAATAAAACTATCCACTGTAACATGATCGTAAAAATGTATATGCACCAAGCTGAAATGCGTCTCCAAGTTTCTTTTCTCTTTAAAAAGTCCATTTTTTTAAACAACAGCTTAAATAGCAATAAACCAAGGATGGTTAACGGATTTGAGGCATAGATTTACAGATTATAAAAAAAACACGTATTACACATGTTTGTTTTTTTCCATTGGTCACTCATTTAATGACAAGAGTCACGTATTTGTCTTTTAAATATAGATTTTCTTTGTCTAATATACAGCTTTTATTTTTCAATCTGAAAAAATATGAGGATAAAAAAAATTGCAGACATTTCTGATAGACACGTAAAAGTCCTTTCCTTCCATTCTACGTGAACGATTTGTAGAAAAAAAACAATCAAATCGTCGGCATCGACGAACAAAATATCAACATAGTTTTTTTTCCCCAGTTTTTCAGTGGGTCTGGCTGGCTATATTTATGTTGTGTTGCGTGCACAGGCCACACCACTGGGTCTGGTGGGGGAGGACTGTAGATATAAGCACTTATTCCATGTTCTATCAAGGAAGAGACTATTTTTGTTTCTTTAAAAATGCAACCCTAAAATTCAGTTGGGGAATAAATTCCAATGCAATTTTATGCTAAATTGATCAGTTAGGGCTGAAACATAAAACCTAACTAGAGAATGCTGTGCAAACTGAGAAGCATGCAATATGCAGATGAAATAATCATACTCAACCTCTCGTGGAAAGATCACAAGACAGCACACTATATCAGGGAGATAAAAGTTGTCCGAGACATCACAGAAACAATTAGGAAACTCAAATGGAAATGGGCTGGTCATCTAGTAAGAATGGCCGACAACCAATGGACATCACGACTCACGACATGAATCCCCAAAGATCACGTGCGCAACCAAGGTCGACAGACTACAAGATGAAGAGACGAACTAGACTTGTTCCGAAAATATTGGCCTCGTGACGCCCATGATAGAGAAGTGTCGTGAATCATTGTGATGATGATGATGATGATGATGAGTTTTTGTCTGGCAGCATTCACTGTTGTTGTTTTGTTTTCTTAAATTAGGACTCAGTGAAGCAACAAAAGGCAAGAGAAGTAATATGTCCACCGATAACACTTTTTTTTCTAATATTTTCAATTGATCACCTTCAACATGGCATGCTGCCAAAATTCATGAGTCATGTAGCAGTTTTGACTGAATCACTAACTGGGTCCGTCTTCCAATGTCTGTTATCAAATGAACATAACAAAGAGTTCTGGTTGTGAAAGGTTTTAGAATCAGTATTCAGAAATTGTTAGCTGCAATCCCCATTTTGACACACCGTACGGTCACCGAAGTCAAGCAACTTTGATCCTGGTCAGTACCTAGAGGGATCATTGTCTAGGGAATGACGGGTGCTGAAAGCAAAATAGGGCAATGTAAAGAGCATCCGGTAGCGATCCCGTTGATCCTTCTAAGGAGGAGACCGTTCTCTACACGATACTCTACAACGTAAACCGAACAAGCGAAAAGAAATTAACCAATCGATGAAACCAAGGAGATTGTCACAAAGACAATACATAGAGATTCCTATTTAAAAACTTTCTTAATTTCCTAAAGTTTGGACTGTGCCTCTTCCAAATGTGTGTGTTTGTAGGGGACCAGACTTGACTGTGTATGGAGCGGACTGCCACGAGAGTCATGTGAAATGATTTTCCGTTCGTTGTACGAAACTAAGTCTTTGAAGCATTTTGTTTACTTCTCTTCAAGATTACCAATTCATTTAGTTAATAATTAAATTTACATTTATAATTTTAGATAAAAGATTTGTAATCTATAATTTTGCATTCATTGCAAATAGATTTCTCGGGAACCGCTAATCCAAATAACTTCAACTCGACAATTCACTGCCTTGTGAGCTGACTTATATATATGTCGAATTTCAAGTTCGCACAACTGCCAGGTGTCGAGTAATCATTGCAAATAGATGCAGATATCTTCATTTGTAGTTAGATAACTGAATGAGGGTCACGTACTTAACCAAGTGATCCTTCTGATCATTACTATTGTAGTGAACTTGAGCCTCACTCGCCACCTCACTTTTGAGATATTGTGTTTCAAAAAGCCAAGCTTAGTAAATATCAACGTCTAAATAACGTTACATACCCGTGTACAAAGCAAGAAATTTAATACGAAAAAATCAAAGTCGAAATTGGGAGGTAGCATTACAATCGAATTCGAAAATGATAGCATATGCAAAAGAAAATGTAGGGGTCGCAATGTATTCGAGATTGCATTGTACTCCAGTTAATACCCCAAGTCCCATTTTCTTCATTCATTGTTTTGGTGGTAAAGTCTTCTTTTTTTCCTCAGGATGTATTGCAGTGTCAATGACGCCTGCACATTCTTCTGATACCCAAAGTGACCGATCCCGTTTCACAAATGCTTTTACTGGCTTCGTATGGAGCCGAGAGCACATGGCTAAGGCATCAACATAATGGCTACTCAGATGACAATTATGAATGCCTTGCAGGCAAGAATGATAGATTGAACTTCTGAAAGACGCCCTCTCCATTTTTGGCAGCTATTGCCAATTACTCGCCCTCATTCGGTATCCGGCACCCACGCCTTCTCTGCCGCACCGTGTGATTTGCTGTCATTTTCGTCTTTTATAAGGGGCGAGCATCCTCTCCTGGTTTTGACCCTTCCTTCACCATTCTGAGTACGGCATCAATTTGCTCTCGTTTGATTGACATTTTTCGTGTGCCTTTCATCGCTTTCTTCTTTTTTGTCACTTCTTTCTTTCATTCCCTTTCTTTCTTTCTTTTAATCCCTTTCTTTCTTTCTTTTTTTTTTCCTTCCTTTCTTCCATACATGTAGTCGATTATTTAGTTCCCTGTCATCCTTACAAAATATCATACAACCAAATTGCGTTGGATACACCGGTTCTCGTCAGAGTTAGGCAGCGTCGAGCTAGGTCATCAACCAGATGGGTGACCGATTAGGTATACCTGGTGATGTAATTAGCTGGAGATCAGATAGACGGTTTCCTGTGACGATTCCTTCAATCTTTCTGCACCTCAGTAACGCTGAAAGCAACTAAGAATTAATCCTCATTAAAATTAACTTGATTTTTCTCTTCTATTCTCTAAATCTCTCTGTTTTGTTTCATCATCATCATCATCATCATCATAATCATCATCATCATCATCTCTGTCTCTGTGTCTGTCCGTCTGTCTGTCTGTCTGTCTGTCTCTCTGTCAAAAATCCGGTCCTGGTTGAAGTTGATTTCATTTTCTCCCCGTACCTAGAACAATCCTTAGCATATTTAAGGGAGTTCACTCTTCACGGTCTCTTTAACCATTAACCTTGAACCAAACCGGAATATGAACCTTCGCTTACTTGATTTGAAATGATGACCAAGTGATTGCCAGCCTGCTCTCTTACCGACTGAACAGAATTTTTTTTACAAATTTATTTATATCATTCATATTCTATACAAAAGTTTCAGTAATCATCTTCGGTCGGAATAGAAATAGGAGTGGAGATTGACAATGCAGCCGGTAGGCTTATTTTCTACTCTATCACTTTTCTGTTGGTGAAACCCCAGCACTGTCCCCTCTCCCCCCTCTTTCTCTCTCTGTCTCTGTTTCTGTCGCTGTCTGTCTCTCTTTCTCCTTATTTGTTTAGTCTACCTCTCCCCTTTTTACCACTATTCTTCACTTTCCATGCCCTTTCTTTCTCTAACTCCACCTCCGTTTATGCACTTCCATCTCTCCTCCGCCTACCACCCTTGAACTCTCTTCAGATACGCGAGTGTCGGTTATTGCCGACTACCGGTCGCGGACTCACTGACATGACGAAACACAATTCGCTGATTTAGCAATTTGGAGCTCGATCTGCCTCCCTTTTCTTTGCAAGGGAGAGAACCCGCTCATCTGTTGTATGACTTTCGGGCTTCTGACGCCATCAATTTCCTTTTGCATCTAATTCATTATCTCACTCTTTCTTCTCTCTTTTTTTTTTTCACCGAAACTCTTTCCTTGATTACTTCTTTTTCTATTTCTTTACGGTTTCTCTTTTTTTTCTTTTTTTTTTTTTGCTCCTTTATTCCTTTCTTTCACCAACAGATAATTTATTTTCGTACATCTCGCCCAATCAACTATAGTAATGTCAAATCCCTCACTTGCTCAGCCTGAAATAACGAGAGATAGCGCGTAGTGTTTCAAAGTCGAAACGGGTCTTTTTAGATGCACTAGCATCTCCAGTACCGATTGCTGGAACTGACTAACCGATGTACTGGAAAGAAAGTAACATCTCTTACTAGATCTTCGCGCAAAAATACCGTATTTACTTGAGTACAACGTGATATCAAGTATAACGTGACCCACTACTCTTTGTAGCTAAATATCAGTGATCTATCATAATTTTTACACTCGAGTATAATACCAGCCCTAGCTGATACATCAATGAATCTGAATTTCTAGCTTGTTCATCTTTCCCGGTCTTTGTTTTGTTTCGTTGAAGGTTTATTAACTTTTTCAATCCTGATTTTTCATTCGTCTTTTTGCCTTCAACCTGATCACCACCATTGTTATTTAGAATTTCTTTTTGTCTAACTCCAGGCCAAACCTGGAGTTGACATTATTTTTCTATCAGGATGAGAACAATGGGAGCGCCAAGAACAATCCTCTGAAAATTTAGAGGAGTCAAAAAAATTAACATTCCCCAACCAAATGATCGTGAGTTGTATCTCTTACCGACTGAGCTACATCAACAAGCCTTACATATCTTCTAAAATGTGCGCTAGAAATACGCCAGGGTTCATTTCATTCTGATGAACAAATATATTCATACCCACCCCAAATTTTCATTTAAAATTTATTTATTATACGTGCCCTACAAAAGTTGTTGTAATCATCTTCAGTCGAGGTAGCACGAGTAGGAGTTGAGTTTGACCCTGCAGCAACTGGGAGTGTTATCCATTCCTCTTTTATTCTCTGTCCACTTTAACGTATGTAAAACCTCGAACACATAATCTATAAAGCGTGTACATCTGGTCTTATTTCTGTTCCTTTACTCTCATAATTGATGAAGACATTAATTAGGGGAATTATACTTAGGACACGATTGCTTCTGGTGTATTAATAACAGACACAGACTTACAAAGAATTCTTCTAACCTAACATTGTATATATATATATATATATATATATATATATATATATATATATATATATATATATATATATATATATACGCACAGGCGTGGGCTTGTGTGTGAAAAGATTGTTCACTGTCAAATCCACATAAATCAAATTTAGATATTTTTCTATGAACGCTTATATACAAATGTATATGTGTATGTGTGTAGTTATATAGGTGTACAAGAGTAAGTACACATCTAATCTTCTAATATTTGGATCACTCTGGATCTTATGGCATCTTGCAGTTTATATATCAAAGGTCATGATATCAAATATTTACTGTGATATTTTAAAACAAACAAAATCCCAAGAAGTATGTACAGAGTGACATTTGATAGAGATTTATGTTTTGTTAGACCCCCATATATTCATGCAATTTGGCATTGATCATATACGTCAATTGCAGCTGAATTCACATAGATGCTGTCATATGACATGCACACTCAGGCATATACATGTACATTGTTTTATCATGCTCTGATGATACTGTCCCCTCAGATTTATGAGGATCTCGATAATACTGGGTTAAACAAGTGCCTGTAGCTTATGCTATAAAGGGGCCTCAAAGTTTAGAAATAAATAAATAATGATATATTGTCGACTGTTGTCGGAGGCGACCCAAAGACTCCTATTTCACATCATTACTATCCTTTCGAATAGCATCGGACGTGACTTCTATTTCTTTATCTTACTCTTTCGTAGAGAGACACTGAGCACCATTTTAAAAAAGTATTTAGTATGGCTCGGTTCATGGTATATGTAATTGTATTCTCAGACGGTCATCCATTTAGGTATTGACCCGGATCGATGTTGCTTAACCTCGATGATCTTACAAGCGACAATGTGTCCAACCAGTGTTTAGCTGTACAAAACTGCATATGAATATTAAAACACTTTTTGTCTTTACTTAAAGTAATTAATTTTTTTCATTGGATATAGAATATAGTAAAATGCCGTTTTATAGGTCTATGAAGATTAAATAAAGAACAACTAAGGTATGGAAATAAACCTATTAGATCTTCATAAAGACCAAGGTTTCAGAATGCAATACATGTTGGATATTGATAGCTTGCAAACATTCAGTGCAGGGCCCCAAAAACTATGGGTATTTACTACATTTGCCACATATTATATCCGGTATTGGAGTTCATTTATCTTCAGATCTTATCCAGCATCTTCCTATACAACGCAAAGTCATACGAAATTTCTATATTCGAACAACTGTCACCACTTGAGTTTGCATTGGGTCTTTCATTCACTCTGTGTTGCTCGCAGCCAGGTCAGTCAGAGGATTTAGAGAAAAAGGGGCTTCTGGCATGCGTTTTCGAGCGTAATGAAGGGATCGGTCTCCTCTTTAGGAGAGGGTATTAATGGAGGCTCTTTACATGATTCCTATGATTGGCCTCTGATATTCCCACACGGTCACCCTTCAAGGTATTCATCGGGTCCGGCCTTCCTTAACCGCTATGATCAGATGAAGAACATACTGTTACCTTTCTAGGTACTCACCAGATTTGGTATTGTTTAACCTCAGTGGTTGTATGAAAATTGGTGTGTCCAACGCAAATCGGCTGTAATGTTTACATGGGTTGTCGTAATATTTCTGTAAACCCACGAACGACTAAATGCTCATCAGGGAAACTAATGGTCAATGATCCCACACCTTCTCAGCTTTTATCCGGTGTCTTGGAACAATCTCGCGCGTGGCGGGTTTGATTACAGGCTTAAGATAAACGTCACACCTTTCAAACCGTCCTCTTTCTGGCAAAACCATTCCACATTGATGAACGGGTACTTGATTTGCAGAGCTGGTAATTCCAGCGTGCACATGAATGGTGATCATTTCTCATTTATAGGCACTTTCCACCGTGAGCAAATCGTCCTCTCGATCTACTTGTCCTCTCAATAACCATCTACCTATCTCCAGTTTAACCGCTTCAGTAGTCCAGATTTTTATTTTTTTCAATTGAGTTTAGCCAAACTCAAATAGCATTGGGCTGGTAAAGAATGGTTGACAACCGGTGAATATCACAACTCATAACATGGGTCTCTAAAGATCTTATGTGCAACCGAAGCCGGCAGCATACAAGATGGAGAGACGAACTAGACAAATTCAGAAAGTATTGGCTCCGTGACGCCCACAATAGAGACAACAATAGAGACGAGTGGCGTAACCTGGGAAAGGTCGTTAAAAGTTTGATGATTAAACAGTCAAAACCAGGAGTTGTCTTTGTTTTTCCATCGTAACAAGAACAAGTAAAATCCTTACCAAAGTAAGGCTGGTAAAAATTAACGTTCCCCTTCGTTGATTTGAAATTACGACCAATTGGTAGGTTGTCGTGTCTCTAATCGATTGAGCTAAATTGAAGTCTTACATATCTGCCAAAATGTATGTTATGAAAGCGAAAAGGTTCATTCCATTCTAATCAGTAGATAAATTTGTAGTTTCAAACTGACCGTCAAAACGTGAGGTACTTAAAAGTACTGTTAATACGTAAAAGACCTCTTCATATAAAAGTGCTAATCCATGTGTAAATAATTCCCTCATGCTTACAGATACTATTTTAGAATATAAATGAGCCTGGTGTAAATATCTTCGCACATAGACGGTTTTTTCGCCAGGATTTTCCATTGGGCCAAACGTATTAAAATCTAAATTGTGTTTCAGAAGCTTTTCAAGATACAAACATCCGATTATTCCCACACTGAACATCAGTGACGTTTTTTCCGGGAAAATATTAGTTTATTAGACGCAGACTGAAAAGACAATTTTTCCTACACTCCCTGTGATGGTGCACAAACAGTCCATAAACTTAAATCTGGAATGAAATATCAAAAACATCCCCTACTTTCTTTCGCCCCTGTCTCCCTCTGATTTACCCCTTTAAAGTTTTAAGGGTATATATATATATATATATATATATATATATATATATATATATATATATATATATATATATTCGGTCGTGTCTGTCTTCTTGTCTATTCGTCCACACGTATTTTCCAAAAGATCTCAATTGATATCAAAGAGTTTTTATGGAAGGACTATGCAATTAGAGAGAACCTATTAATTTTAGGAGTTGGAAAGGCATATGTATTCAGTTGCATCGGTCTTTCCGTATATCAATGTCCGTCTATCCACAAAGGAAAGTGATTAAGTTTTCAAGTTTGTGAGTTTTTGATTGCCTCAGTCTTTCCGTATTTCCGCCTATATTCCGTAAGTCTGGCTGTGGTTGGCACAATATCTCCAAAGGTACTCACTGAATTCCAATTGAATTACGTAGAAAAGTGGACTATGCAATAAAAAAGGGGTAATTAAATTTTGGGGAGCATCCATGATTTTTTTTCATCGATCGAGATATATTTATTTCTTTTTATTTTCATACGTTTATGCTTTCACTCCAGTATTGCAAAACGATATCTCCAAAAGTTCTCAATGAATTTTGATGAAAAGGTAGAAGTGATTAAATTTTTGCACTGATCCAAAATTCTTTTTCTCGATTGAGTATGGCAATGGCAAAGTTATGTACTCTCCGAATGCTTTATAGTTTTCTTTCTGTTTTTTTTTTGTCTTCTTCTCTTCTTTCATTCTCCACCATATAAAAAGATTGTTTTTCAGTATTTCGAGTACAAAAAAAAGTGTATCTCAATCTAACCAGTAGCCTTTTAGACCACCAGGTTCGTTTCTTTCTTTCCCGCATCCCATTCCAATTAATAACGGAAAAAATATTCATTTTTGACATTTTATTTTCATCGTTGCCAATATTCAAGATTTTTTCTTTACTTTTTGCTTTTGCAAATGGCCGCTTCTGTGCTTTTTTTTTGCATTACAATTCTCCTCTTTCATTAATTCCAATCATTTTTCATCCTTCTGTTTTTTGATTCCATCACATGAGCATTTTTTTCTCTTATATTTTTTTAATAGATCTTCACAGAGGCTCATTTTTTTATTCACTACATGATAGCTGACTCTTATTCCTTGGAAAAAAAACCTTCACTTCAGCAGAACATGTTCCAAAATAGAACACAGTTGGAATAGTAAATCCTAATTACAAAAATGACAATGAAATAAAATATTGCACAAACAAACTTATGAATAATACAAGTGGTCATATTAATAATAACTGCCATGATAACATAGAAATACAATAATTCTAAACAGATAGCATAAAGATACAACGATGATAGTTCTCCGTGCTGAAGTGAAGTCATAATAGTACAAATAACTGTAACAATAAAAACAGAATTTAATGTAATAATGTTTTTGCTTTTTTTAAATAACAATTAGGATCAAAATGTAAAATCACTTCAATGAAAATATTGATTATTTAATGAAATTGAATTATTAAATATGTCATGAAGAGACGATAACAATCAAAACGATTATTGAATAATTGTACGAATCTGAATAGAATGATACAATTATATTTTAGTGGCTACAATCAAGTTAATAGTCATCACCATCATTATCAGTAGCAGCAACAGCAATACTAGTTGTAGAAGTGGGAAGAGGAGGGGAAGGTGTACCTGTGGTAGTAGGTCAACTTTATCATGAATCCATGGCCTTTAAAGAGAGCAAATAAACAATGAAGTTTTGTTGTTATCAGGAATCGCACTGGCGCAATAGATCGGACAATCCAACATTTTGTAAACATTTTAGCTGGAATGAAGTAGGCCTAAAATCAAAACTTGAAGCTAAAAGAGAGATTCATAAATCTTATACTTAGGACTCTAACACAAATCCATCGCTTTTTCCCCCTGTATCAAAAAACGCCAACCATTACTATCAACATCGACATAGTCGATATCAAAATGTTTTTTTGTTGTTTTTTTGTTGTTTTTTTTTGTTTTTTTTTTCAGTTTTTAAGGCTGGCTGGCTTGCTATGTATGAATCATGCGTACTGGTCCCACTGATGGAGCTTAAGGGCTGAAAAGTTGAACATTTATCTCTTAGAGGTTATATTTTAAACCGAATTTCTTGTTTTTCGAAAATCCAACCCCAGAGGTTTTTGATCACCTACTTCGTATCCGGCAGTGTTCACGCATATTCTTTTAAAAGTCAAACTTGTTTAATGATCACCACCCAACAAAATGCGAAAAAAGTGACTACCCTTTTTTAAACCAATTTTTCCAATCGATCACCCCTAACAAGTCAAGCTGCCAAAAGACATCGATTGTGTGACTAGCCAGAAGCGTTCCCGTTTATTTTCCTAACCATAGGTACACGTACACTTGAAATATCTACAATCGTATAATTTCCCAAGTGGAATCATGTAACATTCGGGTTAGTGACAGGATTTCAAATACTTTATCGATTCTAACTTTTATCATTTTATTGCGTGTAAGTCATTTTAACTCTATTATTGCCCTTTTAGTATTTCCTCCATTTTAAACATGTCATGTTTAAGTGTTCCGAACGTTGTTAATTCCAACACCAATGAATCATTTTAACATCCAACAACTATTTCATTGTTTTTGTTTGTTTTTTTTTAAATTTTCTTTTTTGACTTCTTATCGTTTGTAAATCATTTCAACTCAACCAGCGCTCTTTTAAGCCCTCATTTTCAAAGTGTCATATTTTAATGTTTCTAACTATCACGGTTTTAACATCAATAAACCTGTCTACTGCTGGGTCGAAGACCAGTCCTACTTCTATTTCAACTGAAGATGATTACTGCAACCTTTGTGTTGTATGTATACACAATAGATAAATTTGTAAGAATACAAGACTACAGTTCAGCTCAGCTAGTAAGACGGACACGTAGCCATCACTTGGTTGTGATTTCAGTGGGGAAATGTTAATCATATATATATATATATATATATATATATATATACACATATATATATATATATATATATATATATATATATATATATATATATATATATATATCTTGGTTTAACTAGACGGGTAGACCATCTGTGAAGAGTTCACTCACCTAACTTTGGTGAGGACCTTTGTTGTTGTTGTTCTTGTTGATGCGGGGGTGGGAAATTAACATGATTCTCACTTGAGCTGAAATTTAACCACAAGCCATTTCAAGACGCTTTTGCCGATTTTAGATTTCGTGGCGTTAATGACTCGCTTTTTTTGGCGAGAAGTGGTCAAAAGACTTTGCTTGAGGTCGCCAGGAGAGAGAAAAAGAAAATTTCAAACATTTCCATTATCTTGTCTAATTTTTCTTCCTATTAATTTTCAACAACCAATGTGTGTCGAACTCTTGCCTCCGGTAATATTCAGCAAGTATCATGAACAAAGATTCTGATGGGTTTTCCACGTTTATTTCATGTTCTGCGATAGCCTGCAAGTCTTTTGTAGGAAGGATACGTATAGAATATTTTCATTAACATCTCTGTTTATTATAAATCGTCTGTGTATGGGTAAAATTTTTATTCTAAGTTAGTCTTGATACAGAAAGATAAAAGCTATGTTTCCACGTCCTGTCGAAGAAATTAGAGCCTTTTATATATATCTTTTTATTACTTCAAGTTCCAGACACTTGAAATAGAACTGATTATCCTTCAACTACAAGCAGAGGTGTAGTTCAACAACTGCCTTTCCACTGATAATGTACAAAAAAAAAAAAGATATATCTATGCATGTATAAATTCAGCCTTTGGGGTTGTTTTCCCCAATTAAATAATAGTGAATGTCTATCTTGTTTTGTTGTAGTCGTTGTTGTTGTTGTTGTTGATGCTTTTTTTTAATAAAATTCTACTCAATTTTGGAAAGGGTTCTCCAGGAAGCCACCCATCCCTGGCCATAAATCTCTAGCTACGCCTCTGGTTGCTAGACCACTGCATTAAACAGTACAGCCTAGGGCTGCCAATTTAGATGTGATTTTTTCAATTTTTCGATTCTGGAAGTCACACTTGAATTTTTTTTTAAATCAAAAAACATCTCAATTAGCAACGAAATACTTTGGGAAATGAAAATATTTTTTTGTTAAATCTAATATTGTCACCACTGGACTCATAAATTCGAAGAAAAATCAATCTAAATTGGCATCTCGGGTAAAGCCCAGCCAACATATATGTTTCAATGCAGCTTTTTTTTTTGTTAGCTTCCCAACAAACGTCATCCAGCAACTGATTGGAAACCTACTTATGCCTACGAGAAAGTAGACCACTACGTCCAGCCAGGACAGTGAGTCTCTATAAAGTCGTCATCATCAGAAAAAAATAAAGTGAAGAATCACACTGGGTTGGCAAGCTTTCGATACAGCAAGCTGGATTTTCAAAAAACAGTCCTAAAAAGAAGGGTATAGAAACAATGTATCCTACCAATAGTCACCTATGGAGCTGAAACATGGAATCTAACCGAAAGATCGACCCTCAAACCGAGAATCATGCAACGTTCACATGAAAGAATCATGTTCAACCTCACATGGAGAGATGATAAAACAGCATAGTATATCGGAGAGAAAACAGGAATCCGAGACATCATTTGGACTGATTGAAAATTTAAGTAGCAATGGACTGGATATGTTACAAGAATGTCAGACAACTGCAGGACATCACGTCCCAGAGATCAGGTGCAAGGCTGTGGCTGATAGAAAGTAAGATGGTGTGACGAGCTAGATAAATTTGGGAAGTATTGGCTCCGCGATGCGCATGATAGAGAGGTCTAGCAAATCTTGGGGAAGCTCTATGTCCAACAACGGACGCTAACAGGCTGAATACTGTTATAAAATGAAATACGATCATCTGATTACTACCTGTCTATGCAAGATTGTTTTTCTTAATGCATTGAGACCGGGCAAATGACATGTTTTGAACGTGTTGCTGGACTTTGAGATTGAAAGTGCTTCCAGTTAATTTCATATTCATCGATTTCTTCCACATCTCTTTTCTAAGCATGTTCCTGATAGTATCATTCCTGTTCATTGCTATCATGCAGAATATTCTATTAACATGTTAAAGGTGACATATTTTGTACGCTTCAAATCAGCTTACAGTACATTAACATTCAAGTTGAATCCATGGGTTTTAATAATTTTAGTTGAGTCTGACACTGCTACAGTAGTGGGGTTTGATCAAACCCTCAACGCTAGCTGTAAAAAAACCGTACACACTCTTTTGCAGGTGCCCTTACTAACGAATAAAAAAAATGTATGTTCGTAGCCATCTGCTGAGGGTGACAATAGGGCATTTGCCTCCCCTTGGATCGGATTTTCTCACCTAGGTAACCGACAGATCTTTCCCTTATTGTCAGTAATGTTAGATTATCACAGCTTTAGTTACCGTTGGAAGTCCTCTTATCTAATGTAGATTGGAAAGAGAATGATAGGTCGAATTAGGGATTAGGTTTTCTTTTTTAAATTGTCTGACTATAGAGGTACGTAGATTAAATGATCTGCTATTTCTTGAACTTGTGTAAAACTTGCATGTCCTTTTAGAAAAAACTTTTATGACCCTTTATAATCAAGTTGCACCGGGTGAAATGTAGCAGATAAATTTAAATTTTCCATAGCAAGAAATAAATGATAGTAAAATCGTTGAGAGGAAACATTAAACAAGCGTAGACATGTTTCAATTGATCTTCTAAGTCTGCATGTAATGAATGTTTGGGAAATGCCTTCTCACATCCACTAAGCCATTTTTAATTAAGAATTACTAGAGCTTCAGTTTCATCTAAAATTGTATTTCAGCGTTTGATTTTGCAAAATTCTACGACGGACAGTATCAGATAAAGTATATTGCATGCTGGTAGATTTATTAAACATGTTGATCTTGCACTAATTGTGTAAGAAGAATGAGAGCTACCATGCTAAGCGATTTTTGTTCATGGGTCGCAAGAGTCATTTTCTAACTGTGTATGTGTGAAAAGAATAGAGGATCACCATTATTCGCTAATAAAAACTTTGTTTTTGTATCCAGGAAGATGATGTTCTTGTTTCTGTTTTTCTCATTTTATGTGAAAGAAAGGCGCTGATTCTCCCGTTTTCTAAATGGAAATAAGTAGATCTAAAATTTTCTCTGTCCTAACCACAAAAGCAAAGTTTTAAGGGAGCAAATGATATGCTTTACACATCTTAGACATAATATGTAAGAAAAAATAACACTTATTACCCAGTAACCAA
Organism: Thysanoteuthis rhombus; assembly: GCA_963457665.1. Classification (NCBI taxonomy): domain Eukaryota; kingdom Metazoa; phylum Mollusca; class Cephalopoda; order Oegopsida; family Thysanoteuthidae; genus Thysanoteuthis; species Thysanoteuthis major. The sequence continues at coordinate 8,274,702 of OY735212.1, read as the reverse complement.
AAAAGATTTTTTAAAAAGACATATTGGACAGTAATAATGTTTGCATCATGCAACCCTGCGGAGTGACATTGTCTGCAGAAAGGCGCAGTGATTGCAGCACGATTCAAGGAACTAAAATGGCCCCAAGGAAACTAATTTATACTCATTCACCAGTTCAAGACAGCTGTGAGAAATTTAGATAGGTTGATCCTTGCCAGCCGATTGGCTTGTAGATAAGAGCGCAGAATTTTGACGGTTCAAATTTTATCTGCCACTGGGCAAAACTTTTCTGACAGTTCAACCAATGATTGCCAACAGCCTGAAGTACTGAATATAAAAAGTGAGAGAAAAAAATGATGTCCCGAATTGATTTTTTTCTTTATATTAAGGTTGGTATCTCGTAAGTCAAAAACCAGGGGATAGATAGAGAGAGAAAAAAACAAGAGTTTAAAGAGCTTGTTGGACATTTTTATCGAAAGTGTACGGTGGATGTAATCCAGGTTCTTGTAGCGGAGTTTGTCAAGAAAGTTCGGTTCTTCGTAAATTTTGTTATCTGATAGCCGGACTTAGAAAATAAATTTCCTTTACTTTTGCGGGGAAAGGCAATTCCTACGTGATTATATTTTTACTCAGTCATTTTGCATGTTGGGTATTTTTTGTTTTTTCCATTTGTAATTCACTTTCCCATATCTGGAATGATATTGCGTTTGACGGAATGATGAAGAAGAATCCGACCGTGTATTCGTGTGTAAGCGTGCGTGCTCGTATATACTTATATACATAACTTTACAGATATACTCACCACAGTCTCTCTCCCTTTCTCAATACATATATATATATATATTTATATACATATGATCTGCAGGAAGGCGCGTGTGTGTGTGTGTGTGTGCATGCGTGTATGTGTGTCTGCGTGCGATTGGGCGTATTTTACATATGCGAATGAAGGTATATATTCTGTACTATGCTTATGTCTTTGTGTAAATGCAATATATATTTGTGTGCTTGTAGGCTCATACATACGATTGCACAACTTCTAGAGAGAAAGAGAGGCACACATCCCTCTTTCTTTCTCTTTCTTTGTCTGTCTGTCTGTCTGTCTGTCTGTCTGTCTCTCTCTCTCTCTCTCTCTCTGACACATACACGCTCAAGGTTGTCCAGAGGAATCTCACGTATACGAATAAAGACATTTTCTGTAATACGTTTACAAAGCTCCAGTATATACATCTCTCCTCTTTCTCTTTATATATATATATATATAAATTTATTTATATATATATATATATGTATATAACTTTATATATATATTTAACTTTATATATATATATATATATAAAACTTTACATATACATATATATATGTATATATATATATATATAGATAGATAACTTTACATATACATTTATATGTATACATAACTTTACGCATAGACACTTGTAGATCTCTTTTATCCTCTCTCTAAATATGAATATGTGTTTCCACGCGTTTTTCCAAACGTATTTTTCATACACTAACAGCAATATACTATTTGTAATATGATGACAAAGTGACCAACTTGCAAGACAATCTATATGCATACAGATCTTCACACACACACACACACACATATATATATATATATATATATATATATATATATATATATAGTCAGTGCAGAAAACTGTTTCATAACTTTACCATTCATATGCATCTGTAAACATATATACCAATATTACACGCCACGAGGGGGTGCAGTTACCCTGTTTGGTTATGCGCATCTATGCATAGGTTTGTATATATCCGTACAATGAATACGAAAATATATATCATGTCTCCCTTTAAAGTTTGTGTATGGCTGATGTCATGAATCACGGGAATGCGCACGAGAATATGAAATATTCAACCAAACATAAATATGTATACGCTGATGTCATGAAGTAAATCTAAAGTGTTTAAAGTTAAAAAGCTTTCTAGACTACATATATATGTGTGTGTCTTTGTGTGTGCAGAAAACTTTTGATCATCCGTCGCATCTTCTTTATGAATTTAAATATTTCTTTTTCTGCATTTGAGTTGCATTTTCGCCTTTCCTAAAACGAAAAAAAAAAGCATACAAAACGACTTTCATATGGAAATCGAAGAATGCATTTTCAAATTGGCTGATCTTTTGAATTATCCACGGTGCTTAGTAATCAATCTAAGTATTTTCTAAAAATCAACACATTTTCTTAAGAAAAAAATGAAGTCACAGTGAAATGATGTTATAAGAAAAAATTTGACCGAATTTCGTTTATCGTTCCATAATACTTTCTGCACACTGAGTTTCATATTGAGATCTCCAATTTACATGTAATTATATTTCGACCTTTCTTCAGTGAGAGTTAAAGTCAGTCATCTGGGATGAGGGAACAGTAATTCTTCTAATATGCAGGGTCTTCCAAAGTCTGCCATTCTGGAACCGGGATAAAATGGTAATTGGCACAATTAGAATAGTCCACTTTAACAGAAATCAATACTGGTTTGGCTGAAGGAAGCGCATTTTGTTCATCTAGAATCATCATTATTGGTGGAATTTCCTACACCAGGGTTTCTCAATCTTTTTTCCCTTGTTGTCATCGCTTGGCTTTTTTTCAAAAGCAATCGTCCCCACAAAAGATTTTAATGAAACTAAAATGGCATTTCACCTACGTCGCTCATTTAATTTGAATCTTTTTCTTAATACTTTGCTGCAAGATTCTCTATATCTTGATTGATATTCATGAGTCTTTGTCCCTTTGCCAGCATATATATTGAACATTACCATTTTTTAATTCCCCAAATGGGTATTATTTCACTTTTGTCGCCTTCTATCATGTACATCATCAATCTTTTAACGACTGTCGTTGGACACGGACATTCCCTAAGATTCGCCAGACCTCAAGATTGTTGACGTTGCGGAGCCAATATCCCAGGAACCTGTCTAGGTCGTCATACCTTTTTCCTGCTAGCCATGATTTTTGCATTTGATCTCTGGAGATCCATGTTGTAAGTTGTGATGTTCAGCTGTTGTCTGACAGTCTTGCCGCATGGCCTACCCATTGCTATTTCGGTTTTTGTATTAGATTTTATGGATTCTCTGACTCCTGTTATTTTCTTTTATATACTGTGATGTCTTGTAATCTCTCATGCTATTTTAAGTATGATCTTCTCCTATGCCTATTGCATATTCCGAAGTTCTAGAGTCTATTTTTTGTCAGGTTCCATGTTTCAGCTTGATAGGTGACTATCGACTGGACGAATCGGTGACAGACCCTCCTTTTAAAAACTAATAGAATCGTTCTGTTCTCGAATGCAGCTCTGACGAAAGCTCGCCAACTTCGGGTGATTCTTTGTTTGATTTCTTCTTTCGATGGTTTCATGGAAATGGTTCCATAGGGTTCTTCTTTCTTTAGCTTTGAGTTATCGATTTCGATCGTCGTACCTTTATCTTCAACGTTTGCTGCACATGATATTGGTTTTATTGAAGTTCATATGAAGACCTACTTCCTTGGGTTCTTCATTCAGCTCGTCTAACATTAACTGGAGATCAGGATTGTCACAAAAGAAACATCCATTTATGTACCTACCAATCCTTCATCTCCATGCTCTAACCTTTGGGCATTATGATCCCGTTAAGAAACTCTACATCATCAATTTCGTAAGTTTATTTTCAACTATTGGGAATGTTTTCGTAGCGTCGATTTTTCAAGGTATCTCCATTGTTTTTGTTTTAACTCTTCTTTTTGGTGATGGACGAATAGGAATAACAAGAGAACATTCTATTTATTCCTTATATTAGATACCATCAACCAAAACTGTCATCTATCTGTAAACGTAAGTTACTTCAGTTTTCAGAATGGTCTGACTGGCTTGCTGGCTATGTATAAATTATTCGTAAAGGCTGCACCAATGAAGCCAGAGGGATGAAAAATTTAAGCATTCACTTCTTACTATATCTAGTAATGATTTTTAATTCAAATTTGGTTAAATTTACAATGTAAGTTTATGCTAAATTAATTCATTGGTTTGTAATCGGAACAATTTGGGACAAAGTTTTTCTTTCAATTCAGAGGTGAGTGAAGTAGTTCATTCATTGATCATCCATGTTTTCCCAATTTTTTAATTGATCACCCTTTGGTAATTCTTCTTTAACTTCCTCCTCTTCTCTTTCTCCATCCTCTTCTTTTTCTCCCCCTTTTTCTTCTCCCCATCCTTCTTGTTTTACCCCATCTTTTATCTCACTTACCCTCTCTTCACTCCCCATTTTACCTTCATACCCTCCTTTGACATCATTGCAATGTCACATTTTTCTCATTTAAGATTTTGTAATTCACCAAATGGAAATAGCTTCTATCTTCCCCGTAATATGATTTGCAGCCTCCACTTCCATAAACCAAAAGCTCACCAATTTTTAATATTCATACTGGAGGTATTTTTTCCCCTTTTCATTTCATTTTATATTTCTGCCTTTTCTCTTTCATTTTTCGACCTATTTATCTAATATTCTGTATCATATCTCCTCATTATTTCTGTTTAAGTTTTAATACTTCAGAGCTCCATATCAGAATTAGTGAGTAGCATTTCGTTTATCACCAACTTCGAGACTGGGTCTGTTGAACATTGGACGAATGTTGGCGCTGAGCGATCCTTCTTCCTAGTCAAGGCTAACTACTTGCACCTAAACATATAAAAAAATTGCCAACTAGGAGTTTTTAGGAAGAATATAATACACAAAACCTGAAACTGATAAATTTATTCTAATTGCACGAATAGATATCCAACGCTGAAAGTGGCAATATTAATATAATGTTTTGCTCATAGTCAGATAGGGAAATAAAGAGAAAACAGAAAAAATGGATTTTGAAACGTCTCATATCGTTTAATTTCCATACTGCATACCCGAAGTCCTGCGCCCTGAGCGGCTGACCAGTTTAGCCTGGGAGGGAGTACTGTTGGTTCTGCATTGGACACTGGTTTTCATTGACCCCAGTCCTTATTATTCACTTCTTTCTTCAGCAATCTATCCTTTGATCGTTTCTTACGTGGAACAAAATGCCACTCATATATCAGAATGTTTATGCTATAAATCTATGTATCATGTTATTTTCTTAATATTTCTCTTAGTTGTCACCTTTCTTTAATGTTCATGGATTAATCTATTTTTGTCCATTGCTCTTGCTTTTTCTCTTTGATTCGGGGCCGTGTTTTGAAGCAAAAGCAACATCAGCTCTCCCCGGATCTAAGAAAAACCAAGGAGAATCATGTGTTAATATCTTGACCGATTACAAATACAATATGCAGTGTAAACAGGCTTCATATCGTAACGATTTGTCATTCGGTTACAGAAGATCCAGTTATGTTGATACATCCCCGATCTTATCAAAGGACTACTTTGATGCTTGTAACATTCAGCCCTTGGCACCAGCTTGCCAAAGCATATTTCTTCTTTCAAACCTCCACGTTTTTCGTTTTCTTCTTCTTTTCTCTTTCACAAATTATAGTTTCTTTTTCTTTTTCTCATACTTATTCAATATCGTTCATTCAAATGCACACGTACTCAGATAACTGCTTTGTCTTTTATATATATATATATATATATATATATATATATATATATATATATATATATATATATATATATATATATATATATTCAGATAAGTGCTTATTATTATATTGCATAGCAGCTGCACCTTTGCATGTGCAACTCCAAGGACATCGTTTTGAGATCCAAGTGACGTACAACGAAAACAAGGAGTGAACAACATCTGAAGGCTTCGAGTAGGGAACAAAAGTTTGACAAGATGGGATGAGAGAAAGAAATGAGTGGAAAACCAACAGTTTGCATACCTTTTGGTGTTATCTTGGGTAGCGAAACTCTCCGTTATTTCATTCTTGCACTTGTAAAATACATGGATCGAGACAGGTGTTGTGTGAATGAAAAATTATCTATATTCACACATTGTGTGTTTCTCAACTATCATGGGGGGACATTTTATCTTCCTAAAGAACAAAAACCTTCTAGAATCAATCTCTTTTCAATTTTCCAAATAAACTGAAATGTGTTCTATTCCTGTGAGTTAAATGTTTTCTCTCTCAGCTCTCTGCTTCCTTCTCCTCGCTAGATACCCTCTCTTTCCTGTTGCAGCCCCATTTTCTTTAATTGTTTATTCTTTATACGTTGCCTAGGCAAATGATGTATCCAACGTGAAATAGCAGGAGATCATTTCAAATAAATTTTCTGTGTAATCTAACACAATTATATATATATATATATATATATATATATATATATATATATATAGAGAGAGAGAGAGAGAGAGAGAGAGAGAGAGAGAGAGATAGATAGATATATCAAACAGAGATTAAGAAACTTATTTAACGCATTGTGGTTTCTTTCAGTGAGAAGTAACCACCAACAAGGATACTGATTAGTTTCTAGATAGCAAGGATTAAGTGCTTCTATCCTTTGTCATTCTAATTGATCATTCTAATTCCAGTCACAGTCACCTTTATGGTAATCATTTATTTTAATACACAATTTTCTCTGTGTTCTCTTTTATCTTATTTTCGCCTCATTTCTTCCTTTCTTTTTCAATTCATTCGACTCATCCTTCCATACTTTCCCTTCCTCGCTCCCATACTTCGGCCTCACCTGCGAAAATAGTTTGTTTGTCTCTAAAATGACCAAAACCCAATTTCGATCTTTTTTTAACTGTGATCATCTTGATCGGAAAGAAAAAATATTTCATTGAATTATTGGAAGATTTTAAACTCGGGCGATAAATTAATCCAAATTGCTGTCCATGTATACCGACTCAAGTTATCATTAAAGTGATCAAAAATGTGTTTTATATTCTTTGACTGCATTCTCTTTGGTTTTCCTCTTTTGTACAAAAAGTTTCCACCGCTTTTATCGAATCACCGTACCCCGATTAATGGCCGACCAACCATCCAAGTGGACCTCAGATTTTTCTCTCTTTGTATCTGTTGGTGTGTGATGGGATGTTTGTGAGCGCTCCTGGTCATATCGTCAAGGCTACAACCTTGAAGATTTGCATGAATACACCTCTTGGCACCCTCCAAGATGTTCTGTTGCTGTTTGATTTCTTCTGGAAAAATGAGCTTTTCTGGATCTCTAAGATCATTTAAACTAAGCAACAATGTACAAATCTTGCAAAGTAATTTTTTTTTCAGATAGTCCCAGATAAAAAAGATCTATTTTCTAAATGATTCTTTTAGATGATTAATTCTGGTACATGGGTGGGCTACGGTGATTCTCATATACGTGGCATGGATATGTTTCCTTTATTTTATCTTTTCAACAGCACAAATTATTTTCCCTTCTAATGATGTTTTTTTCTGCTGCGATGAATTATTATTTGAAGCTTTTGTCACAGCACGGTCCAGCGTCTGTAACGTGATTCTCTAGTTTTTAATGACCCTGATTTTTAACGGGGTTACGCACTGCCTGGATATTTTCGAATTTGCAATTGTTACTATAACTCTTTTTTAATTTGTTTCCTTCTTAATCTCCTTCATGCTACACTCCTTTGTGGTTTTCTCTTTCTTTCGCTCTTTCGTTATTTCATAGAGTTTCGCTTTTTCATCATTGTTTCTTCCTTTTCTAATCTCAATTTCACTTTATCTTTCTGTATATCGTCACTTTTCCTGTTAGAAACTGTCAACAGAAAGTGTCAACATATACAACATAGGTTTCTTCAGTTATTAAGGGCTTCTGCCTGACTGGCAATGTATGTATGTGTCACACATACAGGTTGCACCGATGGAGTTAGCATGCTTTGAATTTAAACATTTATTCCTTTCTACGTCAACAATTTTCTCCTTGATCCCAAACCCCTAAATAAACTTTGGGGGAGGTGATGGAATCATGTAAGTTTATGCAAAATTGGTCTTTTTGATTGTTCCTGACAGCGTTCACATTTTTTGTAAAATTCGGACTTGATGTCATTATCATTATCGTCAACATAAGTTTTTTTCAGCTTCTAAGTTGGTCTGGCTGACTGGATGAGTATGGATGCATTATCACACGTACTGATTGTGCCAAAGGAGCTAGAGGGTGAAAATTTAGATATTTACTCCAAGTTATATATTGCCTACAAGGAAAGGTTTTAATTTTTTTTTTGTTCTACAATTCATCCCATGATTGATTTTTAATTGGGTTCCAATTTGCAATCTAAGTTTATGCTAGATTCATCCATAGTTCGTGCCAGGCTGTGTTCATATTTTGTTTCCTTAAAAATTCAGAGTTTTAAAAAGTGAGAGAAGTAATTATTGATTGATCATCACTTTTACATTTTTTTTCAATTGGTCACCCCCAACAATACATGCTGACAAAGGACGTTAGATATCTACCAGTTCCTGTTGAGTCACTAACCAGACCTGGTTCTCTTCTTTTCTTCTTTTATCGTGTTTCTCTCTTATTCATTGCCTTCCTCTTTAATTCTTTGTTTTCCAACCTCATTTTCCCTTCAACTTTATTTCATTACAAATCCCGGTTCTTATTTCTCTCTTCTCATTCCTTCTTTATTACTCCCCCATTTTACCTTCCCAAAACCTAAAAGATTTTTTAAAAAGAAAAAAAAACACATTCCCAATATTTGAATCTTCCAAAGTGGTAATTGACCTCAACAACATCAATCAAATATCAAAATGAAGTGTTGATCCTTTCCCTAGAAAAGAAAATATCTGACATCAGATACTTTAAAAATTCATATTTTATGCAAATTGAACAAGATTTGTGATACGACGTGTGACATTTTGCGTACATGCACTTATGTTAGTGTGTGTATTTTATTTGGTTGTTTAAATAGCTTTTTCTTGGCCTCCAAGACATTTGAAAGTGTCAAGGCAGCTCTCGTGTATTTATGAGAGAAGGGATATGACGGAAGCGATGCGACCTCCATCTCCATCTCGACACTTCAAATATCAGCGGAAGTAGACGTGTTTGTATCATATAAACGTATGAATTAAGTGAGAAACTGAATTTGAGGGTTTAAGGGCAAGGATAAATCATCGGGTTTCTCGTGTTCTTTTTAAAAACCTTGATAGTCTATCGCAACCAAGAATTTTTTTTTATTACAGTTTATGAAAACAAGGAATTGTGGTTTTGCAATAATATTAGTTTCTAAGCAGCAATCTTTTATTTATCACCTAACTTCAAATAATTTTAACTGTTTATCGAAGAGATTCTTGAAGGTCATGTCAGGCCAAAAGGTATTCCCGAAATAACGAAAGCAATATTTGCTGCTTCTTTCGCATATTAATAGGAAATTATTGTCAGGATTTGTTTAAATTAGTGGAAAAATCTTTGCTTGAGTCTCTTTTTCCTTCGTTTGCAATATGCAAGGTATCAGTTCCTAAATATCAAGGTTTTATTTAATAATAGACGGCTCAATGCATACCTTCTTCTTCCTAGCTTCCTGTCGTGAAGTCTCCAGATTGTTGCCATGCTTTCTCCTAAATTAGTTCCCTCTTAAAAAAATCACTTCCTTGGCTTATTTTGTTTTATATTTTGTTACGAAAGGAACACAACCGTCTCTCTGAAAACGTGTATTTCAACTATTCTAAATCTAAAAACTATTTTTTTTGGACACAAGTTACGAAGGTTTCAAGGAAATGCTAATTAAGTATCGATTCTATTGCTTCAATAGACATAGGAATTGGTTTTCTTTATCCTGGATGCAGGTTTCTATCTGTTTAATAACATTAACGTTTCGCTACACTGGAAAATGACATATCTGAGACATCACGAAAAATGGATGATTATCTCGACTGGTAAATACTGTTGTCTGTAACTAGAGTGTTTCCACAGGAATAATTTTGTAGCGCATTTCATCATCATCATAATCATCAACATCATCATCATTCTCTTAACGTCAGTCGTTAGACATAGACCTTCTCCAGGATTCGCCACACTTCTCTATCGTGGGTGTTGCAGAGCCAATACTTTCTGAATTTGTCTAGCTCGTCTTTCCATCTAATACTCTGCCGGCCTCGGTTGCACATGTGATCTTTTGGAATCTATGTCGTTAGTCATGATGCCCACTGGTTATCTACCATTCTTGGAACATGGCCAGCCCATTGCCATTTGAGGCTTTGAATGGATTCTATGATGCCCCTGAATCCTGTCTTCTCCTGGATGTATTGAGCTCTCTTGTGATCCGTAAGTCCAACATTCTTATCTTTAGGGTAGCGTCCTTCATGAAACAACTTGTAATTTTTCCTAATACTTAAGAAAACAAAAACAGTTGGTCTCTTGGCGTCGCTTTCTGTTACAATTGACATCTTTTGTGTTTTTTGACTCTCATACAATTTGAACTTCCAAGTTCACTGCAGACTCGAGCTCACTGCACAAGCAAAAAGTACTGAGAACCAATGAAAACAATGGACCGTTAAAAGATTTAGAATTCAGTTGTCAAATTGCAGTCCCGTGATCTTTTGTTTCTAAAGCTATTTAATCTGAACAAGTTTAAGATTAATTTACAACAATTTAAACAAAATCTAACAATTATTTATTGACATTCAAACAAACCTGCAGATGTTACTTTCGTTATGGTCCTTGAAATTTTTGTACCGGTGCACCTGAAGCGATATTCACTTATCATAGAAAGAACGCATCTTCTTCAATCAAGTCTATTCTATCACTAGCTCACTATCATTTCAGAACTAAATTGGCCGACAAAGTGGGTTTAACATTTGCCCAGCTGACGTAGCTCAACAGGTGATTAGAAGTATGCTAATACATATTATTTTAAAGATGAACTTTCTGTAAGAGCCTGCATGAGGGAAATTTCGGTCACCCAAGATTTTTAAAAAGAGCTTTCACTGAATTCATGGCCTGGCTTAGTGACCAAAGACATAGCAGTGTTTTCCACGCCTGTTGCGGGCCCTCAGGTGGCCAGCGAGGCCCATACAGCGACAGATGACAGCCAAGGGGAGGTACTGCTTTGCATTCTTCTTCATCATCATCATCATCAACATGATCATCATCATCATCCTTTTAACGTTGACCGTTGGACACAGGCCTTCCTCAAGATTCGCCAAACCTCTCGATCATGGGCGCCGTGGCATCAATATCTACGGAACCCTCTTTCTTTTCGGGACAGATGGATCCTTGGAAGACGATCGTTAACTACCCTAGCCACCTAGCCTGACCATTTTAGATGAGTCTTTTATAACATTCGTACATCTACATAAGCCGCTACTAACTATCTATAGAAGGTTTATTCTATGGCTAGAAAGTAGGGAATTCTAGATAACCAGTCTAGGAGACGGTTAACTCTCGTTCAGAACCAGTCTGAAGAGGGGTGAACTCCCTTGACACATCTGTTTAACGCCCACAATCATCCTGTACTCTAGGATATAGGAATAGAAGAATGGTGTAGCATTATATCATGTTTCTTTTCTGGTATAAGAGGCAAAAGCGAAATTAATTGTACCGAAAAGTTATCTATGATTTTGATACTGACAGATAATAAAAGTCTAATAGGACATATTATTCGTTGCCATTAAAGTATCACAGCCATAGATCAGTCTGTCTCCATTTCAGGCTAATCTAACGGACCAACCAAAACAAAATTTGAAGGTAAACATTCTGTATAACATTTCCTCTAATTAGATTGAATTGTGCATCAATTTGTAAAGTTTGTTCTCTGTTCACCAACAGTTTGTTTCAAAGGAATATGAATGATAAAGGCAAAGCATTGCAATCTGCGAACGCTTTTAGCGACTTCTGAAGCTTACGTTCAATGATAAGACACAAGAATGAAGAGCGTAATGTTCTTGGAGTCTCTGTTCAGTACCAGAGTAGTGAGGCTTGTTGCAACAAGATAAACACTTATCAGGACTGGCCCATGATTTTATGACGTCCTAGGAAGAGTTTAGTCACCGCGTGGCTCTAAGAAACTGTTCAGTCCGTTTATACATTTGGTCGGCCATAATATCTTTATGACGAAATCGCGACACACAAGTTTCTGTACGATCAGTGAAGTTGAGCAACGTCGAGCCTGTTCGTAACCTATATGAGTGACTATCGGGGAATACTAAATGCCGTAAGCAGCAGGGGATCATGTAAATAACCTTCAGTGTCGATCCCGTTAACCTTCCTGAGATGAATACCGATCTCTACACTCAATAACGTATGCCCGGGATCTGCTGTTCTCTCAGACTGATTTGGCTCCAAGCGAGAAGAAAGAGACGAATGAACTCTTGTACTGAACTGGGGTGGGGAGGAAGACTATCTTGTAAAAGATCGAAAAGAATGGTCATTCATCAAAAAGCTATCATCAGATCTGCTCCTCCGGATTCAAATGGTTTGCATGTCATTGTTGCTTGCAAAGATAGATTGTAGACATTTAACATCACTATTCACTGTAACAAGTCCATTATGACAACGACGATGCCGAGGCCAAAATATCTCAAGAAACTTGCGTGGGAAAGTTTATATTACCATTAAAACTTATATATATACATATATATGCAAATTGATTCCGCCCATGCATCTATTATGCACCTTCCTATTTTGGTATAACAAATACGCTATAGATTGCGCCATAGAAACTCTTAAGGCTTCATTAAAAATCTTTTGTCGAGTTCAGACTTTGAAAAGAAAAACTCAAAATCAGGATACTAAATTATCAGGAAATAAATTACCCAATAAAATAGCTTGGGGCTTCTTCGTGCTGATCCAGACAGGAATAACTTGTCATATATATATATATATATATACATGTCTATATATGAGAGAGAGAGAGAGAGTGAAAGCGGGGAGTGATACAAACAGCGAGTCACATCCTCACTGATCTCTCATCGTTAGATGCATTTTGGGGTGACCCACGTAAGTAAGTACTGTTTCGAAAAATTAAATGATGTGTAGTATAAGATAATATCCGTATACAATGGATTTTGATAATACCCTTTATGAAATAACAAACTACATGTATGATATAAGCCATGTTTTAAAATGAAAGGGAGGTGGTATTTGATCAACATCGCTTGGGTGCCATACTGATACAAAGGTTTTGTTTTTAAAATCCCCGAAACGGTTACATGTCATACAACTGATGACTCCAACAAGATAAAAATTTACACATTTTTTTACCATGATAATAAAGTCTATGTAAACCAGAGAAAAAAACATTGAAGATTATATTAACTGATATTAGGAAATACGTGACTGGAGTGAAACAAAAAATATTTTCAATTTTTTTTTTCAATATTTGATGATTAAAGCTGTAAAGCTTTCTAGAATATATATATATATATATATATATATATATATATATATATATGTATATATATATATATATATATATATATATATATGTATATATATATATATATATATATGTATATATATATATATATATATATATATATATATATATATGTGTGTGTGTGTGTGTATATATATATATATATATATATGTATATGTATATATATATATATATATATGTATATATATATATATATATATATATATGTGTGTGTGTGTGTGTATATATATATATATATATATATATATATATATATGTGTGTGTGTGTGTGTGTGTGTGTGTGTGTGTGTGTATATATATATATATATATATATATATATATATATATATATATATTACTCTTTTCAAGTTTTGCTGTTTGGAAAGGCTAACTTCAATAAAAAAAAAATGAATACGCAGCAGATAAATATTACAGAGCACTCACAAATATAGATGTAAAATGTATAAGTTTAACAAAGCATCAACTGGAAACATCGATTTCGCTTATGTGTATGAGTAAAGTGCCATACTCTCAAGAGACAACTCCAATTTGCAGTGTACAGCCAATGACAAAATCCCAGTTCTCATTGCATGCATCAGTTCAGTGATCCTTGCAAGTTTTGAGTCTGGTAAAAACCAGGACTTCATTCTTACAAGTTCTTTTTTTATGACCTCCCCTTTGGGATGATGCAAGTCTACAGAATTGATAATTCCACTTAAACCAAACAACTTGAAGTGCACTCGACTGCTGGGTTTATAGAGAAAGCTGTTCTAACGAAGAATTTTACTCAATCTCCGCTCATAGCAGGAATCAGTCCTGCAACTTTCTGCGTGAGAAGCAGATAGACTAACCATCGCACTATCCAAGAGTAGATACGTACATAACCAACAAAACTCGAAACCTAACATTTCTTTCTCTAAATAAAAGATAGAAATTACCTGCAAAATGTCAGTGTTATCATGTACGAAAGTATGAACGATAATCAATGAAATTACTCCAAGAGGAAGAACATATCGCAACTCAGACAGAAATGATGGGTATCTTGACACGCTGAGTTTCATCTTTTCCTGCCTGTGTCTTAGAATTAATTTGATTCGAATAACTGAGATAGGATAGCTCATAGCTACAGGGGAAAAGACATGCTTATTTGAATGCATGCTGGCTTCAACCTATCAGGTATGTGCAAAAGTTTCTGGTGGATAACCAGTTTTCAACCGTGCATTCAGTCTCTAGTTATGAGAAAAACAGTACTGGGAACATTTTACACGCTTCATATGAGTATGTAATGGCTGAATCTGGTCCCAACCTTGGGTGGATTCCCTCCAAAGGGATAATTTAGGTATTCCACGGATGGAATATGGCTTTTAGGTAAACATAAAAATCTTTCGAATGATGTGTTCTTAATTATTTCCACATGCTTTCTTTCAGTAACAAATCATCATCAACATCAACATCAACATCATCATCAATGTTGGCGTGCGTTGTTGGGCATAGACCCTCCCCGAGATCCGTAAAACCTCTCCATTATGGGCATCGTAGAGCCAGTACTTTCTGAATTTATCTAGTTTGTCACACTATATCATTTTCTATCGGCCACAGTTTCGCATATGATCTCTGGAGATCCATGTTGTGAGTTGCAATTTCCAGCAGTTTACTACAATTCTTACAACATGTACAGTTCATTGTCTTTCGAGTTTTCAGACAGTTTCAGTGATATATCGGACTCCTATCTTTTCTTTGATATACTGTGTTGTCTTGTGGTCCCTCCATGTGAGGTTGAGCACGATTCTCTCATGTGAACGTTGCATGGCTCTCAGTTTGAGAGTTGATCTTTCGGTAAGGTTCCATGTTTCAGCTCCATATTTGACTATCGGAAGAATAAAATCAGACTTATTATAAAGCTAATTACACACAAGACAATGTGATTTTTTTTTTCAAATTATTCTTCATTACAACGTAAATGGAAAAGGAGACACTAGTAATCTCATTAGCAAAAGTTGGGAATGACCGGGGCTAAGTGGATAAATTGCATATACCATTCAGAATCAGGCTCTCATTCGTACAGAACAGTACGCGGAGTTCGATTAGAAACAAATATTTACTCAGGATTTAGTCTCTGTGAGTGCCTGTATGTCTGTATGCAAATGTGTGCGTATGCATGTGTGTTTATGAATAGATCAAGGTAGTTGGTATCTGGACCAGGATGAAAATTTGCTACAACATCCGCTGTTTAATCGCCTCCTTGTAAAATATGCGATATCCAATCATTATAAATATTTGCAATATGGAGGACTAATTCCATCAGAAGTTTGTCTATTCAGCGCGTCTTGTGTCTAAACTGTCAAAGGACAAGTTTGTAAACTCTGTAAAGTTTTTAATGGACAACGGCATTGTCTGCAAGACAATCCTTGCCACGGTCTCTTTAGATACAGAATCAGTTCATTATGCTTACATTAATAAATGCATTACTTTCACCTTAAATTAAGAAGTTTGACACATCAAGACGTGGTCGAAGAAAACGTTTCCGGTTTACAAAATTCGTGCAGTGATGATCTCCTGCTTGTAGATTGGCTTATCGTGTCCCCGACCCTCCAATACCGACACCACCCCACCAACCACTGTTACTGCATCTGCATTGTGTGAGCATTCATCTATGATCTATTTAATCACGTGACGCCCTACCTATGGTTTGATTCGTCTGCTGAATCCTCTGAAGACTGAAATGACAACACAGACCGCTCCTCAAGTTTGATTGGCTCGCTCCTGTAAGGTTTTAATTGCCTGTCTATCTTACCTGCGTGAATATAACTGTCACTAGTGATAAATCACCGAGGATATAGAGAGTAAGGATGTCGGTTTGTGAACCGGAAGGTAAGTTATGGCTGCGTGATACAATCCGCCATCATTAACCTATTGCACATCCAATGCACATTTATTTTACTTGCACAATTCATCATAATCCACTTCTGGCTTGCTAGGCCAGTTGAAGCTTCACCAGGGACCTATTAACTGTATATTTCGAGAAGATGTTCCCTATTTTGTCTGCTGCATGACTCTCGCGACTTAGGACGTTTGATTAGGCTTTCTGGGTTTGAATTAAGAAGGAAAACAGATCGATTCATGCCTTCTCCAAAGTGCAAAGTGAACATAATCTGTTGGAATTCAGTTCGCTGATACCATTTACCCAGCTGCTAACCGTCAGGCAACCTGCACCTATGACAGTCAAAGTTATGTAAATCTCTTCATTTGCAAGAATGAGAACTTCAATTTCAAACCAAGCAACAAAGGCTTCCTTTTTTTAAAATTTTCACCGGGTAAAATATTAATATTTTGATAATGTTGTCAGTGAAAAAGATCTCCATACTTTCGCTGAGAAAAAATTATTTTTCTCTGCTCACGAAGCAGCCAAGCTAAAATGTGTGATATTTTCTCTCTCTCTTTTTTTCTCTCTCTCTCTCTCTCTCTCTGTATATATATATATATATATATATATATATATATATATATATATATATATATATATATTGTGTCATCCACTGCTGTTTCGATGTATTACATCTCTTCAGTGTGGCTATAGACTTTATCTCAACCAATTGGCCGAATTGAAACCCTCACATCTGACCCGGAGGCCAATATCCTACCTCTGGACTACGGAACTGGATAGTCAGTGAGACTGAATTTAAGCGATATGTTCATTCATGCAGAAAATCCCCATCCACCAGAGTGCTCTATTCCTATGGAAGAGCATTGCATAAGCTTACAGTTGATGAGTTACCTCACTTAAAGAGTGCTCAACCCTGAATATATAACGGCTCACTTCATCTGTTGCTATGTTCCGAAATGAGTCGGAGTGTTTGTCTTTAATTTGATGGTGGCATTGTTCACACCTGGGTCTATGGATCAGTACTTATGCCTTGGATCAGTACTTGTGCCTTGGATCAGATTAGCTTTCTTGACTCAGGTTCAAAGTGTCGCTCCCAGGGATCATCGTGCACAGTGAGATCACTGTAAAGAGTCATGCATAATCTTTCTCTCTCTCTCTCTCTCTCTCTATATATATATATATATATATATATATATATATATATATAATCTGCGAGCAAGCAAGCAAATAGGAAACAGTCGTATAACTAACAAACCAAACCTGCTAAGAAATATACAAACTAATGTATACTTACTGAATCAATACATTTCCCAGACTTCCACTCGTATTACTAGTATTTGGCTTCGGACTGTCTTCAAATTACAACATTCAACCGCTGTACGAAATACCATTTATTTGCTTAATATAGTTATTTGGACCCTCAACCCACACTTGCTTAAAATCCTGGTTGTGTCCCTGTGTATCTGTATGAGTTAAAAGATGAGCTTGTGTGTGCTTTGTTTCCATCATCAACATTGGACCGTTCCTTTATTATGACAAGCCTCAAATACAAAGGGAACGAATGAAGCAGTAAATAGCCAATTTAATGGCTCTAATCAAAAAGTAAAACAAGACAGAGAACTTCAGAGATATCAGGAGTAATCGAAAGAAAACAAACTCTGCTAAATGACTCTTACTAGTCGTTAGTCATCCATCAATTCATAATTGATTGATTCTTATGAATTTTCTGAACCGCGAAGAAAGCGAAAATGCAAGGCAAAGACAATGGCGGCGACATCTGCTTTGTTTTCGTGGAACAGAGCTTGAATTTTCTTTCTATTGACTTCACTAGAAAGAATTTAAATACGAAACGAAACGAGTATGATACATTCGAACTTTTACACGGTACTTAATTGGCTCTCTTCATATATAACGTGCATTTTTTTTCCCAAGTTCATTTTCGGGATGGGGGCAAACGCTTTAGCAGTAGTTTACTAATGTTATCGGGCTATACACATAATGTAAACTGTCGCTGTAGGGGTTATGCTAATGAAGATTTGAATAGATCTCCAGCAGCTGCCTTTCGGCACCCGTCGTTGGACACAGACCATCGCAAGATTTGCCACGCCTCTTGATCATGAGCATCGTGGAGCCTATAGTTTCTGAACTTATTTACATGAAAATAATTCGATAGAGTGTAGGTCGATGAAGATCAAGGAATTAGTTTTTTTCTAAAATTGTGGTGCATCTTATAAGCCTGTTTGTCTTATAAATCGGGAAAAAAAAACAGAAAATGTGAAGCTGAAACAAAGATGATGACGAAAATAAGTGTAAGGTAATATCCCTCGGCTAGAAACTTTGAAATTCTGAGGCTGCAGTAAAAGAATATTGTTGTTCACTAGAGGAAAAAATGATATTGGATTTTTAGTGTCTACCTATCTTTATTAATCAGTTCCTTGTGAGTGTTTTTTTTTTTCATTTTTTTACTTATCTACACGATGGATAAATAAGTCCGTAGCCTGACACGGAATTATTTGCTGAATGTTTCCTCGTATAAAGATATATGTGATTAATATTCACCGTTGAATTCAATGCTTTGACAAGTAAAGTATTATGCTGAAAAATAAATATCACTGAATTTTTTGAGATGAGGTATTATTATTATTTCTATTAATAATTGGAACATCCTCATCTTGGTTGTTTTACAACCAAGATGAGGATGGTTCGAATATTGACAGAAATAAAGTAAATATCAGTTCGGTAAAATGTATAAAATGAACGTGTTTTCATTAATTCCTTCGTTGTTTTTAAAGATGGTTCCATCTAAATAATGTACATTTTTCTTCAGCATTTTCCCCTCCTTCATTTCCTCCGTCACCTAACGTCTTTCTCTAATACAGGGTATCTACAAGGAAGAACCAGTCTTCATGGTAACCTGTATTCACTGCTAGTGCCGAACTATTTTCCACATAAGACAAGACTAGTTACTTTGTCTCACCCACTAGACATTGCCGTTGTCGATTTTCAAAAATGGATTTTTTTGCCGAAAAACACAAACCTCAGAAATATTTAAACGTATTTTTCGTTGCAAGTATGTGTTTTCCTCATGACTATAGTACAATTATAACCCTCATTTTTCGATTACAGATAGACAGAGAAATAAATGAAAAACAAACTCAAAAACGTCTCATATAAGTGTAAATTTCAGGATCATCAAAATAGAACAACACCCCTTCGTGGTATGCAGCCTAGTCGATTGTCTACTTCGGCATAATATATAAGCGCTGGTCCTTCTTGTATTTAAAGTACTATTTAATGGATCATCATCATCATCATCATCATCAGTCTTTTAGCGTCTGTCGTTGGACATAGACCTTCCCCGGGATTTGCCACACTTCCCTATCATGGGCGTCACGGAGCCAGTACTTCCTGAACTTGTCTTGCTCATCTCTCCATCAAACATTTTGCCGGCCTCGGTTGCGCATGTGGTCTAGGGGGATCCATGTTGTGAGTCGTGATATCCATCGATTGTCTGCCATTCTTGCAACATGGCCGGCCCCCCGCCATTTGAGATTTTTTATGGATTTTATGATGTCCCTAACTCTTGTCTTTTCTCAGATGTACTGTGCTGTCTTGTGGTCTCTCCATGTGAGGCCCAGCATTTTCTTTCATGTGCACGTTGCATGGTTCTCAATTTACGGGTCTGTCTCTTGGTAGGTTCCATGTCTCAGCTCCATAAGTGACTATTGGGAGGATGCATTGGTAATACACCCTTCTCTTTAGGATTAATGGGATCTTTTATTTTTGAAGGTTGAGCTAGCTCTACCAAAGGCTTGCCATCCTAATGTGATTCTTCGCTTGATTTCTTCTTCTTTTGAGGGTCTCATGGAGATTTGTTGTCCATAAATGACGCTAATTACACATACAATTTGACTTTGCAATATATGTTGAAAGTTATTTCTTTTATCCTGGCCGTATGTTCCATTATACAAAAATTTCATTACTTTGGAGAACGACATAACTGACACAACGCAAAGAAATGAATTTATCATCACAGTCGATAATTGAACAACTGTAGCGTCAGAATTTGAAGTCATGTAAAAAAAAATCAACTGGAGAATAAATATGGTCAGAATAAATCCTATTCATGACATCACTGGCGTTTTGCTCTGGAAAACATCTAAAATAGATATTTTTTTTTAAATGTTTAGATCCTGGAGAATTTAGATGTTACTGCCAAGCTCGTCAGATAAAGGGATAAGGCCACTAAAAAGTCAGAAACCTTTTTAGCAAAAATATTTTTTCTTTTTTTTTTAGAAAAGGTCTAATCCTGATTTCGAATCCGTAGACAAGACGATAGAACCAGGAGCACTGGCTACAAATACCCATTAATAAACACACAGACACGTGTAAATACAAAAAAAAAGGACATAACCCTTTGCCAACTTTGAT
This sequence comes from Thysanoteuthis rhombus, assembly GCA_963457665.1. Lineage (NCBI taxonomy): Eukaryota > Metazoa > Mollusca > Cephalopoda > Oegopsida > Thysanoteuthidae > Thysanoteuthis > Thysanoteuthis major. The sequence goes on along the minus strand of OY735212.1, from coordinate 8,254,132 downwards.
GGCTTGATACTCGAATCGTGCATAATGGAATCATTTCAAGTACTAAAAGCTGCCATCTATAAGTACAGAGTTGCCGCCTAACTAACATGGTAGCATTACATTCACGTACGCTTGGTTTCTACCCTCTTATCCTAATGGTCGTGCTGTTAATGTAACACGATGTATTTTCATATCAATCCAATCGTGTTTCTTCTATTCTTTCCACAACTCCTTCTCGTCGCCTTTTGTAACGTCCGAAAAACCACTGCCGTCACCTTTTCTCTCAGTCTCTGTGAATAGATTCACTTATGTATTTGCACCTTGCCCAAGTGAAAATGTCACTAACTCATTACCATATCTGACCGGTTTGTGACCGGTACGTGTGAGGGCAAGAATAACGTTTATTCTGACAGTGCGTTCAGATGATGGCGAACTGTTCAATTCATTCTTTAGTTGACAAGTGAATATCAGCATTTTATGACCGGAATTTAAATTGGTGGCTGATATAATGAAAACAATGTCGGTAATGGAAGTGACATTTTATATAACTTGACAAGGCGATATTAGTTCGATTGAACAGTCACTAAATATCGTCTGGAGCGATATGACAGGCATTGAGAAAAGGACATAGTGTTGTTTATATTCGATAACCAAAACTATATTACATATTGTTCTGTTTTGTTTTGTTGTTGTTTTGTTGTTGTTTTGTTTTGTTTTTTGTCGTTTTTTTTGTTTGTTTTTTCATTTCAAGGAGAGGATTCAGTGAAAGTAAATATACAGAGTACTTCAAATTTATCTAATCATATAGTAAGCCAGGCGATTGGCTATATTTTCTGTCTGAAATATTGATACGAACAGATCGATAGATATGAACGGACTGAGGTGGATAGATGTGAACAGGCTGGTAGATAGGTATGTAGTTAGGAATGATAAGACTCGGGTTTACATATGGACATTCTGAGGTATATAGGTAAATGGATATCAACAGACAAATGGATGGGTCGATTGATATGAACAAATTGAGGTGGATAGATAGATAGATATGAATATAAATAAAGTGATAGATATGAACAGTGGTAGCAAGACATGCACAAATAGGTAGGTAGATATGAAGAGACTGAAAAAGAAAGTTGGATAGATAGAGAAAGCGGAATGTAGCTAGATATAAAGATATAAATACACACATACACCTACATATATATATATATATATATATATATATATATATATATATATATATATATATATATATATATATATATATATATAAAGAAAGAGAGAGATCCTCTTCATCAACCTTCTCATCGATTATGATCACGTCCAGTGCCAGAAATCTTTCCTGATAAAACATCTCACTGATGGGGGAGTATCCTATCAGTTCTACACAGTTTAATGTGATCGGATTAACTGTGGAAAACTCAGTCGGAAAAAAAAAGTTTCCAGGGAATGCCGAAGACAACGACTTCTCAGAACAAGACAGAACTGCCTGGCAGACAAATAAGATTTCGATAATCGCACGCCGGTTGAGTAATCCTTCAGTGTTCCGTTTACAGCTGCCGACTTCGATAAGAAGAACCAACGGCGAACATCAACGTTGCAAGAATGGTTTATTTATCGAGCTGAAGAGATATTAATAGATATTTGTAGCACCTGGACATTGCGCGTTTTTTTTACAAGCTCTCAGAATGCACTTATAGCTTTGGGCAAAGCAATGAAAAAGGCAGTTTTCCTTCTAGTTTTGCGTCTGGGGAGGAAATACTTGAACAATAAAACCAAGAAAGGAAAGAAAAAATTGACGGCCACCAACTGACAAGACTCAGTGCCAGGTTAATTATGTGGCAAAAGTAGCATCTGTTCCGGGCCTGCAATTTAAAGGGCCCCGTGCTAAATGCTTCCCGGATATGATTCCGATTCAGACTATATTTTCCCCAAAGAAATTTTCAACTTCCTTAAAATCTGATAGAATAAGAACTCACCATCACAGTCAATAATTGAAAACCCTAGTGTCAAAATCAGAAGTCATGTGAAATAAATTCAGCCAAAAAATAGATATGGTCAGCATGATTTCTCTAAATGACATCATTGGCGTTTCACATCGATAAATACTCGAAATAAAGTAGAAATACCCAGATTCAGCAAAGTTTAGATGTTTCTAGATATTTCTTGGTCTGGTTTGCCGGGGAATATAGTATGCAGGAGTATTTCGCCACTAGGTACCGAGTATTCCGAAGGTTTCCAAAGGAAAGTTGTGCTCAGTACATTCTTTGTTGCTGTAGTAGCTTTCAGTGGTGTTAGTAGTTGGTGTTCAAAAACTGAGATTTCGATCCCTGTTTTTTAAAGCAAGCAGTTCCTCCTTACTTCAAACATGAATAAGACTGCGTTGCTCTGATCAATCTACCAAGGTCTCATTTCCACTGAGCTCTTATGGTATGGGTTGAACTAACAGCTTTGCTTTGCGAAACCTTCCACTGAACAACTTGCAGCAGTTGGAGGACCTTCCATTAAGATACTGTAATCTTCCCCAGAGGAAATCTTTAGTGGTCTTGTAGAGTCTATAACTGATCAGATAAGATCTGTTTATGGACATATTGGGCGTAAGACAGGTGTTCATAATGTTTTGTCTCATCTGTGAATGCAAAGTGAATCTCATACTCTTCAAAAAGTTCACTTGAACATCTTTATACTCCTTCAAAGTTGACTGAGTTGGGACCAAAGACTAAAAGATGTAAAGACACAAAATATATTGTAACAAGATTGAACAATGAAAAGTCATGTACAATACTCAGGAATATTTTATCCGAATTCCGTCAATTGTGATGATGATGATGATGATGATGATGATGATGATTCAACTTCAAATTTGACAGAGTTTGAACCAAAGATTTTAGAAATTCAAAAGAGAAAAAAAAATCATTGAAACTAGTTAGAACATAGAAATCAGAATTTTGGGGTCTAAATTCCGTCAATTTTGAAGTTGTGTGAATATATTAAAATACATTTTTCGAAACTTTTTTTTATTCTTTTTAGCACTTGCTTTAGCTATAGGATGTCTGTCTGGTGCTTAATTTGATTTTTTTCCTTCCGATACTAAAAGTAACTTCAATGTCGAATGAAGTATTTCTGTGGAAAACAAAAAAAAAAAAAAAAAGATATATTCTCACGTGTGCTGCCGAGTAAAGTCTGTGAAAGACTACAATACCCAACGGGCTGTTCAGACATTTTTTGGATGATTAAACAATAGTTCGTCACAATATCCGTGTCGTTATTCCCGTCTCTCGGGTCTATTTCAGCAGAGAATTTCGACTTGTCTCTTCTTCCTCCCTACGGCCATAAGAAATGTCTTTTCAGTGCAATCAAGTGCAAACCATACAAATCAATCGATCTCTGCCCGAGCAACGTTTCTATTTTGCTTAGGGACCATTAACTTTTTTTTTCATTTTTGGGCCATGTATTTTAATTAATAAATACTTTTCCACTTGAGGTGTGCATTGTAAATAAATACGAGGTCTGTTCAGAAAGTTTCAAGCCATTTTCAATATATCAAGCACCGTTTACATATGCATTGATGTCACTTTTGGAAACCAAACAGAGGAATGTGGCATTGTTGTGCATGTATGAATATACGCTCTCCTGGTGGTTATTCGGTCGAACGTGAGACGTGTACGATCCCACTGTTGCAACCACACGGACCGAGTGAGCGATTACTCTTGTGTTGTGCAGGTATTTTGAAGCAAGAAAAGACATCAACTAGCTCTGGGATAACATCCTGCTAACGCTGTCTAGATTCAACTCTCTACAACATCTGAATTTTCACAAAGATTTCAGATCGTGGGTGAGATTAAGGTGAACGCGGAAACGCAGCTGATAGTGATCCTGAGAGGCGACTTTGCAGCTTACCATCCTCACTATCAGGGTATCAGAGTTATATTGTTAAGTAGCATGTTATATCTAGATACCATTTAATATTTTTACTAATTTTAATATTTATTCTGTTTGATATTTTAAACAGCACTCACGTTCATTGGATGCAAAGATTCGTCCATGTGTTTGAGAACAAGATAAATTTACTTTAAAAAAAAAAATTTGTCAAATTGAATGAAACATGTATGAGAGAAAAAATGTGGATATATGTATATGTATATGTATATATGTATATATATGTATATATATATATATATATATATATATATATATATATATATATATATATATATATATATAGTCTAGAAAGCTTCACAACTTTGAGTACTAAACATTGAGAAACTTCGTCAAAATATTTTGTGTCACTTCAGTCACGTTTTCCAAATATGTAATAATGTAATTCATGTTATTTTTTCCAGTATATTTCTCTGTTTTACACATACTTTGTTATTATGGTACTATTTATAAACCTTCTCTTGTTGGGATTATCAGTTGTTTACCATGTAACCGTTTCGGAGATTTATAAGAACAAAACAGTTATATAATCATAGCTCCCCAGCAGTGTTGATGAAACATCACCTCCCTTTCAGCTGTTTATAATATCTAACTCATATCATACATGTAGTTTGTTATTATACATATAAACAAAAATAATTGGCATCTAAGGAAACATAATGCGAATGACCTCAGAACGAGACGAACTGATCCAGTCATTGATTGGAAAACAAAGAAAGGAAAAAGATAAATTGCTGTAACTTAAAATCACGTAATTAGTATCATTATGCATGATAGAGTAGTGAAGGCTAATCTCACAAGATTCTTTATTACTGTACCTAACTGCAAGTAAACCACGCTTTGTGTGTGTATATATATATATATATATATATATATATATAGAAAAGGAAATATTTGGGTCTCTGTATTACAGGTAGCTGTTTAGCAGTCCCATTTTCTTTGATTGTTCATTCTGTTTACGTTGTCTAGGCAAAATGTAACATTCACCGTAAGATAATGGGAGATCATTTCAAATAAAGTTTCAATATAATATAACACAGTTTATAATCACACACACACACACACACACACACACATATATATATATATATATATATATATACATATATATATATATATATATATATCATTATCATTAATCCTTTGACATCTATCGTTGGACATAGCCTTTCCTAAGGATTCACCACACTTCTCTATCGTGGGTGTCGCGGAGCCAGTACTTTCAGAATTTGCCTAGCTGGTATCTCCATCAAGTACTCCACCGAAGATCTATATTGTGAGTCATGATGTCCATCGGTTGTCTGCCATTCTTGCGACATGGCCAGCCCATTTCCATTTTAGTTTTTTAATGGAACCACCGATGTCTCTGACTCTTGCCTTCCTCCGAATGTATTGTGCAGTCTTGTGGTCTCTCCATGTAAGGTTGAGCATAATTCTGTCGAATGCACGTTGTATGGTTCTAAATTTACACGTCTTTCTCTTGGTTAGGTTTCATGTTTCAACTCCATAAGTATATATAATATACACCTAAATAGATATTCAAACAATAACTGCATGTATTTCTTTTTCTTTTTTTTCTTTTACAAGAACCGCTTTAGTTCATGACAGATTCAATAATGTACATCGAAGACCCATAAATATATGCATGCAGAAAATATTATTGCTATTACATTGGTTTTAGTGTATAACTTCAATGCGTCTCCAAGTTGTCCGTAAAATCAATTTATCAAAGTAATTGTAAAATTTCCAAGTACCCAAGCGTTATAACGATCGTTTCTACATCCATCATGTTCTCTTAAATGCTAAAAAATATGCATTCGACGTAAGTACCAGTGTTATCCCATGCCATCAGGGTGTTGCAATGATTTACAAGTTAACACGTTCTGACTTTCAAAACTTTTAAAAGCTTTCCCCGTGGTATCATAAAACTATGGAGTCAGAGAAATATTTTCAATCTATTTTTTCATACAGCTTATACGTGCTCACATGACCTGTTGCAACTTCACGACATACCATTGAAGGAATATCTGTTTTATTCCGGGTATTTCAATGAAGAATGTGTCCAATAAATCTTCAAGTCACACCATAGACGTGCTAGGTCGATCTCATGGAAATTTTAAAAATCTTTCCTCAAAAGCCCCATACTTCAAAGGGCCATTCCTGTCAAAGGTCCCTCTTTCAAAAACCTCTTTCCTTTAAAGCAACTTCATTTATCAGCCCCTGTCTTTGGGATTTTGTTCCGGTATCTCAGTCATTCAGTAACTTTTAGGAGGAAATGCATGAAAGGGAGCTAGATTGAGCTAGATGAGCTAAATTGGTAAAAATCGTTTCGGTATGTCAGTCTGACAGTCAGTGATGGACATAAGTACTGCAGATACTAGCACGTCTGAAAACCATCTCTTGAGTCATTCAATCCAGTTCTATTACCTTCTTTTTATCTAAGAGTTGAGTAAATAAACTATTCTTGCCTACTTCTCGTTCACGTTTGTAATTCAAAACTTTAACTTATCTTCATTTCTAACGTTGAAAAAAATCCGTATTCATCCTATGCATACATAGGCATCGATGTATGGGAACGTTTTGGCAAGGGGAAACGGAGGGCTTCATATACATTTTTGCACAGATTGAGAGCACAAGTTTTGGGGTAAGACGGCTTCACTTGACCAAAACACAAAGAGAGTCAAAGGGGGCTTCATTTGCCCGAAATTTTGCACGGATAAAAATACAAGTTGGGGAGCAGAGTGTTTGATTTGCTCGAAACTTTTCATCGATTAAAAGCACGAATAGGGGGCTAAGGAATTGATTTGCCCGAAATTTCATGCAGATTTAAAACACAAGCACGTACTCGATATGCTCGAAATTTTACAGTTTTAAAACGTGAGTACTAATTTTCAATTAAAAGATGAGTCTTTCTATCAATCGGCGATACACATTCGATACGAATCACTCAACGTGCTATTCGGATGGAATGTTGTTTTCAGCCTTTCTTGGCGGCAAAAATATCAATTGCCCAAATTTTCCCCACGCTTTTGTGAGGGAAATTGTCCTCCCATTTCCCCTGGCTCGTACGCTTATGCACAGGAGCGCTTAAGTCTTCTATTCACAGCAGATGAGAATTCTCGATTAGATTGACAAGTTCACGTACTGATTGCCTGAGGTGTACATGTTGGACGTTGAAATAAGGCTTGTAATTCTAAGCCCACGTCTACGGCAACAGATGTTCACATTTAATAGAAAATTGCCGGTTAATAGAAAATGTTTCACCGAGAAAACAAGGAAAGAACCTACGTAGATAGTCGCTCTCCTGTCTAAGTTTGGAGTTGACTTTGTTTCTTTCTACCTCAACAACAAGAACATAATAACCCTCACCAAATTTTACAAGTTAGAGTTGAATGTGTTTTTCTATTGTTCTAAGAACAATGTTAATCCTCATCTAATTTTGCGAGTCTGCAGTTGTCTTTGGTTTTCATCCATAACAACATAAACAGTAAGAACCCACACCTAATCTTCCATGACTGTAGTTGATTTTTTTCTCTGTAACAACAAAAACAACGACAATCTTCGACTAATTCAGGGCAGTAAACTTTTCACTATCTCGGCACGTTAAATCAAACCGATATTTGAAATCATCATTCCCTACAGTGAATTGAGTTATGATCAAGTGATCGGTAGGTGACTCTCTGATCGACAGAGCCAAACTGACAATCATTACACATCTACCAAGTGTCATGTTAGAAATACTCAATGGCTTATCTCATCCTGATTGGTAAATACTTTTGTCCTAACAAACTTATTTGTTTTGATATAATTCAAATTCATTATTTATGCTATAAAAAAAGTTGCAGTAATCATCTCAAGTCGGAATAGTGGTTGGAGTAGAGCTTGAACCTGCAGCAGCCGATTCTTTCATTTTATATTAACAGTGCCAACGTGGGAAAACATGAATTGTTTGTAAAATGAACAATTAATTTATATTTTGAGGACTTCAGCTTCGTTCGAATGAAACGAAATATAAGTGAAACAAAATTTTGAAATTTTGCTCAGATAGTAACAAAAATTTCAAAACATTTGGAAATATCTATCACGCGTAGAGCGTGGTATTTTAAACTAGGAAAGCACCAAGATAGTGCATATCTCCGACAAAGCTGTTTACTAACTGAAATTTGAATGAAAATAAAATATTGAAAAACAGGGGAGAAATGTTGATTTTTTCAAATTCAGTCTTTTTATCAACAGTTCTTTATCTACCTTATTTCTTGCAGGATGATTAAAATATACTTCAAATAACTAAATTTCTGGATCCATTTCAAATTCAATCATTTTTTTTCCCGTAGTTCCATCTCATCTTTCTACAAAATTTCATTGAAATACCATTTTGGGACGTTTTGTATACCGCTTTCATCTTTGTTGACAGAGTTAGATTAACCTTGTACGTTTGGGGCACTGATCACAACAGCAAGTTTACTTTTGCCCCAGACACATACTTTCTCATTCGTGTACTAATTGCCTGAGGTGTACTTGATGGGCGTTGAACTCAAAAATGCTTCTGCGCCAATCGCCTATTCAAACTCTGAACTCTCGTTGCAAGACTCTTTCTCTGCCATTTAGCAATACTAACCTATTTGCGCTTTGATTTAAGTTTGTGAATGGTCAAAATGATGTGACAGTGACGGATCCGGGATTTTGAGCGGGGTCTGGGTCTATTTTTGAATCCCATCTTTCTAACTGAACAATATATTATACATAATTATTCTAAAGGTCAATTTGCAATTATTGGGAGGCTGATAAAATTTCTTTGTTTATAGGTTTTAGAATGTCTTTGAATAGTGCTCTTCCCGAACATGATCTGGAAGTGCGATTCCCTGGATCCGCACCTATTTGAAGCGGATTATTTCATGATTCGTCTTTTAACTAGCAATATCATTTTCCTCTTCTCTCTCTTGCTAATCTAGAAAAGTCATGTATTTTTGTACATCGGAATTGTCTTATTTGCCGTGGCAATAAAAACCAGCTAAGTTCTTCGTCTGGTAGAGAGAGCGCGACAGTCTTTCAAACTTATTAGTAATTTTTTCTTTTTTTATTCTAGCTTTTATTTTTTTTATCAATTACCCTGGAACTTATTCTGTAATTACGGTGCAATCACATTTGGTCACCCGTTAAACACTTTGCAATAAAACTCAATAAATTGGGTCACGTCTGGAAAGGAAGATTATATGAAACTCCCTCGCGTTAACATTAGCAAAAAGGGGGAAAAATAGGCAAAAACGAATAGGAAACACACGCCAGACAGGAGTCAGTCATCCTGCAACGCAACGTAACGTCTGTTTTATATTTTATTAAACAGCAAGTATTTGAAGGGAGATGGAATCTCGCCAAAATGATCATGTCATAAGACTGTGCTTCTTAAATTATATTAGTGTAATTCACTACAGGACTTTATCATTTACCCGAGACAAAATTCCCTAAAGATTTTGATCATTGTTGTCTTCTCCCCCTTGTCTATAATTTCATACATAACTAACCAAAACCCGAACTAAAGGGTGGTTTGTGGAGAGCTTGACAAGTGCCTAAACGAGACATTTTTGAAAAGTTAAGAAAATCGGATTCGAAGTTTGACTTATTTTGCTTACGATAATTTCGTTATCCTTATAAATCTCGAATTATGAATTTAGTACTTAATACAATGAACTTTGTATGAATACATCCTGTTACCAGATTTTCTCAACTTTTAAAAAGGGCTAGTTGAGCACTTTTCATGTGCCCCACATATATATCTATTGAAGAGAAAACGAACGATCATCATAATTACCTTTTCGTTAAAGGGGTGAATTCAACATTGACTCTTTTGAAGAATTGTCCTTTGCAAAAAGGTTAAGCCTTGAATTGAACCCATGATCCTTATACATTTCTTAAACTGAATAGTCCAAGTTCCTCCCCTGGGTCTACTAAGTATACTCATAACATTTGGTTGAGCTACGCTAAAGCTGCACCAAAGGATGGAAAATAAGGTTTCAGTTTCGCATCATAGTTATATTGTAAATAAAACCCCAACCTATAAAATCTTCACATTTTTCTAAACCAAATAGCCCATGTTCCTCTCCTAGGTCCACCAAGTATGAGTGCCAGATTTAGTTGATCTGCACCAATGTTCAAAGAGGTGAAACAGGACAAACACAAACAAATGCTTTACATATGTGCGATTAGAGTCTGTTTTGTTATCGTGAGCAAAAATATGAATTACATCATTTCTCAAATGCTGATCATTTCCAAGTTTCTGAACATGCAGAAAATGAGAGAAGAAACTCAGAGGTGACGAGATATGCAAAGAAAAATCGTTAAGATTTATTTAGTTTACGAAAAAGTCGGTTTGTGAATAACAGTCTTAGAACTTGAGCTTGGATTCTTAGAAACATTGGAAACGTCGACCAAAATTGTCAGCAGAACTGTCGACATTGGTTTCTTCCGTTTTTATGTTCATTTGGCTGTTTGCTGGCTGTGTATGAATCACGCTTATGGGTATCACCAATGGGGCTAGAGGGATGAAAACTCTGGCATTTACTCATTATGCAAAGAAAAAATGGTTTTATTGTTCTTTGAATCCCCTTGCTTTTGCATAATGGTTCATTTATCTATGTTAAATCGGTCCCTTAGTTTGAGCCCGGCAGCATTCATGCTTGTTTCTTGGAGGAAAATCCAGACTTTTTCACTGATCACTGCCAAATAAATGGTGTGAGAAATAAGTAAATTGATCACCTCTTTCCTCAATTCTCTTTTTATCACGATATGCTATTAAAAAAATGTTAGGGTCATGTTACAGTTTCTTTCGACAGACTAACAAGACCTGTTTTTCTCATTTTATATGCTTACCTCAAGAAATTACATTTTCAAGTAACGACAGAATATAATTATCAGAGTATATTAGGTTATTCACTTTTCAATTACTGTTTTAGTTTTTATCATCTCCGAATAATTTTATACAACGTTAAACAAATCATTCAGCAGTTTAAGGAAAAGTGTAAGATGGCATGCAGGAGAACAGAGTTTTACTCTGGAAGATACCGAGGATTTCATCATCAGTCTTTTAAAATCCGTTGTCGGACATAGACCTTCCCCGGGATATGCCACACTTCTCTATCCTGGGCGTCGCAGAACCAGTAATTTCCGATTTTGTCTAGCTCGTCTCTCCATCTAATACTCTGCTGGTCTCGGTTGCGCGTGTGATTTCTGGGGATACAAATCATGAGTTGTGATGTCCATCGGTTGTCTGCCATTCTTGCTAGATGGCCAGTCCATTGCCATTCGTGTTTTTTAATGGATTCTCTGACTTCTGTCTTTTCCCGTAAGTTTTGCGCTGTCTTGTGGTCTCTCTCGAAGTGAGGTTGATTACAGTTCTTTCATGTGCATATTGCATGGTTCTCTTATGAGTGCTAAAATAGGTGTTTAAGACAAGACGACTTTTTGCATTCACTTGGGAATATATTTCCTTTTATATACCAGATACTCCCAGCGCCTTGGGGCCAGGCGTTGGTGGTTAATCATATGCAGTAATTAAGATATACGGTGAATCGCAAAATCGTCACATCAAGGTCCATTTATTGCGTATAATCAAAATTGACAAGTTGTACATAGAGAGGTTAAATGAGTTTTATATCTGAAGTACATACCAGCAAAACTCCAAGTAGACTTTTAGGTAAGACAAATCTATTCCTGTAACCCACACTCCAATTACCTAAGACCAGAAGTACAAGAATTAATTTTAATAATTCATATAGAACAGCTGGAGGCGTTATAATGAAGTGAATTCCGGAATGAATCACAAACAAGAATTATTAATTCATTTCTTATTAAATGAACTAATATTTCAATTATTATACTTTTGAATAGAGGAAGGCAGAGATAATAGTCTATATTGTCCCTTTATAAACCAGGCCCTGCATACTATTGATCTTAAGACCCATAGACAGAAACACATGCAAAACAATACGGCAATCTTTTATCTATATCACAATAAGCAACGCACCAACACACTCCAATCTGCCACACTTTTAAGAAAACTCTCATTTTCCAGAGATTATAGTGCTTTATATTTTCACCCTGGTATACCGCTAGCAAAGCAACGGGTATTTACTTGTATGTATAACTTAAACATCTTTGATTTAAATAGATGAATATGGTATGTTTCAAGATGTTCATCCGCATGTTATTTTCAGACACTTTAAATCTAAAGCAGAAGTTACCGCTCCAGAAAGTACACAGTTTATATTCGAAAAGAAAGAATTATTCTTGCATCCCAACGAAAAATATATTTAACCAAAAGACGTTGTTCATGTGTTAGCAAACCAGCTACAAGAATGGAAATTGCAGCAACTAAATTTAGTTATGAAAGGTGAATCACGAAACGCAAAAAGTCATTTCAAATTCCTCTAGACAAAAATGTATTTGCAGAGAAAAGAAGGAGAAAATTGATGAGGAATCAGGAATTTTATATCCGAAAATATTCTGAACGTATCGACACAAAAATATACTCAAAAATAGTAACTTCATTCACTTCTTGTTATAGTGGTTGGATAATGCAAATGTTCTCATTCTTTCTCTCAAATACGAATGTCAAATGTAAATACCATTTACAGAACTGACATTTTGTCATTCCAAATATATTTTATCGATAATGTTTGTAAAAATCCGTGAAATGCCTGAATGAGTAGTGGAGCCAAAAATATGGAATCTTTACTTATCTAAGCCTACAATACTTAACCAGAAAAGGAGAAAACCCTGGATTACAATCAACAGTGAGGCAGCACTTCCCATTCCAAAATGTGCAATATACGTTTCCTGTACAGATAACTTCAAGAAACTTTATATGTAAAATAAACAACTATTGATGATCGATTATGTTTGGAAATATGCTGGAATACTACGGAAACTGAGTTTGTCGGCTTCCTGTGAAACCCACACCTTGACACGAAGGTGAATCGTAGAATTCAACAAGAATAAAGAGATTTGTTCTCATACTTAGCAAACCGAAATCTTAGATAGTAAAAAAAAAAAGACTTGGAAAGCGACACTTGTTAAAGATGCAAAGCACCAGCTGCTGAGAAATTATGCGGTTCACTCAGAAAATTGAATCTATGTCGTTAGAATTGATCAAATTGTCGTCGACAAAGAAAAGAAGAAGATATGGAGAATGAAAGGTGGCCATTTTGGCGCATCAATCTATAACCTTGTTGATAACAAAGCATAAAAATGTTCTGTGCTCACTGTAAAGCGTCAGAAATTATTGAATATGATGAGTATTGTTTTAAAGATATTGGGTATACACAAAAATAGTAACATTTCATCAACTTCAACTTGAAATTGATTGACACCATTTAAGAAAGTCTTATTAGTCCTAAAAAAGAAGTATACAACTAATGTATCCCCCCAGATAGTCACCTATGGAGCTGAAACATGATACCTAACCAAGAGACGGACTCTCAAACTGAGAATCATGTAATGTGAACATGAACAATTCATGCTCAGCTTCCCACAGAGAGATCACAAGACAGCATAGTATATCAGGGCAAAATGGGAGTTTAGAACATCATAGAAAGAATTGGGAAACTCAGATAGCGATGGGCTGGTTATGTTGCAAGAAGTGCAGACAACCCATTGATAGCACGTCTCACACCACGGGTTTCCAGAGATCACAGGCGAAACCAAGGCCGGTACGATAGAAGATGGAGATACGATATAGACTAGTTCAGGAAGTATTGATAAATAGGTCTGGCAAATCCAGGGAGAGGTCCATGTCCAACGACAGATTGATGATGTTGATGATGATTTAAATTGCAGCATAACAAAACCCAGACGGAATATTGAAAAAAGATCATAAGTGCTCCAGGCGCTGGTCCTGGGGGTCTGGACCACTCGTGCTCGGACAAAATACAGAAGTGATTTAGATATCTACATTGAGAAATTTTTGTGAATGAAAAACTCAAATAATCCTGAGTAAACATAGATCTATCTTAACATTGATTTATTATGAGGAAGCATTTTTCAATTTTATTCTTTATAATTTATTATCTATTTATTCATAAAATCAGCTCCCAATCGTGCAAGAGTTTGAAAATGGCTTGGAAATTAATTTTCTTTCAGCCGTGACATTCTTGCCTTAACTGGACGTTTTAGTCGAAGAAGCAGTTTCAATCGCTAAATGCACGTATCTGTGATCAACTGGGAAAGATTTTCTTGGTAGCAGGAAAATTTGCTCGGAAAATTTAACGGTAGGCACTTATCTTCTAGGGTATCAGGAATTACACATTTAGACACACCAAATAAATCAATAATAGTCAAGCACTTTTTGAGGCCTATTTTAATCAAAGATCTTTGAAGAAACGAAGTTGACAGCAGCGCAAAGAGAAAGCTTGAAGGTGTGCGTGGGAAGATGACAAAGATAGGCCGTGAATCGTGTAAACTAGGAATCGTGGTAAACAGCGTGTGATGATTGACCGTTGGATGCTGGTAGTTGAAATGATGGATTGATCGCCTCGTACGTTTCATTTAGAATCATCATCATCATCATCATCATCAGTCTTTTAATGTCCATCGTTTGTCAGGATTTGCAACACCCCTCTATCATGGACGTCACAGAATCAGTATTTCCTGAATTCGTCCAGTTCATCTCTCCATCTTGTATTTTGTTGGCCTTGGTTTCGCATGTGATCTCTGGGGATACATGTCATTCTTGCAAAATGGCCTGCCCATTGCCATTTAAGTTTTCTGATAGATTCTATGATGTTTCTGATTCCTGTTTTCTTCCTTATATACTGTGCTGTCTTGTGATCTCTCCATGTGAGGTTGAGCAAGATTCTCTCATGTGCACGTGGCATGCTTCTCGGTTTGCAGGTTTGTCTCTTCAGTGTTACAGCTCCATAAGTGACCATTGGAATAAAAATCACCAAAGTTTGAGTATACCATCTACTGTACAACGATCAGTTGTCAAGCAGTACAATTTCATTTGATGTCCATGTAGCCAATCTTGGACACTGAAAAAATATTATCTACAATAAAACAAATTAAGAAGAGTGGTAGAGTTACTATTGTCAGCCCATGGCATTAACAAACTAAGCAGCTGCTTAGTACCTCGTTGCCACCGGAGGGGCCTCAGGAGACGATGGGGACTCCAAAATTGAATTCTGCTGAGAGCATAAAGAAGGCTTCAGTAGGCCCTGCAATTGTGGTTTTCAGATAAATGCTTTAATTTTGTAAAACCGAATATCTATAAAAATTTAAACTGGAAAAGGGTGTAGAATTTCAACAACACGCGTGAACCAAATGCAATATAAACCTTTGCTGTTACCCTTTGTTGGTACTATACTTTGTGAACCAGTGTGCAAACAGTATATATATATATATATATATATATATATATATATATATATATATATATATATATATATATATATATATATATAAATATATATATAAACTTGTAAGAATTTGTGTCCTTGGATATACCACATTATGTATTGATAAAATGACAAATTCCATTTACATTCATGAATATTAAAAACCTACGTTGAAATTGTTGGTTTGCCAAACTCCAAATTGGACTATAAATAATTTTTCTCTGAATTTATTTCTTCAAACGAGCTCCCAATAGTTTTCTTATCTTCAATACGAAATGTTTCCAATTCTACGTGTGTATTGGAAATAGAGAGGACGACTCACACGAGATGTTGCGTATTAAGTGGTCGTAGAATGTCAGACGACCTTTGCGTTGCGATAAGGCGCAACAAAGGAGTTGAAGAGAAAAACATGTTGAAATCAATAATAAATATGCTTCATATGAGAGATTCATACAATAAGTCTTCTTTTTCGGGAATAAAATCAAATTCCTCTTAAATATATTTAGATTTGATACAAAACGTTACAAAATAGCTCTGATTAGTCACTCAATAGAAAATGTCACGCGACCAACGACTCTTGGTAACATGCTGCGTTAGGGTTTATCAATAAAAATAAAATCGACAAAAGGGGTGATCAATGAATAAGTTATGTCTGTCACCTTTTTGGGGAGCAGTGGCTTCTAATGAAAGTTCGTATTTTCAAGATACGTGAAGCGTGAACACTGCCAGCCACAAATCGATGGACAAATATAGCATGAACTTACCTTGTAAATTGAACGCCCAATTGAAATCTATTTTAGAGAGAAACAAGATAAAACGTTTTCTCTAAACTTAATGATGGGTAAATGTTTAAATTTCCAGCCTTCGATATACATAGCTCAGCTGTTTGCCAGCCACTAAGACGCCTTTAAAAACAGAAGAAACCTGTGTTGATATGACATTTCCGATTGACAGTTTCCAAAATGTCATTACTTACTGAGTGTTGTACTACACATCTGCACTGGTGAACACCCCTTCTAAACAAAGTGGAACCAGAAGAAAATGCAAACCTGCTGGTGTTGAAAACATCATGGAAGTTGTTGGTTCTCAACAGCTCCATTAATAAATAATAGCAAATAAAACAATACTTATTGCTCTACAGAGAAAAAGCGGGAAAAAGTTAAAAATGAAGATCTTCTACTATTTAACAAAAAGATTTTTTCTAACGAAGGAGTTCTTGGAATGAATGAATGGATAAATAAATAAATAAATAAATAAATAACATGACTGAAAGAGGACGAATTCGCATATCCGCTGAAACAAATTGTAAAATGAATAATGCAGGGCGGGGGGGTGAGAAAGTTGATCAATAATTTATTCGGCTGTTTTTTTGTTTTAAATATTGATGGAAAAATCAATAAATGGAATGAATTGAAAATTAGGAATTGATTTATCAATGATAGGAAGAATTCAAAATATTTGCCCAAAGCAACTTCCATTTCTATCCTTTTTATTTGCTACTTCATTTTTGATCGAAAAAAGAGTATTGTCTCTCTTCTTTTTTTTTTTTCGCAAGCTAACCCTTGGGTCTGGAAAACATCTCTTGTGCAACTTGTAACACCATTGTTACTTTTAAAACATCAATAAAACAAGAGTCCATTGTGCGCTTATTGAAATTAATAGGATCCGCTACTAGTAACAAATCCATCTATTTCGTATCAGAAAATCCAAAGGAGGGCTGCAAGATCTCGGATTTAATTCGCTAAAACCTGAGGAAGCTGAATGATTTATACCAATAACAGATCTGGTTGGTTACCCATTAGAAACTGTCACGTGACCAATCTATTTTGGCAGCTCGCCATGTTGGGGTTGATGGTAAGAATGTTACACCGGTTTCCAAAAAAATATTTACAGTCACGAAAGTATCTTTTTCATTTATTTTTTAATATTTTGTTTGATATTGTGTCATACATTTGACGAATAGCACATTTAATGCAGTGATTCCTTCCATTGAATCAAATCAGTTACTAAGTTATTTCTATTACAATTCGGACTATCCTCATCTTGGTTGTTTTTCATACAACGTTTCGGCCGTTGTACTCCACAGCCTCCATAAGATATTTTCTGGTAGGTGTGGAGAAGTGACGAATCAAACCCTTTATTTAATCGACGGGGATATATTGACCGAACTCCCCTCTTAGTATTAGTAGTATTATTATTGTCTCACACTGGGATTGAACCTAGAACCATCAGATTACTTGCAGTAATTTTGTCGGATTCTGTAACCTCTATGCTATGTGTACATGTGGACAACCATCAGACGGTACCTGATGAAGGCCATAGAGTACAACGGCGGAAACGTTGTATGAAAAACAACCAAGATGAGGATAGTCAGAATAATAATAGAAATAATAATACCTCATCTCAAAAATTCAGAGATACAATTACTAGGTTGTTTCTTAATGTTTGTTGGTGGCAATATTGTTCATTTGGAGGGGGGGCGCTTCTGTTTTCTTAATTAGCTTTCATGTCGAAATAAAGCAGAACAAAAATTGAAATATTCATAAAATTATGGATCAATAATTTATCCCTATGTAGGATAACGAATCCTCAAACAAGTTTAGTGAAGACATTCTACTTTTTTTATCTGGAAAAATAAGAATATTAGAATATCTATTCAAGGCATATTTGGAGCCCTGTCTAGCAGCAACGTTTATGGCTAAACTTCTTGTGCATATTTGAAAAATCTTTGTTGTTCTCATTATATGTAACTCAAGTTGTTCAAATCTCGCGATAAGTTGTTCAAATCTCGCTATAAGTAACTCAAATCTCGCTATAAGTAACTCAAATCTCGCTATAAGTTACTCAAATCTCGCTATAAGTTGCTCAAACCCAAGATATTACTCCTTGAATTCTCGCCATAACCCTTTGTATGAATTCTTTGAGCGCACATAACATCATTAAATAAAAAGCAGACAAGACATAAACAAAAACGACGGATCTGGCCATTTTTACCTATCAGTTGGGATATCTTTTATCAATCTTCATGCTAAAGCATTTTAAGACTAAGTAATCAAGAATAGAGTCCGCTTGGATAGCATTTTGGTTTGCACGTCTGCCTCACGCGCAGAAGATCACTGGTTCGATTGTTCGTAAGAGCGAAAAGCGTGGAAAATTGTTCATAGAACAAATTTTCCCGCACACTCAGCGGCTAATTGAGTACATTCCAAGCTGTGTGATTAGAAGAGGAGGCATGTGTCGACCGTCTTACGGTCGCGTCCTCTCCATGGAGTATGCTTTTACCCATCTTCCAACACAAAAGATTATGGCTAATAGAAACCTTAAATGGGTTACGCATTAGTTAGTTTTATTACCAAATCACGAAAGCACTTGAAGAAAATCAACCACGGGAACAAGGTGGCTTCAGAAAAGGTAGTCAACCAGTGACCACCTCCAATCGGTAAATCAACTGAAAGAGAAAGGACCATAATGTAAATTGCCACTCGCTATAGCATTTGCTGACTTCAAGGCGGCTTTCGACTCTGTGGATATCCCAAAGTTCATTCAACAAGCTGTAGACCCGATTTATGTCTTAGTATTGCAATAGAGCGACTCAGACCCCTACGAGCTCGAAAAAAGGGGGTAAGACAAGGAGTTTCCAGCATATGCAAACTCTTTGCAGCTTTTCCCGAGATGATTTTCTGGATGCAGACTCGGAAAATGAAGGATTTAGAATATGAGGTGAATACCAATGCAACGTAAGATTTACAGATGACATCGTTCTTTTCGCTAAGAATCTTCATGACCTCCAGATGATGTTGCATAGACTGAACGAAGGAAGCGAGAAAGTTGGTATCCACTTGAACTTAAGTAAAATGAATATCAAACACAACGAATATGTTGAAGACAAACACACAAAAATCAAAATGGAAGGCACATACTGGAGAAAAGAGACCACTGCATCTATTTAGGATAACGAATCTCCAAGGAATCTTCAGAAGAAGGAATCGAGCAAAAAATCATTTTAGGTTGACAAACTTTCTGCAGGGTAAGCTTAACCTTCAAGAACAAGAAAATCCCACCAGTGCTGAAAAGAAGGGTCAACAACCAATGGATCCCTTCGATATTTGCCTTCGTAGCTGAAATATGAAACTTGACCAGAAGACTGACCTTTAAACTGGAAACCTTACAACGTGCACAAGAGATAATCAGGCTCAACATAACATGGAGAGATCACAAAACAACGTAATATATTAAAGAAAAACAGGAGTCCGAGATATGACGGAATCCGTAAGAAAACTTGAATAGCAATGGGCTGGTCACATTGCGAGAATGGCTGATAACCGCTGGACATCGAGAATCGAGATGTGGATCCCAATACATCACATGTGGAACCGGGACCAACAAAATATAAGATGCCATGACAAACTAGGTAAGTTCTGAAAGTACTGGCCCCGTGACACCCACGATAGAGAGGTCTGGTAATGTTGGAAAAGGTCTATGTCCTATGCCAGATACTGATGGTGATGATGATAATGACTGTGCAAGTGTGGGCGAGGATTTAGAGATAGAATTACTTTAGTTCCAGGGGCGTACCGACCGAGGGTGCAGAAGAGTGCTACATGCCCACGTTGTTGGTGTGAACTGCAATCCCAATAAAAATCATTAGGTAGGTTACTGTCGAGTTGTTGACTAATATGGATTTGCTGCTGATTGATTAAACAATCAATTTATTGAGAATATAACAATGAGCAAAATAGGGAGTGTTTTCAAGTTTTCAAAATGTTCTTTTAAATGATGCATCAATATATTTCTATTGATTATGACCTGCTATTTCTCTAAAGTTTCACTCTTTGATCACGAAGTGCATCAAGAGAGACGATTTGTCTTTTAGTTTTAAATCATGAGAAAAATCAATGACCTCAATGAAACATAACAGAATCACTGGAACAAAACGTACAGACATAAACGACAGCGGCAAAAAGAAAATTTCAATCATAACAAAAAATATCGAAAGTAAAACTAAACCTTATAATAAAGAATGATAATTTCAAAAACGGCAAAAAACGCTTATGCTTGTTTTTCTCTCCTAATTTTCCTTTCATTATGTTATATTGTTCTTAGAAACAAACAAAACTCCCTGTTCATAAAACACAAACGGAATATTAAAAACTTTTTATTGTTAACCTGAGGTTAGATGAATTTCCTGGTCACCCGCTAAAATCTATCTTTTTAATAAAACGAAATCATTTTTTGGAAACCGGTGTGCAGGTTCAAACAAGGCATACACGATTGAATTCCTCACCTTCAAGTCATATATCGAACTCGGTAAAAAAAAAAAAGACAAATCTATGTTTGTGCAAGTCTCGCGTGATGAGCACAATTCACATCGAAAACGTCAGGAAAATCCGAGAGGCCCACGATGCTTGATTGTCAAGATGGTTACTTTCTATCAAGAGTAATACGCACGCTCATTCCGAGGTAAAATATCCAGTTACAAAGAAGATTGCTTTTATCACGAGACCTCTCTAATTAAAGACAAAGTTAATAGAAGATAATAAAAGTAGAAGGGAAAATTCAAGTAAGGGTGGGGAGCAGAAAGTTAGACCATAGACTATGTTCCCAACTTTTTAGATATGTTCATGTTTATTTGTATCGGATAATATGAAAAACTTCAGAATATTGAGAAAATCAACGTGGAGATGTTTTCAGAGTTACTTCCACTATTCATGGGTTACAAACTGAAAGAAAACTATTCATCGATTTGTTCGCATACATTTCGTTTTGTAGCCAACGAAATCATTTATTTTATAACCCTCTTTTCACACGGTTTACTGTCTTCGGGCTTATGCCTTTTCAGAAGACTGCAAACGAAAAAATGGTATTAATAGAACGCAAACAAAATTAAAGCTGGCTTGTTCTCTGCATCTTCAAACGTGAGAGTCCTTTTCGAGAGACTTGGAGGTGAAAGACTTAAAATTCGCAACAAATTTGCAATGAAGAAATCTTCTGAAAAAATCAAGACATTATTGGGTCGGGACAAATGAATGCCCTCATAGAAAACGAAATGTAAATGGAAAGCAAAACTTTATTATAGGAAAAATAAAATCCGTTTACAAAGGCCTTCTTCCTTAAGAGCGGCTTTCATTTCCGTTTTTTTTTTTTAATTAAAAAATATATTTCTTCTTGCTAGCATTATTGTTGATACCAAAAAACGAACTCAATATTATCATTATCATCATCGTCAACATTGGTTTCTGCAGCTTTCAAGTTGGTCTGGCTGACTGGATGACTATGTATCTATCACGCGTTAAGACTGAACCAATAGAGTTAGAGGGGGAAAAATGAGACATTTACTCCTAGTTATTTATTAATATTGTCTACAAAAAAGGTTTTTATTTATTCTTTAATTCCTCCCTAAATAGATTTTTTGACAGGTTACCATTTGCGATGTAAATTTATGCTATTTGGTCACTAGTTTGTGCTCAACTGTGTTCATGTTTGTTTTGATCCTTTTTGTTTTTGTTTGTTTTTGTTTTTTTTAATAATTCAGACTTTTAGTTATCCAACAAGAAACGAGAGAAGTACTTATTGACTGATCATCACTTCTACAATTTTTTCAATTGATCATCACCATCATGATATGCTGCCAAAAGACGTTGTGACAGTTTCTAATTACCAGACCTATTATCATTACTATTGCTATTAGCATTTTCACACCTGTCACTGGATGGTCGTTGCTAAAAACTGAGTGACAGCAAGTCTCAAACCCTCCTCTTAATACCCTCACAGTCCATAGCAGTGCTGTGGTTTGTAGTTTCACAGCAGTTGCAAGGGGGTTGTCGCTGAAACCCGAGTGACAATAAATCTCTCCGAGTCCCCAACCTATCTCTTGTCGACCTAACATACCATAGCACGGCTGTAGTCTGCATTGTCTCGATTATGCCTTCTCCGTGCTGGTCTTTTTGGCCATTGCTAGGGACTGGATGTTGTAGATCTCAACGTACTCTACTCAGCATTTGTTCCGATCAAAATAGTGCTGTAGTCTACACAATCCCAATCCTTTCTCTTATCGCCAGCTCATCTAATCTCGTTTTCAGGGTCGTTATCATCATCATTATCGTGGTTATCGTTTTCAGAATATATAGCCTCCTTATTTAGGGTAGGGTGCTGACGACCAATTAAGGAAACATGATTAATCATATTGTCCTAAAGCTATAACCAAACGAATCAACACACTTTCCAGCAAAAATACATCAGGCGCAGATCCGGTCAAAACAATCAGATTTTTTTTACTTACATTAAGAAAAAATGTTATAAATCAAAGAAGAAAATAATACACCGTCGTCATCATTAATTGACCTCAAAAACATTGGTGCACAAAAAGTTTTTCTTCCATCGACACCCCACCCTGTTAAAATCGTTGATCCATCCTGAATTTATAAAACATCAAACATAAGTCCTCGATCTCCCCTCTCTCTCCCTCCCCCTCTCTCTCTCTCTCTCTCTCTCTCTCTCTATATATATATATATATATATATATATATATATATATATATATTGATCTGCCACACACACGCATACCCAAGTACAGACTAGTACCATAAACACGTACGCAAAGACCATTGTAAGTCTGCATTGCAATAGATCTTCATACGTATAATGTGAACTTCTTCAGTCAATGTCACTCTGCACTGGGATGTGTTCAAGCTCTCTTGAACCTTCCATTGAAAAACATAATGTTTTTGTAATAGAATGTCTGGATTTGGTGCCTCGGGCATTGGAAGTTCATCTCTTACAAAATGCATGCCATCATTATGGATATCGAGATTGAAATTCGAAGAAAATAATGACCACAGCTAGACAAAAAAAATTCTACTAAATACAAAAAAAAAACGCTTTGCATGAATTATTTATGGGAAAGGGCAATAAGAATGGGTATTCTATTAGCCTAAAGGGCGTAAAACGAAAAAGCACTTACCATTAGTATATGTGATATTTTTTAGGGTCTTTTGACCCCAAAGATAGTAAGGATGATATGTCAAGCTAAGTCATCTGGAAGAAAAAGGAAGATGGTTGCGCTGCCTCTACGGTATCTACTGCAAAGTAAAAGCTGAAAGCTATTTTCTTCGGAAAGGGAAAGAGAGTCTTGTAGCATATTTTCGAAAATCCAGAAGTACCTGCATTTAAATGCGATTAAGTGATTTTTTTTTTTTTAAAGAAACAAAAAAAATCGTGGAAGAGTCCATTGTTTGAAATGGTGGGCAGGGGATATTTTTGTCTTCAAACATGTTACCGTCAAGTGGAAGAGTCCATGATTACGGATAAAAAAAACTAAGAAAATCACACTATTCATTATATTTGTGAATATCTAAAGTTGTGGGCACGATAATGTCATGTGTTTTTTCCCTGGTTTTTGTTTGTTTGTTTGTTTTTTGTTTTGTTGTTTTTTGTCGTTGCATTTTCGGAACCGGGGGTTCGAGGAAAATCCTTTGTGTCACAAAGATTGGTTCAATTCATAAACTTTGAAAAAAAGATCTGGCCCATTATCATTCTTATCACGATGAACTTTCCGGTATTTATGTCAGAGGATCTCACAAGGATACATGATGTGAGTTCGAGTCTTGATAGAGGTTATTTTCCGATCCATGCGATCCGTAATTGGCAAAATGATCAAAAATTAATCATCGAACTTCGGACATATTAGGACATTTCGTTGCCATTTTTTTAGAGCTTTGGGATTTTGGTTGGGGTTGGGTTGATATTTAGTGTAATTTATTCTGATCGTTTACTCGTTTGAGAACTGCCTTTGACGACTTTTCACCTTGCTATCGAGTCATTTCCTATTTACAGGATTTACTTAATAATCATTTGCCTATTCCTCTTAGAACTGTAACTAACGGTTAATCGACCTGGAGTTGTCTCTCTTGGACAGATATTCTTCGTCAATTTATCTTTCGGATTTACAACTCCGAATGTACAATTTATAATTCGAAAGCTGGTGGCCCAATTGAACTGGAAAATTGCTTTATTCTCCAGTTTGATGGTATTGTGTTGGGAATAAGCCGTTTAACTGTGTACGGTAAGAAATTTAAAAAAAAAACACAGAAATTGGATCGTTACAATATAGGCTATCTCTTTGTAGCAGATGTTTACGCTACCTCTCCCCCATATCTTTCCCTCTTTTCTTTTGCTGGCATGACACGATGATTTAATGCTTTGTTTATCTTCCCTCAAAAGCTTGACTTAAAATGTTGCTTCCGGATCATCTCATTAATGCATCTTTTTTGGCCTTTTTCACCCTTTACTTCTCTCCTTTTCTTGTTCAATTTTGCTACCTTTGAAGCTCTCATTCCTAATTTCCTCTCTCATAATACTTTCATTCTTCGTTCATCCTCTCTTTCTGTATTTCCTCCTTTCGTCGTTGAAAATCAGGCCTCCTTTGAGTTATATGGCGTTGCAAAGTTTCTTCCGCCCTCAGACACACACTCAGTGAGATACCTTCATCTTTTAGCTATCCTCTGGTATTATTTTTTTGTATGCCAAGCTATTTTCGCTCACCAGTAAATAATAGTCAACCTTTTTTATTATTGGATATATCGTATTGACTTAGGAGTTCTTAAACACATTTCTACCTAGAACACACTCAGGTCGCTCTTTACCCTCCAGGCTCTGGAGGATGCACGATCTCAAGCCCCTATCAGAGGCCTAGCTGAAAATATTTTTCCCTTTTACTCTCTTACTACATCAAAATCTGTTATTCTTTTAATTAATAATTCTTTTAATCAGTATTTTTTTCTTTACAGCATTCTTTTCTTCCTTACTCAAAATTGTTTTCTTTATTAACTTGCCCTTCTTCTGAAACTTTTAGATTCAATCTTAATTCCGTTTCCTTTCCATTGTTCAGTTGCCTCGTATCAGAGACTGTCAATTAAAATTATCAACAAAGGTTTCTTCAGTGTGTCACGGAAACAGAGGACAGGGAAATTAGAAAATCACTCCTTATTGTGTCGAGGAATATTTATTTGGAAAATTCACTGTGAATAGGTTTTGGGTGCAGTGTCCAATTTACAATCTAAGTTTATGGTAAATCAGTCCTTTAGTTTGTGTCTCAGCGTTCATTTTTTTTCCAACAATTGGCTATTCATTGATTATTCCTACAATTTTTGATTGATTATCCCAACATAGCACACTGCCAAAGGGGGTTGGTCACGTAACAGCTTTTTTCCTTCCTCTTTCCCCTTTGTGAAACGCAGGGTGTGATCACTACGTCTTCAGCTGCATATACAACACAGCAAGTGATAGCCTGTGAAATCAAGAATCTTTTTGACTCTTTTATAACAGTCGATGAACCCATCAACGAATAAAAATTTCATGTTTCCTTCATATCGTCTTTTCTTCTATCCTTAATAACTTTCCTGTCTGCGTGTTGGACACGCCGGTTCTCATTCGATCACCGGAGAAGAGCAACGAGGAGCCTGGCCAGTACCTAGATGGGTAATCATCTAGGTATGTGATGATTGCATGGAGAGCTTCCAATGGTGATCTCTGGTAGAAGACCGATCTCTGCACTATGATAAAGAAAAAATGCAAGCCAAACTATCCTGGTCCAGCCAACCCCAAACTCGTTGACTGACCTAGCATTGAACGATAAGTACTGAATAAATTAATTTCGCCCCCTCACTCCCTCACTCTCCTCGATAATTTTCCTGTCTATGAGTTTCTTGTCTCTTTCTCTTTTCTCTCTTTCTACCGTGATATTATCTACTCGTCTTTTTATATATTTTTTTCATTTATAGCAAACAAACCATCTTTTGATCAACTCTGTCAATAAATTAGAAAAAAATATTCCAGACATTTCATTGTACGCTGGTCTCTTCCTCAGACGCTATTGCGAGCAAGCAGCATTCTTTTCTTTTCTTTTTTTTTTTTTTCACCAAAGATCTTAGAAAGAGCTCCTTCGCTATTCAGTACAATACTTCATTCACTCATCCAGCCGACCATTCACAATCACTTATCGGCTCACAATCGTCTCGTGACAGGTAGTTTTCATCGTGAATATTCTCGCATAACCATGATTCCTGAGGCCCTCTGCTTTGTCCAAACTTTCAGGACATTGAATTTCAACGTCAGTAACTTATTATTTTTTGCATTATTAGTTGAGATATCAGCAGTTCTGATATTAGTAGACATGTTATTTACCATTACCATCAATTCTGGCACACGCCTTTTCTCTCTTTTCTCTTTTAATTCTTTAGAGCTCTGTGGATTAAATTTCATTGCACTTTTGAAGTGATGGTATCTGTGCGATCTTTGTTAATACCACCTTCTTATCTTTGTATATCGAGGGGTGCAGAGGTTTATATTCTGCCCCATCGATTTCTACTTGTCTGATTTCATATCTCCTTCATATCATCTCTTCCTTATCCTTGATGATGTCTTGTTCTGGAGAATAAATTTATGCTTTTTGTAGTAGTAGAGCTCATTAACTGACACCCCGTAAACTGATGTAGAATATGAGGTCTGTCCAAAAGGTGTCCAGCCATTTTGAACATCTCTCAGAAAGTTGATAGACACTGATCTTACACAGTTGGCAATGAGGCGTTATTGAGTGAGCTTATATACAGTGTGACTATGTCATTATTATCATCAGATTTAGTATCAGTACTATTGTCATTATTACCATTATCATTACTGTCATCATCATTACTATTATCATTAACATCATCATCATTATTATCATCATTAATATTATCATCATTATTTTCATTATTATTATTATTATTATTATTATTGTTGTTGTTGTTGTTGTTATTATTATTATTATTATTATTTACTTGTTGCATTTTTACAGTATTATTTGGTTACTTCCGCTGAAGATCTAGTGGCAGTAAGTCTTCTCAATACCCCAGCACCCTCCTCGGTAATATAACTGATTCTTTGTTGTCTGGATTCTTCTCCGAATTTCCAATCCTTTCAATATCTTCACAATGCTCTTCGGAATTGTTCAAAGATGATGGATACAATAAACACTTTCATGTTCCATAGTCACTCCAGTTTTCTGGAAAGGTCTTGATATTTCTCCGACCCTTCGCTTACTTTCACTTTCACTTTCCGTTCTGCTGGGACTGAAACATCAGGTCATGTGTGCACTAATAATAACAACGATGTTTGTAGTTATTGGTGTAGTTGCAATTGAAAGCATTTCCTATCATGTTGCGACAAGTGCAGTCTTGAATTGTAATCAAACTCTTAAATAACCGAATGCTTTACAAGTCTCCGTTGAGTGTCTCTTTAGAACGGGATTTCCAGTCCCATAAGACAAGTGCACTGAGTTCGGGAAAGAGCATATTTATTGATTATCGATTAATTTTATGTGTATACATATATGCATCAACTTACATATGTATGAGCGTATATTTGTGCATGTATGTATGTATGTATGTATGTATGTATGTGTGGGTGTGTGTGTGTGTGTATACGCTCTTATGTATTGAGACATACTTGAATTTATCTATGGATGAATTAATGTATCTGTGAGTAGCTGCAAATACAGTGATCCTAAAGATTCTTTATATTAACTTGGAAATCATATATGCATATAAATGATCAATATATTCATGAGTGTATTTACATAGATGCTAGGAAAATGTCCATATACAAGATTCAGATACCTCAACATTTTGAAGCCTATTCCACACATGAATAACGTTGGAAACGTCGTTATTCATGATGAGCATGTGTTTATGGGGTTTTAAACGTAATCTGCGAACACACAAAAATGGAAAGACTGACATTGACGGACACAAAGAGACAGACGTGAATAGACAGCCTGGTTATTTTTATTTTAAAGATGAAAAATAAAGCCGGAATGCACGAACATCGATTCTGAAACAAGTGAATGCTTAAAAATAATTTGACCTCTGCAAGAAGGCTGAAAACCGTTTAAAACTTTGATAGTTGGATCGAATGAATATTCTGTCAGTACGTATCATCATTTCTGAACCTTCAATGTGCGCACGTAGATAGGTACTGTATACATCCCTCCCCACCCAAAAGTGGTGCGTTTAGTTTGCATGGAAACACACTTTCTCTGAGAAGTACGCCAACATTGAATTGTCGATACCAATATAGGTATGTAGGTATTAGTGTCATGATATTGGCTCATTTTCGGTATGCGTACCTTTGCACCAAGAGACCCCCAACACAACAGTATTTTGCTGTGTATATTTGTCATCAAAACTTCATAAATAGAATAGTTCGATCCACCTGTGCCTTAATTGACACAAGTGTAAAATGTACAATGTATCATACATTCCCACCTAGGATGAGTAGGTTTGAAAAACGAAAATCTATAGTAAATAGAAAAATGATGGTGCTGTACAATACACACACACACACACACATATATATATATATATATATATATATATATATATATATATATATATATATATATATATATATCCTTTCAAAGTGGTAGCAGGCGCCCACAGATTTAAAGTACAATAATAAAATGCTGAGGAACAGATAATCTTTCAGTCTCTCTCACTCAATATAATTTTTGAATGGATAAATCGTATGCAAATGAATGTTCACACATATAAACATTGTTATGGTATATGATTGCATACTTTTATGACGTATGTGGACTGTGCATTCCCTTGTGGACATTGACATCACAAAACTATCTTGTAGCCTAAAAAGTTTGTCTTCTGTTCGCTCTTAGATGACATCGGAGAGTTTAGTTTTAACTAACATCATTCAAAAATGCTAGCTTTTGATTTTATTGTGACAGCTGTCATATGAGCCTGCATTTCTTTACAAATGTCAAAATTGTTAATTCTTTGCGTTTTATTTTGGTAAACTGGAAAATTTCGAATGAATGAATCTAATAAATATTGAATCTTAACAAAATAATGACGTAAGATACACAATCCGGAATTGGTTTACTGCTCACACGCCCTCCACCGTATATTTGTGTTCATACGTTTTGAGGTTTGAAACCGCCACCCAAAACCGTTGACATGGGTTTTTTCCAGTTTTTAAGTTGGTCAAGCGATGTATGTATGTAGGTGTGTATTCAAGTATGTATGTATGTATCCATGTATGAATGAAATTATGTATGCATTTACGTATACTTGTATTCATGTATGTATTTATGTATCATGCGTTCATGTCAATGGAGTTAGAGGCCTGAAAATTTAAAGATTCACTTCTTATTGTGTCTAGAACAAACAATAGTTTTATTCTTAGGTGATTCGTCCCCCGAAGCGTTTTTTTTTTAGTGGAGGTCCAATTTGCAATGTAATTTCATGATGCATTGATCCCTCAATTTGTGACATTGAAACCTGTTTTTTTTTTTTAAATTCAGACATTTTTAATGATCACTTCCCAACAAAAGGCGAGAGAAGGAACCTATTCATTGATTACCCCTTTCAACAGTTTTATTCATTGATTGCCCATCCCCAGAATGGTACCAAAAAATGTTTCCATTTCGCAATATTTTAGTAATATCATCGAGTATATTCTCTCAAGAACTGGAAAAGTTATCTCCCTTCTGAGATTTCTCGTAAAGCGTCCAATCTGGAATCGGTTTCGAGACAGTTTCTACAACGTAACTAACCGGAGCTGTTCTGTTTTTGTTTTGTTTTTTAGAGATTTATATTTGTGTTGGGTCGTGGTCCTTTGTATTATTGCAACCGAACTGTAGTTTCTCCGTAGGGAGGTGATTGGAGTGAATAATGGAATTAAAATTGGTTGGGGATTGTGAATGTGCATGTTGAATTTGTGCTTCTGGTTTCTGATGGAATAAAAGATATTGTTGGAGCGGGATATAGACCTTTTTTTTTGCTTATGCTTTTTACAAGGCCCCCATGTGAGAATATACATCACCCATTATATATATATATATATATATATGTATATATATAACATATTTGTGCCTACATACATAGGTATACATGATTGCGCTAACATATATAGATTCACATAATTTTAACAATATATATAACATATATAGATACATAATTTTAACAACCTATATATATATATATATATATATATATATATATATATATATATATGTATGTATGTATGTATGTATATGCACATAATTTTGCTAACATAGAGATACACATAATTGCATCAAAATATATAGATGCTCATAGTTGTGCTAGCATATATAAAAATACATATAACTGTACTAAGACGCACATACCCATATGTATATATTAGACTGATCGGCAGGGGAGAAATTGTTTGGGAAGCTTATTTCTATTCTATATATTGAAAGAGGGGGTCAAGGTCGTTGTTCTCCCGGAGCCTCCAAATCATCCCAGCACTGGCTATAAAAGGATAAAAGAACACGAGAGAAGTCGGGAACTTTATTTTTTTGTTATCTTCAGCTCATTCAATTGTGGTAGGAGTGAAAGAGGAAATAGACGTATGAGGAGAGTA
This sequence comes from Thysanoteuthis rhombus, assembly GCA_963457665.1. Classification (NCBI taxonomy): domain Eukaryota; kingdom Metazoa; phylum Mollusca; class Cephalopoda; order Oegopsida; family Thysanoteuthidae; genus Thysanoteuthis; species Thysanoteuthis major. The sequence goes on along the minus strand of OY735212.1, from coordinate 8,223,392 downwards.
ATGAGTAGTCACGTGAACGAAAGCGAAAGTGAAAGTGGGTGATTGAAAACTTCTGACTAACTAGTTAGGTTGCCCTTGGCAACACACATTGGGATAGGGAAGGATGGGGGTAGACCAGACGTGACGTGAACTGGGCTGTGACTGTGGGAAGGGACCAACTCCGTACAAACTGAGGTGGCAGGGGTTGATAAAACATCAATAAACATCACTTTCCATCTACCGACCCCCACATCTCTACGCACCTCCTGTTTTGTGGGTCGCCCATAGCAAAATAGGGTACATCTTATCAAAACAGGAAATGAAGAAAAGAACAGTCTGACCAGCAACGGAAAGGTATTCAGAGATAATACAGTCACTGATGTATAACTATGTTTTGGACCGTTCAGGGTTGTGGTGCAGGAGCAAAGAATTGGGGAGAAATGACTAAAAAAAAGACAATAAAGGTGCGTTAACATATTTTTTTTTTTTTAGTCGTGTCTATTTACATTTTAAAACTTCTTGCAGTTCTTCTTTTTTGCTGTGTTATCAAAAACAGTCGATCAATACAGTACAAATATATGTTTCAACAGTTTTTAAGTGATTCTTGCTGGCTAGTCATCTATTAATCTATGATTGAACTCGTCATTGATAATTTGCAATAAGAACTCACATCTTAATCTCCATGAAGACGTCATACAAAGGGTCAGTAGGTGCTTTCACTTCCGTTTCCTTGAAAAAGGAAGATGAATTTACCACCTAGATAGATAGATAGATAGATAGATATAACTTGTTTCCATTTGCCACACTAACTTATACTTCCCTGTTTTGTATAAAAAGAAAGAACCGCATTAAAAAGAAAAATATTGTAGAAATAAACCATAAAAACTCTGAAACAGAAATCAACATTCAACCTTCGAGAACAATGTTTACTATAAAATAGGATCGAAATTCTTCTTTCAGTTCGTCACAGATTAAGTGTTGTCATTTTCAGATTTACATATGAGCCCCATAATCTGCGGGTCGTCTCTGCCTCATTCCAGAAGAAAATAATTTACTATTAATTTCATTTCATTTGTAACGAAGAGAACCAAGTTTTGCAGTGATTATTACGACAGGAAAAAAAACAAATTTTTATAAAATACTCAAAAGTAACAAGAACGAATCTGTATTTTTCCAACAACGAATAGCATTGAGTCATTTTTACAACTAGCACAAGAGATAATAAAAACACACTAGTGACATAATTATCCTTTAAAAAAGATTTTCAAATATTTCTGCGACCCCAATAAACTTTACGCGACCTTCCAGGGGGAGAAATTTACTTTAAGAAGGCCTGTCCTAGCCCAGGTTCCAGCTGCTCTAAACTGATCTTAGTCATTTCTATTACTTTCTCTTAGTTTTCTTTTCATCTTATTTTTGTATCACAACGCTCGGGTCGTTTTTTCATCCTACAATTGTAAAAAGAAATAAGCAGTAGATAGCAAACAATGAGATTCCTTCATCAATATGTTTTAATTCCTCAACATCTTGAATAGGCCACAGGCTGCTTACAGCATCCAGTGTTTCTGAGCGGTCACCCGCCTACGTATTGATCTGGCTCCACGCTGCTTAACTCTGATCAGACAGTACTTTCAACGTTACTTCAGAGTGAATGATTCAGGATGGCATGCTCACGTGAGAACGACGTCTCTTTACTTTTGGGAGCGAGGAGAATGGCGTTTCCTCTATATATTACTGAAGTTCTGAACAATTCTCTGATGAAAAATGAATGTCAAAACACCCATTTCTTCGTTGAGGAGATACCCATACCCAAAGAGCCCCTGAGAGTAGAGCCCCAGCTTCAACACCAAAAAGCAACTTGCAGAACTATCAAATGTACCTGTGGAGGACTCATATGAAGCAAAAGAAATCTGACTCGTTAATTGACATCAGTTGGTATAAACTCAGATGACTCTGAAAGTTATAAACAAGTTGTTAACTGGAATAAAAAATGAATAATAAAGTAACGAAGGTTCATCAAAGGTTTACCATGACGTCTTAATACTGTTGGAAAGAGTAATCTTATTAGTTGCAGTTTAGTTGACAAGTAGACTGTTGGTAATTGGTATGTTTTACATAGTCTCACGGATGTCCCCATAAGAATACGGACGTTCAAGTGAATGAGTGTGTATAAAGCATCGAAAAGAGTAGTAAATTATATTTACGATATCATTGAAAATGTTCCAGCATGTTTATCTTATTGGAGAAGGATATTCATTCGGAAGCACTGGGCTACGAAGTCTGTATGAACAGTTTTGAAGAGATGCTGGCATTTTTGGTAGGGACTCAAAGTTTACATAGACTGTGAATGAATTAGATGGTCCGTTCGCCGACTGGCCAAATGCGTTCGTAAAGTAGCTTCCACATATAATAATACGCAAGGAGTAATCATTTATTTGTCTTCTGTTACAATTGTTACACCGATTGATAAAGACAGAAAAAATCATGATCCGATGATATAGTAAAAAAGAATCTTATGTTTTGTTAACTTCATTAATAAACAATCATGATTATCCAACGGTGAATTGGAAGTCATTTTTGATTCGTTTTGGGAGAAAGAAATTTTTTATCTGCGAATCCAACATTGAGTTTAATTTGATATTCAGCAAAACTGCAGAAGCCTAGGTAATCAACCCGATCCATACTTCAGGATATAGCAGTATTGAACATAAGCAGGAATCGGCTCGGCAACATGATGGATTATTTTATACAATGCAATTAAAAATGACTTGAATATTTCTGGCATTCTTAGACAGCAATGGAAAACTAACAGCAACTTAAAAATGACTTCCATTTTACTTCGGCGTCTGACTTCGAACGAATGAATTTTAAATTTGAAACTTACGTATTCATGTGATTTTATAATATATGGGTACGATGGAACAAATTGAACTATGCCCAGGTGCCTTATTAAGATTTGTCCAGACCTGGATCACGTTATTCTTGGTGCTTTCCTAATCATTCAGATTTCTTGAGAATGAAAGGAAAAGTCAAAAGTTTAACCAACGTAGCCACCAGAGGTAGCGAAGTGTTCTATCCCATTTGATATTTGCGTGTGTTTGTGAGATACAGTGCTTCTGGCTATACCGATTTCTGTACAGACTTGAAAATTGGAATCAGTACTCCAGTAAACCACTTCTGATTTTTTTTTTTTTCAAAGCTTTTTTGACATCGGTTTGCCCATTTTGACGGGTTTATCAATATCATTTAGATTTTGGAGAATCTCAATGTTTCTAAATACTTTTTAGATCTCTTTCTGATGTTTTCAAGAGGAGATAACATATCGATTCTAAGGAATCTAGATATCTCTCTTTCAGGCGTTTAGCTTTGGAAAAAGCCAGTGATGTCATGAATAGAATTTGTTCTGACTATATTTATTCTTCGATTGACTTATCTTTACATAACTTAAATTTCAACGCTATGGTTATTCAATTATTGACTGTGTTGGCTGGTTACTGCTTATTTTTAGTTTTCATCTTGTAATTTACCAATCTTAATATACTGTACGTCTTTCATGATCTTTTGCGATTTGGTATCTATGAAATATTGGCAATATACCGAAAAAAAGTTGATATGTATATTATGTTCTCATTTTTGATTGTTGAGGAGGCTTTATTTCTTCTTTTATTATTTCGATCGTCTACATCGCTAAAAACTTGGCCAGTATGAAGAGGGTGGGAGAAGATTTCATGTTGGTATTATCAATGACGCTATCCAAGATCAAATAATGAATTTGTTTGAAGCAAAACGTTGTTGACTTGTTTGTTTAAGTTCAAAGTTGTACAAAAGTTTCGGAGAAGAATTGATTGTTCTTTCTTTTTTATTTCTTTTCTTCTTCTTCACTTCTCAAAGTTTTACATACGCCAGAGTTCATGTCTTCAATTAAATGTGTCAGTCAAGTTGTAGAAGTAGAAAAAAAATAGGGGAGGCCAACGAGAATCAGCTCAGACAAAAATAAAAAAAAGTTGGGAAGAGGAGAGGAAGGAAGAGAACGAACGGGGAGAGTGATGAAACACGAGTCAACAAAATGAAAATAATGAAAACATAAAACATACAATAATAAAATTATAATACTTCTTTTTCTAAATCATACACCTACATTTACTTGATTATTTCGTTCGGTGATATCTTTTTTTTTTTTACTATAAATTTAACCTCTTGGTTTATTTTATTTTTTGTTTTTTTTCACTTCTTTTGTGACGCCTAACTCGTCCATTGTTTACCTCTGCCAACAAAATTGGAGATGTATACGTTTTCGGATTTCCGTCTTCCTGTCTGTCTATCCACATGATATCTCTGAGAGTACTCAATGGATTTCAGTGAAATTTTGTGGAGAGGTGAACAATAAAGCGAAGAGGAGTCGGTTGAATTTTGGGACGGGTCCATCTATTCTCTTTTCTGACTGAGAATATTTTTACATTTTTTTTTCTTTATAAATTTATGTATACGCTTATGATTGTCTACAAGATATCTCCAAAAGTTCTCATCGAATTTCAAAGAAACTCTGTAGAAATGTGGACAATAGGCTATGAAAAAAATTGATTTAACCAGAGTGGAGGATAATTACCTCCCCTACGTCAGAGTTATACGTCCACACCACATATTATTGCTGAAAAACTCAGTCGTGTCTATATCTCCAAAAGTTCTCAATAGATTTCAATGAAATATTGTGGGATGTTTGACAATAGTGGACCAAAGCACAATTACCTCCCTGGGCGTGGGAGAAGCTCTCTTTTTGTACAATTAACTCCTGTAAGTCAATGGCTGACTGACATACCGAAACAAAATTTCAAATGAAAGGACTCTTAATATTCTTAAAAGTTCTTTTCATCTACTTGTCTGTTTCTTTTTTGTTTTGTTTTTTTCTTTTAAATTCTTTTTTTTCATTTAAATTCTTTTTTTTTCTTTCCTTTCTTTTCTATTTCCGGTTCTGCCCAACAAGTGTCTAAATCTCCCCTCTCTCCCCCTCTGTCATACATATGCACGTGCGAACGTCATTGCTCTCTTTGTTTCGGATATCTTTCTTTATCTCTCCTTTCCTTCTCTAACTTTAACTTTCCCTTTCCATCTTTCTACACTTTCTCACTCTCCTTCTAAGAAGTCTTTCTTTCGCCGAATTCTCACAAAGAAACCCCGACAACATATCCTAATGTAATATAGCCCAATACAAAGTAGCACAATGCTGAACAATATGATGGAATTAAATTTAACTCTGACCATCAGGGCCTTGATTCCCGTCAGTCGCCAAGATAATGTGATTACAAAAGAAGCTACCAAATTTTCTGGTGCGAAAATGAGAAATTTATTTTGTTTCCCCATACTGTTTTGTCTGTCTGTATTTATTCCACACTTATTGATCAAACCAAACAGAAAGACACGCGAACCATTCTTCCACCAACCCAAACTCTTCGACACCGTCTCAGTTGATGTTTACCTCGAACCAGAGCTTTTATAACCAGATGTGAAACTTTCATTCTACCTTCTAAAGTGACATACAGCAATCGAAGAAATGATGGTTAATGCTGATGCGAACACTCCAAGAAATGTGGTCGTAAAGGTCATCACGAAACGGTTGCAAAATCTCTAACTCTAACATCTCAGTATCCCAACCTTTTCATAAAAGCGAACCTTGTCTCTGACATCCAGAACCTTGGAAAGGGACTTTATCAGGCGTTGCAAAGCTGTTCTCGCCCGGACCCTCACACTTTTAGCCATCTTGTTATCATCTGTTTTGACCCTTTTAGCTCTCCATACTATGTCCACTCGATATTTTATTAATGGACCTATTACATTGACAGAACTTATAGAAAAGTCTGAATCAAAGAAACTCTCAGCCCCCCTCTGGCCCTCGGGGATTTTGTGCGATGCCCCAGTTGTATCCAACCCTCATCACGATACCTCTTCTCCCTGCCATGATCACTACATATCTCCACTTTGCTATCATTACGATATCTCAACTCTCTTGTGCTTTACCTTCACTATAGGCAACTTTCTCACAGCAGTTTAGTAAATAACTCTTTTGTTTTTAGCAATATTTCATTGAGAAATGTAACTCTTCGTTTATAAAAGTTCCTCCGAACTAAGAAAAAGAGTCATGCTGGGAATTGAAGCGATAGGAAATATTTTTTCCGAAAAAATATGTATTTCTACCAACGTCTAGACCAAACTGATAAAAAAAAATCAATAGATCTTTTTACACCATGCAGAGACTTAAGAGATTGCTGATACTATCGTGTAAGCAGAAACGTACCAGATAGATCTACATAGAATATTTTCGAGAAAACTCGTTAAAATCTGATTTAAAACAATATGCAAAATCTCACACGCAGATACCAAACAGTTAAATTTTCCCCACTTGAATTTGCTTTCATTTCTGAAAGGATAAAAATGATATAAAAGCTTTTTTTAAAAAAATGCTAGCATGTCTAATACAAAGGCCATCACTGACTGACTAAGTGACTGGCAGGCTGACATACTGAATTACTTCCACCACCTCTCGTTTCCTCCTTGCCATTCTATATATGTCTGAATATGCAAGGTAGAAAACTTATATCAAATGCATTTTGGTGAGTAACGTCCCTTGGCAGCTCTTGACACTAGAAGATAACTGTTGATATAATTTGTGAAGGAAAACAAAGGTCAACTCATGAGATCAAACTAACACAACGATTTTCAAACAGTCAGGGTTTGTTTTATTTTTTTTTCTCAACTTGAAGTCGTCTTATTATTGTTTGTGCAGTTAAATGACTGCACAGCAACTCTTATACCAAAATAGATATGACCTGAAAATCCTTTAAGGGTGTTATGACAAGCTTCTCGATTGATCCCCGAAGTTAAGCACTGGTGGGTCTGTGCTGTACTTACATGAGTGACCACTTAGAAAACAGTAGATACCGGAATCAGCTCTCTGTCGTAATTACAATATATCTCTACTCACTGCCATCATCACTGTACCTCCAATCTTTGCCATCACCACGATATATCTCCACTCTGTGCCATCATCATGATACATCTCTACTTTCTGTCATCATTACGTCATATCTCCACTCCTTGCCATCATTACGTCATATCTCCACTCTATGCTATCATTATAACGTCTCCCCTTTCTGCCATCATTACGTCATATCTCCACTCTATGCCATCATTACGACATATCTCCACACTTTGCCATAATCATAGTCGCCCATCGACTTCACAACTCTCCTCCCCACTTTTTGATATCAGTCTGTCACTTGAGATGATTCCCCACTCTTAACCCGGGCTCTGATCTCTCATACCTCAATCCTGGTTTTATTCCCTGGTCGTCAGAACTTCACTCTGTGAATTGCCCTTCCGAAGAAGGCTTTCACCATTATTCGTCATGAGCCTTTCTCAAAAGAAATCTTCCCGAAAAGATTCTCGCTGGGGTGATCGTTGATTCGGGTGCTACTGCAGTTTCAGTGGTTAAGTTTCATGGGTCGGAGTTGCTCACCTTACGCCAATTCTTTCTCCTTCACCTGAGCTTGATACCGGCACCTTGACTCAAAGGGAATATATCAGCAGATTTACAAAATACGAACAAAAACTGCTAACTTGGGATTTTTTTTTTGAAGGCTGGTCTCAAGTAGTCTCTGTGTCCGCTTCGGGAATTCTAATTTCATCAAGCCAGACGTTGTTATCTTTTCAGATTTCAGATTTGTTTTTCTATCAAGTCAGGTGCAAGCCAAAAATAATCTAAGTAGTAAGATGTAATTGAACACGTGTGTTTGGGTAACGTTGTTACATATAAAGAAAATATCATGAACATACCCGTACTTTTATATTAGCTGGACAAAACCAATAAAAAAAAAGTTAATGAAAGGGAATGAGTGTTATTGCGGGTATAAGGCAGAGAGAGTCGAATGTTTCAGAAGCTATCTTGCATTTACCTGTATTTTTATATCAACTGAATAAACCTAAAAGAAAAAAAGTTAAGGAATTGGGTTGGGTGTAATCGTGGGGACGAAACAGAGGAGACTAGAAGTAAGAGGGGAGTTCGACAATGCGGTAATCCAGAGTGTTTATATTAAATCTCATGTTTAAAACAACTAATTAGAGAGAATCTTCAAAGAAAAACACTAGCGTTCAAACGAAGCTGTATTAGTTCCTTGGTATCTCTACCAAATATCTTGGAGAGGTATGTGTATTACCTAACGTCCACCTTTCCGTCTTTCTGTCTGTCCGCACGTTATCGCTAAGATTCTTAATGAATTTCAATTAGATTTCTCAGGAGGGTGGATCATGAGTTCAGAAAGATGTGATTAAATTTTAGGGCGGATCCAGGCATTTGTCATTGATTAGGATGTATATATTTTTTTATTTTCTCTCTATATATGTTTATGCATTGCTGAAATAGAATGTTTACAAGCGTTGAGGTCTACGTTTATATTTTCTGTTTGACCGATTTTTTTTTTTTTTAAATTTCATTGCTTTGAACTACCGGGGAAAGTGATCGACAGAAGAGACTCCCTTTCCTAGCGGATATTACAATTTTTACCGGAAGAGGACCGTAGAAATGAATTTACAAAAACATCCTGACTACATTGAAGATGAAAAGTAGAGGTTGAATCGCCCGAAAAAAAAAGTTGATATACAATTGTTCATTCACTCATATTCATAAACAGGGTATATCTAAATGTTCATCATAAATTTCAATTTGAACTCTTGTAAAAGAGTGGATCATAGACCAAGGAAGGAGTGATTACATTTTGGGGTGGTTCCAGGAATTTTCTTTCTATTGAGATTGTGTACGGTGTTGACAGAGATATGCGCTCTCTGGATACTCACAAGACTAGTTGTTCTTGTTTTCATCATCTCTCCATCAAATATTTGTAGCAAAGCTACTTGAGATTAAATCCAGCTCAACTTAACACCTTTTGAGAAACACTTGATTCGTCGTTGAAAGCACTTGATAAAAGAAGGATTAACTGACGTGGGTTGCCGTGATCTACCTTTTATTATTTATTCTGCTCCTTTCAGCGCTGGAAAGCCGTCTTATGCTCGTATCAATGTTGGCTACCCGAGGAGATGACGTACGTTTTCAACTCGTAATGTTTTCCAGTGTAATAGTAGTGTTTCTTAAGGAGTGGCACCCTTGATATGAACGCGTGCCAGAGTGTGGAATATTTGTTTTTTTAAATTGATAGGCTTACCATAGGTTACGTCTTTTGAAACGGAGAAGCAACATTTGGACATTCTGACTTATTGGAAGAGAATTTAAAAGACAACAGATTCGAGCAAATTTAGGCACGTCTATAAAAACAAATACATTAGTTCCTAAAAGTACTTGAATTGATAGACGAATATAGAAAAGCATTTAGATATAAAGGTGGTTGCGTACAATAAATGTCCAACGAGCCATCCACCGCTAAAATGCTTCTATGTTGAATGATATTATCTTAATCATTCCCCCATCATTTGTGATCAAAATTAAGTCAGGGATTATGCATCAGAATCATGATTTTAAGTGTTGCGTTGAGCACTTATCATGTGCAGCTCCGCTTATATCTTTTCCGATTCTGGCGATGTTGTCTTTTGGATGGCTTCCATTCCTTTTCTGACTTCCAGTTTTAATTTTCTTTTCAAGTTTTTGTCAGGAATTTTTCGATCGAAATGATCACATTCATATTTCATATTTTTTAGTTATCAGGCAAGGCCCGATAGTCTTCGAGTTGTGCTCTCTCTCTCTCTCTCTCTCTCACTCTCTCTCTCTCTCTCTAGGAGAAGTGACATCTACTATCTGACAGATCTTCCTTTCTTTGTTTATAATCACTATATTACGTCTCCTGGACTAAGTCAGGTAATCTGTTCGAGTTTCCAAGTCTTAAACAATGTTGCTTTCTCAATTCTATAAACAAGTTCTTGGTCTGTATGGCCCCAAGCCACGTCGTTTGCACAATTCCCCGTTGATTGCCGTTCATTCCTGCCGGGACATTTTTTATTGTTTGTGCTCCTTCTGAGCTAATTTGCTGCATTCATTCATTGACATTTTCATCTGTTTCTCATTTATCTTGACCTTTTTGTCCAACTACGGACGTTAAAAGGATGACCATGATGATGATGATGACGATGATGATGACGATGATGATGACGATGATGATGATGAGAGCAGCCGGGTTTGATCCAGAAACAATAGTCTAGCAACCTTTGTTATGACTGTCCAGACTTCGGAGAGGTTGAGAAAAAGGGGGCATAGCTTTTAAATGTACATATCTATATCTATATATATATCAATATATATATATATATATATATATATATATATATGTGTGTGTGTGTGTGTATATGTGTGTGTGTATATATATATATGTGTGTGTGTATATGTGTGTGTGTGTATATATATATGTGTGTATATATATGTATATGTATATGTATATATATATGTGTGTGTGTATATATATATAATGTGTGTTAAGTGATGTATGCTACGTGTAGTACATACATCCACATTGACAAAAAATTTCTAACAATGTGTGCAGTTGAAGAAAGATCTATTTCCTGTATTTCATAAATATCAGGCTTTCCTGGTTTGCTCTATTCACTTGCACTCCCACGAGGAGTGAAATGAGACACAAGGCGTTAAGACGAGTCCTACCTGTCCCTCTTAGTGCAATGGGACAGTACTGCCTTGGGAAAAGCTGCTTCCCCGTTACTGGACCAAGTAATGATAGGAGAACCCAAGGACGAATCCCAAGTCTCCCAATGTGCTTAGCAATACGCAGCCTCAATGTTTCTGCATTGGCTACAGCATTGCACCTGCGCACTTGGTCTTGGGCACACCTGTCCAACTAGTCATCGACCCTTCTTTGAGTGATCTAAGAGCTCCAACGACAATCGGTATTATTTTAGTCCTGAGTTGCCACATTGTACTGATTTCTGTTTCAAGGTCTTCATATTTTTGGAGTTTTGTGAATTCCTTGACAGTAATATATTATCTGCTGGGACAGTCATATCTACAAGGAAACATGTTTTTTCTTGAAAGTCTTTCGCTACAATATCTGGACTGTTCGCGTTTATAGTTCTATCAATAGGCGTAGTGATGTCCCGTAATGTGGTCACGTCTTTTGCTTCTGTAACTGCTTCAGATCTATGTTCGTACTAGTTCTCAGCATATGGGGCGTAATAATATTTGCAGATGTTCCAATGTAGATACTGTCCAAATCTGTCGTGTCTCATCTTATATTCATTTGCTGCTAGGGGCGGGCATCCTGCTATTATGTGGTCAATTGTTTCAGTCTTATCATCAACATTAAGGGTCAGTAGCATTTCTTCTTTTTCTTCGTCTTTTTCTTCTTCTTCTTTTTCTTCTCTTAATAATAATAATAATAATAATAATAATAATAATAATAATAATAATAATAATAATAATGATAGCATTATGCTTTTTTTGATAAGCTTCTTTGTACAATTTGTTCCACTTGTTCTATCACAAATCACTGTTTTCTAGCTCTACCGAGCTGAAAAAAAGCTAAAAAGCTATTTCTATCAAAATCCAGTCCAGGTCTGGAGTTGACTTTGTTTTCCTACCGTAGAAAAAAAACAAGAGCAATCCTCAACAAATTCAAGTTATTAAACCCTTCACGGTTTATCAATGCTGTCAATTTAAACCAAACCAATATGTAAAATTAACAACCGCTACAGAGATTTGAATTCTCGGCCAAATGATTGGTTGGCGTCTCTCTTACCGACAGAGTCAAACTGACATATCTTACATCAAGTGAGTGTCAATTCGTGTATTATATATACAATAAAGTAGTAATCATTTTCAGTCAAAATAGAAGTGGAGTTTGACCTTGCAGCGGCCAGGCTTGTTAATGTTTATCTTCGTTCACTTACTTGAAAGGAAATGTTTCGTTTTTTTTCCTCAAATTTGAATTTAAAATAAAGTTTGAGAAATCATGAAATATTATGTTCCTTTAATGTTTTTTTTCAAATTTCAATTTTCTATTTCCCTTCACATTGAAATATTTTCCTTTGAAGAAATTTATTTCACTTTTAAATAACATTTAAAGAAATTCTTACCAACCAAAGTAGGTAAATTCCGAACTACTTTCAAGTTTGTTTTTTTTTTTTGGATTTTTTATGTTTTTCTCGAATATTTATTTTATGCCGATTTTTAATTTTCTGTTTCATTCTCATTTTTCATAAATGTTTTGTGATTTTGAATTTTTAAGATTTAAAGTTCTTGTTACCGTTCCATAAGGTTTTACAGATGACAGTTTAGAAAAATCTATTTAACATGTTTCGCCTTCCAGCTTCCATAGTCATGATGAAAAACAGTCGAAAAGCAAGGTTTCAATTATAACGTTCGGCGTTTGTATTCCAGACGGGCGTTAAGGTCAACATAGGTATCCGTGATTTACATAAGATCCGTCTTAGATAAATGAAGGAAACTATTTAGACAAAGGATTTATATGGAACATTGTAGCCACCACAATAAATATCAAAGATGACAGAACCTATGTAAATCAAAATTACCCAGGGATGGAAACGGGTTCTGGATACGAGAAGATTCGGCGAAGACTTTTCTGTACGATCATCATCATTATCAGCATCATCAGCAGCAGCCTTCTAGCGTCCGTTGTTAGGCCTAGACCTTCCTCAGAATTTGCCTGACCAATATATCATGGGCGTCCTGGAGCCAATACATTCTGAATTTCTTTAGTTCCACACGCCATGTTATTTTTTTCCATTTATTTATATTTTTTGTCACAGTTTTGCATTTGATCTCTGGGGAACCACGTTGTCTGACATGGTATGTTCAAAGTCTTCTCATGGAGACTTCACTGTTTATCTAATTCATGGAACTCATTTTCATCACTTTAATATATGTCTCATCCATAATAGTGTTCTGTAAAACATCTGCTGAACGCTACCTTTTAATCTTCGTTTTCACTTGTAACTCACTACTTTTCAAAAAGTCGAAAGGCAGTACATGTTACATAATTTTTCAAAATTTTCATAAGTATCTCAACTTGTCAGATTCCAAACTAAATTTCTACTTATCATAAGATTTTTTTAATTTGTGGCACAGAGTTTGTATCATTCAATTTGTTAGAAGCCGTCAACCAAAATTGTCAACATAGTCATTTTTCAGTTTTTAAGTGAGTCTGGCTGGCTGGCTGGCTGGCTGGCCACACCAATGAAGCTAGAAAATTGAAAATTCCAACATCAATTCTATATTATGTATAGAGAAAGAATTTTGTTTGCTTCAATAGGCTTTTGGTTGAGATTCAATTTTCAAATAATTTTCTTCTCCTAAATCAATCGCTTGACTTGTGTCCATCAGCATTCACGTTTGTTTTGTTTTGTTTTGTTTTGTTTTTTTTTATCAGTAATTTATTAATTGATCCCCACGTTTTCCTTTTTTTCTTTTTTTTTTTTTTCGAAGTGGGACATGGATCAAAGAAGGTTGAGAACCTCTGCTCTAAACACTATCGAGGAGAAAGTAGTCAGTATTAGAAAATTGAGCATTTGAAACCGTCAACCGACATTATCAACATTCGCAAAGACTTCTTCACTTGTTTCAATTGATCACCACCAACGTGGTATACTGCCAAAAGACGTTGATAACGTGACGGTTTCTATTGAGTGACTAATCTGACCTTTTCATTTTTCATTTCATTTCTTTTAATCGACATCCAATTTCATTGATGGATTTGTATCTATATATTTCATAGTATGTGTTAATAGTATGAATTTAGAAATAAGTCTTTACTTACACTTCTCTAAGAGTTTGATATTTTATTGACAATCAACACTCACTTGATTTGGTATACTGGCTCTATGAGTGTGTGTGTGTGTGTGTGTGTGTGTGCATTTATATTTGTGTACTCTGGTGCGTGCATCGGTCTGTGCGTATGTGCGTGTGTATGTGTCCTGCGTGGTTGATCAGCATAAATTCACTTTTCGTGTGTATTATTTTTCTATACTTCAATTTTTGGAGGATGATTTTCAGTTTGCATCTCAAAGGTTTTGCTGAAGTTTTTGCAGAGAAAGATCTTTAACTTTGAGGAAACTGACTGATTTTAAAATTACTTACTTTAATAATGAATATATATTTTTTTTATTTCTAATTTCTTTCTTTTAATTTTTTTCCAAGTTGATATTTGTTTTGGTGTTCGCAAATCATTCTACATGCAGAAGAATATATTTGCATATATAAATTTATGCAAAATTATCGATTCAAAATTAATTATTTTTGCTAGATTGTCTGCGAGGCGGCATCATGTAACGAACCGACTGAATCAGAAACGTTTTATATAAATAATATATTCACGGCGGGAAAGCACATTCGCTTAATACGTCTCTCTCTCTCTCTCTCTCTTTACTTCTTTCCTATCCGTCCTATTTCCCTCTAATTTCTTTCTCTACCTTTTTTTTGCTGCATCTCTCCCTTTTTTCCGTATATCTCTGTACGCACTTACACACACACACACACACATACACACACACACACACACATACATATGTATATGTGTATGAATTGTTATGGAGAAATGGTTGTATGGTCTGAGAGAATAATGGTAAACTGCGTTATATTATATTGAAACCCATATTTGAAAAGATCTTCCGTAATTACCCGGAAAATGTATCACTTGGCCTAGACAACATAAATTTCTTCAATTGTTTATTCTATTTACGTCGTTTAGGCGAAGCGGTACATTTTTCGTGGGATAACAAAAGATCATTTCAAATGAGAGTTTCAATATAATACAACGCAATTTATGATCATACACACACACACACACATATAAATATATATATATATATATATATATATATATATATATATATATATATATATATATATATATATATATATATATATAAATAGATGTGTTTGTATGTCTGTGTTTGTGTGTGCAAAGAGAGAGAGAGAAAGACAGATGGACAATTGAATTGACAGATATAATGGAGGAAGTAAGTTCACCTTACCCAAACAAGAATGAAAACGTGCAAGAATTTCAAAGAATATCGTTTATATTGCCAGGATCTGTGTGAGTGTTTTTGTGTGTGTCTGTGTACGTAAGTCAGATCAGACCCATTATAACATTTGGAGGCACACAAATGAAACTTGAGAATAAATCATAACTGGTGTTAAAAAGAAACAAGAGATCAGACGAAACATATCCGAACTCTCATAGGAACACGTGTGACAATCAAAGCTCAATTCATTTTTTTTTTCAGAGATCAACAAAAAAAAGATTTTATATATAGAAGAAAAAAACAAATAATCCCAAGCAATCATAAATTAACATTTAAACCGAAAAAAATATAATATCCATTTGTATAATTAAACACGTGCAGTAAACACCCCCTCTCCTTGTTCAAAATCCTGGATTTTTCCCTGATATAAACCTTACTCTTAGCAATGATCAGTATTTATTGACTATGCATAAAATCTGATTCAATTTGCACAATCCAGGCAGCATATAAAATCTTTTAACACAATCTTTATGCAACTGTTTATCCTGTTCGCGTCTACACGTATCCACCCAGACGATTTGCCATATTCCAAAACCGTATGAATCTCTTTATCCCTGGGTGCAGACAGATAGATCATATCAAGATAACCTCACTAAGAAACTAGACCGACCTCCCACTTCTCTTTGATACAGTGAAAAACAAACCCCCGAAACTATTTGGACACGTCAAATAATCAAAAACAGGATCTGCAAAATCATACCTGGAAGGTTGTGTATCAGACCAAGGAAAACGAGGAAAAATTAAACGGAGATAGCGTGAAGTCATATCCCCCTCCACTCCCGGGCCAAATGGAACAACTGAACTCAGATAAACACCAATGCTCAAGATTGTGTAATATAGAAGGAAATAAGTCATGTGAATTTGCAATCTGCCGTTGGCAAAAATAACGCCACGATGATTCTCAAAGTGAATCCAGTGGACATATTTGAAGATGCAGTCGGGCTAGGATACAACCTGCTGCCAGCATACTGTAAATCTTCGAATCATGGGTGAATGTGTATAGTTTATAGATTCTCTTCTTCAAGTCGAAATTGATTTCGCATTCATTTTGATATATGACATATATAGATCAGATAATGGTAATCTCAGTAAGACACCGTACCAACCTTCCCCCCTCTCTTTGATCAGCTGGAAAGCAAGTGCCTGTAACGATTTGAGATACATCAAACAATCAAAAACAGGACTTACAAAATTATGCTTAGATGATTGTGTACCACGCCAAGCCAAACAAGGACTAAACCGTTTGCCACAAGCTTAAACTTCACTCCAACTTTTACACTGGAGAGATTCGGATGTGCAGTCGGGCTAAAATACAACCCGCCGCTAGCATTAAGTAAATCTTACAATCACGAGTAAAAGTGTTCAGTTTATAGATCCACTTCTCCAGACTGAAATTGTTTTCTGATCTATTTCGATACATGATACTGACCGGTCCATGAGGTAAACAAACTAATGTTTTATTCACAAACATTAATCATTAATCTCATACATGATTTTGTGAATCTATTATGAATATGTGTACTTATATGTGAATATTTGGGTGTGCGCATACCATGTTACTGAGTAGACCATTACATCTGTAATGAGTTTGATTCTAATTGGGTGCTCAGAACTTGTGAACATGTTATATATTAGGCTAAGCTGAGTAAATATTTATACATGTATCATAACATAATCTTTTCATGTGTATATATATATATATATATATATATATATATATATATATATATATATATATATATATATATATATATATATGCACATGTACATACACGCACATTTACGTGTGTATATACATATACATGTATGTGAGTATGCGTGTATATTGAGAAATGGATATATGGGATCCGACGGAATGAATTATGAATTTTGTTGAATAGAAACTTGAAATAATCTCCTGTTATTACACAGTTAATGTATCACTCAACTTAGACAACGTAAATAGGATAAACAATCAGAGAAAATGGAGCTGATGCTGGGATCGAGCCTACCACAGATACGGTAGCTGCTTCAACGTAGCGATGCTCTTACCAATGAACTAAACAGCCCGCCGGCAATGCAAAGGCCCAAATAATTGCTGTCAAACAAAATTCTCGTCTCCTTTTATTCTCAGTCTATTCACTTCTTTCAATGCAACAGTTATGTTCCAAGACATAGATATATATATGATCTGACAGAATGAATTACAAATTGATAGAGAGGTTGAGCAAAAACTGGGGAAGGCCTGAGTCTAACGACAGACGCTAAAAAGATGATGATGATGGGTGCGTTGCATCATGTTATAACAGACTGAGTTGAGAAATTACCTACGCATATATTACATAATCTTTTTATGTATTATGTCCACACACACATACGTACACGCATATATATATATGTATATATATATATATATATATATATATATATATATATATATATATATATATATACGTACATATGTGTGTATGTGTGTGCGTGATGCATAATCAATTAATCATTGTAGAACCAAAGTACTAGAAGTGTCTATTTATGAGTTCTCTCTTGTTTAATATGACTATGGCTGAACAATGAAATTATCCCACACAATTGAAACATAAATTTTAATAAGAGTTTTTTTTTTCAATAGAAACCAATACATTATCTGCCTAAATCTGTCCTCATAACAAAGTATCTTACGTGTGTGGCCCCTTGTCTCTGAGGGTCGGCTCTGTTTGCCTATGCATTTTTCTATCAATGTACATATGTGTAAGTGTTCACAGTCAGTGCACACTTGAAATCCAATGTAAATAATATTGATTGGCATAGAGGCTGGAATAGAACGAGAAAGAAGATATTTTTCATGTTCTCATCAAAATGTCTGTTCTATATTTAAAACAAACGTCAGTCATTTTTTTCCCAACTCAAACACAACAAGCGGATGTAGACACTGAATTTGACTTGTCCCATCTTATATAGATCAGTCTTCAGAAACCATCCTTGTCATGATTTTCCGTATATATATATATATATATATATATATATATATATATATATATATATATATATATATATATATATATACCTGATTATCTATGTACAGAGGGAGATATTCCCAGTTTTGCATAGTCTGAAACAAGGCCATAATTTCCGGGGGATATACTTAAATCTTAGTTTTGTGAACTGCTTAGATGCTAACCTGTTTGATTTGATATTGGAATTCCTTAATATTGATTTAAAAATAAATTCACTGCATGATAAAAGGTGAAATTTGTTGTCTAAGCATTGATCTTTGATGCACACTTCATATATATTAATATGTGAACGAGTGATGATGAATAAGAGTTAGCATTCTTGATGGAGAACAAATTTTTAGCAGAGAATAGAAGTTATCATTTTCAGTCATATTTTGTCCTATATCTGTCGTATTTTTCTCTATGAATAAACATCGGTAAATTGTGAATCTTCTTCCATTTAAGACTCAGATTGATACTGTTTGATGAAAGAATTCTTTCTAAATTTGGTATATGAAATTAATAGAGAATAGTTACATATGTTTTTAGAGGCTCTATTTATGTAGGGAATGCAAAGCAATTTCACAAAACGCCACTATGTAAGTCCCAGATAGGAAATACTACAAGTGAAAAAGAATAACTGATCCCTTCTTTGTATTTCTTCCTATGGAAGGGCTTAATTGACTTTCATGTGAGAGGCAGAGCAACTATTGAAGCAGAAAGTAATGTCAGCAATTTGAAGCATACTGATATATATATATATATATATATGTGTGTGTGTGTGTGTGTGTGTGTGTATATGTATGTATTGTGTGTGTGTATGTGTGTGTGTGTGTGCACGCGTTTTTGTGAGTGGCTGTATTAATTCTTAGAATACTTTAAATACACATATTGTATAATTTTCTCACTTTCATTTCGTCAATCAATTGCTGGTATTATTTCTAATTAGATCCTCACACAAGAAGGGATAGATATTCTTTGGTCTGTATTATTTTTAATGGGAGTGTTTAATCAACTTCCATCTAAAAACAAGTGTAGCTAATAGCCATGCTGACTCATAGCAAACAAAATGCGTACGCATTTCTCTGGAGCCGAAAATGACCTTGACATTAATTTGAAGCACCTTGTACAAATTGACAGAAAAGATTAAGCTCGATGGAACAGTAGAGCCTCAACAGAAGAAAATCAACAAAACATGAGAACCTTACCAGACTTGAAACACACCAAGCCTTCTTCATACAGATGATTTGTTGGCAACAATATCAATAAAGGCACAAATACATCAAAGGCATTAAAAGGCTCGGGTAAAAGTGAAAGTGAAAGTAGTAGGCAAATGAAGATCATGTTTTATTGCCAAAGAAACGTTTTTAGGGATCAAGGATTCTGAAAGACCCTGGCTGAGATTCTCAGGGGGAAATTGAGCAATGTAAAAGTTGTAGAGGCCAGGATATCATGAAGAAAAGCAACGGTTAAGAGCTGAGATCTTTTGCGGTTGTGGCACCATACAATGAACATTTAGTTTCATCAAAAGTAGGCAATGCTTTTGAAGTGTCCAGAAAACATAAATATTACATTCACTTCTGATAGTATTTATATATATATATACATACATACATATATATATATATATATATATATATATATATATATATATATATATATATATATATATGCGTGTGTGTGCACGCGCACGTGTTTATTTGTGGTTGTGTTTGTGGGTATATATATATATATATACTCACGCTTACAACCATATATGTACATACACACACAAGGTGTGAGAGGCATGAACATTGGTGGTATGTGAAATGGAATCGACAGACCAAGTTCAAACTCTGAACAAGGCTCTTTACGTTCACCACACTAAAGCCCTTAGGAAAGGGATGAATCTGCCTGATATCCCAGCCATGGGTAGAATAGCAGGGAACACTGGGTTTCCTAGCCCGGGAAGATAGTAAGTTTTGGAAAAGAACGACTTTGCATTCAAAACCAGCTCGCCGGAAAATACCCACCCCCAGAAATACTACTTTCCCAGAAGCAACATGACTAAGGGGTAGTCAGGTACAGAGTTGAGAAAAAACTTTGTTCTGCTGCAGACCTAAATAGGCTCCTGCTACTGTACATATACACATATATACATATACATACATGTGTATAAACATAAATATATATATATATATATATATATATATATACATATATATATATATATATATATATATATATATATATATATATATATATACAAATACGTACATATACATTCACATATACACACACATATGTGTGTATGTATAAATGTGCATGTGTGTATATGTATGCATGTGTATATGTATATACATATATATATTATGTATATACATATATATGTTATGAATATAAAATATATATATATATATCATACTGATTTAGATATGGAAGAACTGTGTGCCATGGTGATTCATTTACTCGATGTACGATATATATATATATTTTTTCACACACACACACATATATATATATGTGTGTGTGTGTGTGTGAATATAATGCTTTTTACTTGTGCCCTATCCCCGATACTGAGCACTCTACGTGCATAGATAACTCAGCCCTGAAAGAAAAAGTGACAGTGTATACACACGCGCACACACATATGTATATATATATATATATTGAGACAGAATAAATACTACACTCATAAGTAACAATTCCCATCGCACGATAGTGTTAAGAAAATTATCTTATGTACAAACCATCAAACCTGTATTATTCACCTACAACCAACTACCTGTACACCTGACAATGACCAATGCCTCATCTCGACTCAAGATCAGCTCCCTTTATACTAAACCTACAGATGACCACAACTACCTCTACTTCATATTGGACCACCTCGAACACCATCTTTTCAAGTGCTTAAAATTAGGAGAATTTACAGATAATGAACTTAACAGATACAACTACAGGTTTCAACAACATTCCACTAAACGATAATATTCACAAGAAGACACAATAACCATTTGAAAAGATCAATACAATATCCAAAGAAGAAATTCTCACACTCTCAAACAAAAACAAATACATACAACCCAGAACCATCTTCTGCGATACCTCTGTCACATATTAACAATCATAGATGGGATATACTTACACTCAAAACATCAAGAACAATGCATCATCGTCTACCACAGACTGGAAAACATGATGACACAATGACAAATAAAAATAACTTTCACATAACACTATCCCTTGAACCATTAAATTCTTCAAACCCTGCAACAATAGAAAAAGTCCATGCTGCAACCACCTTAAGCACATCAACATTTTTTCCTTTAACAGAATTTTAACTGCAGAAGCAAAGAAAATGGCGTCTACCTTGTAGAATATAATAGATGGAAACTGCAATATCTTGGCAAGTCTGAATGTCAGTTCAACTTTGAATTTAATAACTATAGGCACCGAATCGAATCATTCAATCATCCCAACATACTCCCTGTGGAACTACACTTATGCACCCCTGGTACAATTTCGCCGCAAAGGTTTGATTTAACATTAATGAAAAGAACAGAAAAAGTACACCTCCCGACACGACTAAAATTCTTGAATTACATGATATTTTGTGGATTAATGAACTCTAAACCTTCATTCCTAATGGACTCAACATTAAATCCAACAGCCCTAACCACACTGATCTCTAAAACTATCATTCTCTCTCTCTCTAAATCATTCTGTGCTTATCAACTGATTATCCTCATATCAGCACCAAAGACTACATTTTCTACCTTGACCAAAACATCACATAATATACTCTTATTCTGCACAACAACCCGACTAATACAATCAAGACCCCATATATATAATTAATGTTACACACTTATCTTACAATACTCATTGCCGACCAGACCCCAACCCATAGACATTTATGTGTGGTCCATTTTACTTGCACTACTCAAAGCTATTTGACTTTTCAGAACATCTACTATGGCCATTAAGAATACAGTACATGCATTTCCCAACTGATACTATATCATACATAACAAGGATCCCCTCTAAACTACATCTGGCTATCCTAATCAATACTAAAGATAGCCTCGACTCCAACTTACTTAGTAGCCAGATAGCCTAACACTTAATCGTTACCCAGCTCCCAAATATCTATGACATAGAATTCTTTAAAATGCCCACCTCCGCTGACCAGTACAAACAATAAAATATTTATGACTGCCCCTATAATTCCTATCAAAATACCCCACTAAAACACTAAATATTCCTTTGCAGACTTAAAACGGTCCAGGCTCAATACCATGACCTCCCACGAATCCTTATTTCAAAGCAGAACATCTGTTTTCTATGGAGAACTAACCTTTTAACCACTTAATGGTACACACATGTTACTTCTTGAAACCTGCATAGCGTACGAATTAATTCATTTATGAATTAAATAATCAATCAATTACCTAATAGAGTCTCCATATACTTTAACTCCTGAGTTTGTCTCATTCTCTTTTGTTCACTTATGTATATATATATATAGTAGCGGCCCCATCCTATGCTAATATCTTCATGGGTAAATTTGAAGAAACCTACATTTACCCAGAGATTTATAATGACTGCATCTTTTATGGTAGATACATAGACGACATTTTTTTCATATATACAGGCGAAAAAACCAAACTAGATAACTTCTTTATACATCTAAACTCGGCACATGACTCTATTAAGTTTGACTTCACAACATCCACTGACTCCATAGCCTTCTTAGACACACGCATATATATAGATGACAACAGAAACCTCCATACCACCCTCTACACAAAACCCACGGACACCCACAATTACCTCCACTCCAAATCAGCCCATCCCCAACACTTAAAAAGGAGTCTACCATTTTCACAAGCTCTTAGAATTAGAAGAATCTGCTCCACCAATAGTGAACTTAACAGACACAAACATAACCTAATACAATATTTCACCCAACGAGGTTATCCACTAGATGACACAAAAAAACAAATAAAAAAAGCGACTGGAATACCCAGAGATGAAACCCTTTTACTGTCCCACAATAACAAACCCAACCGCATACCCCTTATAACAACCTTCAACAACACACTCCCACCCTTAGCACACATCATCAATAATAGATGGAACATTCTCACGATCAAAACAGATCTAAAAGAAACATTCACAGACCCATGTGTTATCTCCTACCGCAGACCCAAAAACATCAGAGACATGATTAGTAGTAATACTATCGTTAACAATAAAGTCGTACACAAAAATACACCTAGAACAATTAATTTCTGCACACCTTGCAACATAAGAAACAGTCTATGTTGCAACCACCTCAAGCACACCAACACATTCACAAGCACCACCACAAAAGTGAGTTACCACATATACCACAATAGCAACTGCCGCAGTAAGAACATTATATACCTTCTAGAGTGCAATAGGTGTAAGTTACAGTACATTGGCAAGTCCGAGTGGCAATTTAATATTAGACTCAACAATTATAGACATAGGATTAAGTCAAAAAATAACCGTAGCCCACTCCCTGTAGAACTACATTTCCGCACACCTGACCACAATTTTGCCACTGATGCCACCTTCACCATCATAGAAAAAATAGAAAAAACTACTCCAATTGACATAACTAAAGTTCTAGAAAAACACGAAGACATGTGGATCAACAAACTTAAAACCCTATACCCTAATGGATTAAATACTAAACTGAACAACCCGCACCACACAGAACACTAATACACACAAATCCTACCATTAATATCCTCACACCCACATCTTAGACACACTCAATAATGGAAGCTTCAAAGTCACCTAGACCCATAGGAAAAACTTCACCTTAGCCTGTTACAACCCCCGTCCAATTCTTAGCTAAAACACTTTCAGCAACATCTTCAGTAACTTTTAAGGTTGATACCTATGTAGCTCCTTGACTCCACCACCCCTCCTTCTATACTATCCCAAACATACCAAAAAACCCACCTCCCCAACACTACCCCCCACCTTGACACACTCTGCCCTCCCCAAGTCCAACTGCTGCTGCTTTACCAAAATCCCAATACCTGCTGGTCATTCTTACATTCAGCATGAGGCCTCTTGTAGCCCTGACAACAAAACCTACCCACAATGCATAGCCGCTGACAGTGGACTCTGGTTCCACATGGTACATTTTAATTCACACTCACACAACACGCACCACTGATGATGGGAGAAATCTCGAAACATGTATGGACTATTGACAAATAAGGATTAATAAACCTTACCACCAAAAACTTCACTCCCGAGTCTGTCTCACTCTCTAAAGTACACATTATATATATATATATATATATATATATATATATATATATATATACTTTGCTTGATTGATATTTTTGTATTCAATCCATATACTTTGTTCATTTCATTTCGTGTTTATGAATATGTATTCTAGGCAGATGTATTGATTTCATACAAACCTGAACAGCATCAAATCTTTTTAAAAAATCAATTTCACTATTCATTTACTGTTATTAGTAATGTGGTCGTTTTAACAAGTCAAGATATCATTTGTAGAGCACATTCCAGGCCTGTTGCCACTACGTCACTATTTGCAGGGTTATCTCCTGAAACCTCCACTGTCTATAAGCTAGACGGGGACTCTGGGAAAGGTTTTAATCAAGTTTTATTAGTATGCACTGGGGAAGCACATTGTAGCACTGTCAAGGATTGTCATTTCAGAGTGCTAAATCATTGACTTTTAGTCATGCTCACTAGTAATCTACTTTGAGGGAATTAAGTATATACTAGAGTACTTTGGGGAACTCTCAATTGCCTCAACAGTTACAATGACAATTAGAAGCCATCAACCAAAAATGTTCATTGGATAACATAGATTTATTCAGTCTTGAACTGATTCTGCCTCGTTGGCTATAAGAGTATACATGCATGTATCACACTTACAGGTCGCACCGATGTAGCTACAGGGTTTAAAGTTTAAACATTTATTCCTTATTATGTTTAGAGAGAACTGTTTGTTCTTTGAGAGTCCTCCCAGTTTTCTAAGGGTTTGGTTCAACTGTAATTTCACGCTAAGTTGGCATCTTAGTTTGTATCCAGAAGCAGTCAAGCTTGTTTTGTTTTTTTTTTAACTTTGGACTCTTTAGTGATGCTACAAAAAGTGAGAGAAGTAATTGTTTGATCACGCATAAAATGTCATGCTGCCAAAAGACGTTGGTCATGTGATAGTTTCTTTAGAGTGACTAGCTAGACCTCGTTTTTCTTCTTAAAAATATGCCTCTCTCGATTTTGAAGTGACCAGGTTTACTTATCCCAGTTGCTCCATTGCATTCTATAGTTCAGCTGCTAAACAGTCATACTGCTCCTCATTTTTATCCGGGCGTGGATCCAGAGAGGGGACCATCTACCCCCGTTCCCCAATCAAACCAAGCTTAATTAACATTTTAAAAATAGATATATCTTTACTATCATCATCGTGATGTTTGCCTGGGTTTTATCGCAAGGAGTATATGCTAGCAGACCTTTCTGTAAAGATCTCTATTTATTACCCTACTTAATGGTAATATTCAAAGAAAAGTGAAAAGTATTAACTAGTGGAAATGTCACGCTATTAGCAACTAAAATAATGATTCGTGTTTGGATAAATCAATATCAGTCTTACTTGGAAATTTTGCAGCTAATTGGCAAAACTGATCCAATTAGAATGGTCCAATTGATTTTTACCAGTGATAAAGTCAATTATGTTTTTGCAAGCCAATCACTTACTAATTAGTCCCTAAACTGTGTCACATGTTTTAATAGTTTTTGGTTCATGGCAAAGATTTGGAAGATTGGACTAATTCCTTTCTGAAGAGCATTATTTTCTTGTTTTGCGCTTATCTATATCTACCAGCCAACGTACAGTTGTTTATATCTATATACATACATACGTAGGGTGTGTAAAATACTTCCTATATTCATACAAAAAATGAACTTTCTTGTTGCAAATGACTTTTCGCCATTGATCCATGAATGATTCTAATTGTATATTCTACGTAATTTCTCGATAATGAACATTGTCCCTTGCTCATCATGAGACAACGTACAAATATGTAGGGAAACTGCTTATTGCGATCGGTGTGGAGAGTGTCTTTTAGATAACATTAACCGGCTGATACCATTAAGCAAAATTAATTTGATAAATTTATATTGATAGTTATATATATATATATATATATATATATATATATATATATATATATATATATATAATTGGATTAGAATTCCCTACACAAACAAATTTATGTTTCTGTTCTCTCTGGGCCGCAACATGAACTTGTTTGTGTAGCGAATCCACATCCTATGATATATTTCCAGTTCTACTCTAGAACAACTTGTCTTTCGAAGTATAAAGTTGAATGTATCGAGCACTCTATGAAATAAACCCATCACACATCAGACATTGGTTTATATTATGCTATATTGCTAACCTGATCTGTATCATTCATATATGTATGTATGCATATACATTATTATCAAATACCGCTATAAACAGCAGGGCAGTTTAAACACTGTTGCTAGGTTTACCTTTGTCATGTGTGCTGACGTTTATTTGTGTCTATATGCCTATGTATTTGGAATTCGCTTAACCTAGAAGAAATTTGAAATTTTGAACACACACTTCCCTTAATATGTACGGAGAACGCTTTTTTGTTTGTTGAAAATTACCCGGGATTTACAATGTTTGTTCTAATTTGGTCCCTTAGTTGGGTCCAGAAGTATTCATGCTTGTTTTTTTCCCCAAAACATTTAGACTTTTTAGGGATCACTGTCCAACAAAAGGTGAGAAAAGTAATTTATTCATCGATCACTCCTTTCATTTTTTTAATTGATTACCCCCAACACAGCATGCTGCCTAAATACGGTGTCAAGTGGCGACTTCTATTGAGTGAATAACCAGAACATGTTTTTTGGTCAGCATTTCATTGCTCACCTTATGCTGGTAGGGTTTTCATCTGAGTAACTCAATTTTATCCACACCACTGCCTAATTTACGAGGTTAAGTAGCAGCATATATGAGTGATTCATAATTTCCCTTGGTATGCTCATAAAATGCACACTCATCGTTAGGAGTTCATTACTTCATGGCAATAGATTAATTATTATAGACGACATTAAACAATAAAATCAATATAAAATTCATATGAATTTCCAATTCATTTTAAATACAGATTTTTAGAGTGACTGGTTTCGATAACAATAACCTTTTGATAATATTATCAATGATTATAATAAATGTTTTCCTTGATACTGTCTAATCTGAATATATATACATTGGTTTGGAGATGGCCCCAAATAAGGACTTTGAAGTACTGCCCATTCATTAGATGATCATCTCTTTAAACAGCGAACAAATTTTACAGTTTTATCAATGCCAAAAAGATTTTTGTTCAGAAAAAATTCTGGAAAGAAAGGATGGAAAGAGAATGAGCGAAGGAAGAGGGAATCTCTTTTGATTTTTTTTCTACGTCTCACTATGCCATATAATTACTTTTTTCGAGTTTTCTATATAAAAAAAGTGACTCGAGAAAAATTCAAAAAGCTCAACATTCTGTTAACATTTCATACCTTTGGCAAAGAGTTATGACCAATAACTTATGGGGAACACGTGGAATACTAGCCACTCTATCCATTTTCTTATATTCTTTTTATCTCTTAACAGCTTTACGTTATTCTTTTTATTTCAATCATTTGTGCAAACAACGTTGCAGGTTTGAGAGAAATTCTGTTCTTTTTCTTGTTATTAGAAAGAATGAATGCTGATATGCAAATATTCTTATACCGTTATTCAACTTTCGCACGGATTTTTGCTTGTACGTTTGTAATATACATGTGAAAAAAAAAACTGTTGTGCAAATTTTAAGAACAATTCATACTTAATTCTTTTTTCTTCTTTTCATTTCAGGTGAGTGATTCTTTATCCAGGATTTTTTCCAATTCTTTCGTGGAATGACAGGTAAGAAATAAAACTGTGCTGAAACAAGTAACAGGAAACGACTGAAAAAGAATTTGAAGATGCTTCAGATTTTATACTTTTTAGAAAATTTAAAACCTGGCAATGTATTGTAATTCTTATGTCTGCGGTATGATTATTTTTCTTTAGAGCGAACAAAAATCATTTTGAATTGATCAATAAGAATATTCAACATGGAGTAGATCATTTGCTAAAGCACCTCGGGGGATTCTTTGAAGCTTATTGTTATCACTTAGTGCACCATCGCTTCTAGATATAAAAGTATGTAAATCTCTCAAAATGGTAATTACAAGAATCTGACAACTTTTATACCTGTAAAAGCCGCTGTAACTGCAACATTAGTTATTTACCTACTCAGTCTGTTACTCTAACCACTTTGGTTCTTCAAGGTTTATATTCAGTATTCAACTAACGGTGTGTCGGCACTCAGCCGGTAATAGATCGCCATTGAGTGTACTTATATACTGTGTGACAGTTTCTTCCACAATGACTGAGCAAGTAATTCTTCACATTTGGCTTCATTCAACTTTCGGCTCTTCCCGAAAAGATTTCAATCCATGGGCGAAATTAAGGAAAACGTAACAATGTAACAAATGGAAATCCCGTAAGAGGACTTTGCCTACTGTTTTGAAAGTGAAGTGATGCTTGGATAAGTTGATGAGGTCACACGGGGAGTATTTTGAAGGAGAATAAGATGTAGTTACCCCCAGGAGGTTATTTTTTTCGCCAACATTAAATGGTTGGATACTCTCCGGACAGACCTCGTATACAAAAGTTGTTTTCGAAAATTGAAAAAAGTAAGATATTCAAGGAATTTAGAATGCTCCTACTAAATTGAAATTAAAATGCTCTCATCAGATATGAGGATGATAGTCATACCCATAACTACAGGAGCACTGCGAAAGGTCCCAAATAATTTTGCAAAGACGTTTGATCACTTAGAAATGCAGAGTAAAATTGGAACGAGGGGATCACAGCACTGTTGAGGTCAGCCTAAATTCTGAGGCAGTGGATTTGAAGTGACTTGTTGTCACTCGATCTTTATAAGTGTAACGCTCATTAAATGTCCCTATATATTGAATTTGATATAAAAGGAAATAGGTACGCTGACTCTTAGCCTCGGTCTGATACCGGAAGTGACTAACCTATGGCCTTGTCCTGGTAGCTGAAATTGGCATTAAATCACTCGCCCAGTCATCATCACACAACTGTTTGTTTCTTTTTCTGTATCTCCAAACGATAAAACAAGGTTACTTTCAAGAATAATGGATAAATTAAGACTACTTGCAAGCTTGTGTTAGAGGAAAGTTTTGGTTACAAAAATGAAACATTTCTTCCTCTTTATTTTTCTCAATACTTTCGTCCCTGAAAGTGAGATACAGTTTATGGTTATAACTCAATTCTGCTTCAATTCTGTCTTATTAAAGAGCTAGACCTTTTCAATCAAAATGAAATATTAAATACATAGTGGAATAATCTTCATGTTCTAATGGTATCTATTTTAGGACGATGAAATAATTGTGAGAAGCTAAACCGCTTCTAGCATACATCTGGGCAGCTCTCTTTTTTTTTTGTCATTAATTCTAGATCATAAGGCATCTACACAAGATCATGTGTCTCTGACATGGTTTTCATCATCATCATCATCATCATTAGTCTTTTAACGTCCGTCGTTGGACACAGACCTTCCCCAGTATTCGCTGCAATTCTCTATCATGGGCATCACGGAACCAGTATTTCCTGAATTTGTCAAGTTCATCTCTCCATCTTGTGTTCTGTCGTCCTCGATTTCTCATGTTATCTCTGGGTGTCCATGTTGTGAATTGTGATGTCCATCGGTTGTATTTCATTCTTGCAACATTGCCTGCCCATTGCCAT
Organism: Thysanoteuthis rhombus; assembly: GCA_963457665.1. Taxonomy (NCBI): domain Eukaryota; kingdom Metazoa; phylum Mollusca; class Cephalopoda; order Oegopsida; family Thysanoteuthidae; genus Thysanoteuthis; species Thysanoteuthis major. Next base: position 8,193,509 of record OY735212.1, on the reverse strand, counting down.
TTTTGTTTTCTTAATAGTTTCTATGATGTCTCGGACTCCCATTTTCTTCCTTATGTACTGCACTGTCTTGTGATCTCTCCATGCAAAGTTGGGCATGATTCTTCCATGCGCACGTTTCCTGCTTCTCAGTTTATGGGTCTGTTTCTTGATTAGGTTCCATGTTTCAACTTCATAAGTGACTATCTGGAGAATACATTGGTTGTATATCCTTCTTTTTAGGATTATTGGGATCGTCTAGTTTTTGAAAGTTGAGCTTGCTCTGCCTAAGGCTTGCCATTCCAGAGTGATTCTTCGCTTGATTTCCTCGTCTTTTGAGGGTATCATGGAGATTCGTTGTCCTAGGTAGATGTAGTGGTCTACTTTGTCGAGTTTTGCATCTTCTATGTTGTCAGTTATGTTCTTATTCTCCACATCATTGTTGCACATGATTTTTGTTTTGCTGAAGTTCATGTGTCGGCCGACTTTTTTGCTTTCTTTGTTTAGTTCATCTAGCATCAGTTGGAGGTCGTGTAGGTTCTCTGCGAAAAGGACGATATTGTCTGTAAATCTAAGGTTGCTCAAGTATTTGCCGTCTATTTTGATTCCTCTATTTTGCCCAGTCCATGTTTCGGAAGATCATCTCAAGGTAGGCTGTTTGGGTGTACTTGTTGAATGTTAAGAGAGAAGATTTAAGATAACTGAGGAAAGATGAGACTGAGAAAAAGATTCCGCTAGAAAGCACAGGTTAGAAATTCTTGCCAAACACGTACAAGTATTTGTGTACTGAGTTGAATGCTCAGCTTAATTTTTAGATTCGTTTTGTTGATAAATTTATTGGAAACTGTCAACCAAATCAGTAAACAAAACAGCCAATATGGGTTTCATCAGTTTTCAAGTCTGGCTTGCTGGTTATATTTGCATGTATGTGTTGCATCTACAAGCTGCATCCATGGAGTTAGAGGGATGCAATTCAAGAACAGTTTCTTCGTTTTGGGTTTTTTTTTCAATTACTGGACCCAAAAGGACTTTATGTGGAGGTTCAAGTTACAATGTAAGTTTATGCTAAACTGGTACCTTGTTTGATCTAGCTGTGTTCGTGTTTGTTTTTGTTTTGTTTTTATTCTCGTGATCACAGTGCAACAAAAGCTGAGAGAAGTTATTTATTTATTCATTTCTTTTTTTCCTTTTTTAATTGATCACCCCAGAACAATATGCTGGCAAAAGACATTAGTCCCATGACGATTTCTATTGACTTACTAACCAGACCTGCTTGTTTAAAGCTCATTCCTTGCAAATCAAATAGAATCAATATATTTGATTTCTGATTTCGTAGTTTCATTTTTGGTTCGTGTCATTTTTGTCTAATGATGGAAATCTCTGTCAAGGTTTCGCTAATTAACTTGCAAACTGACACTCCCTATCAGTGCACGCTCTGTTTTCGAGTGCTTCAAATTTATTTATTCGTTTATTTATTCATTTTTTTGTGCTGTAGAGCAGATCCTTTTTTTAGCAAATACAAACATGTTTAATTTTGTTCTGCAATCCCTTTGACAATCTCCGTAACACAAAACAAAACCTATAAAGACGGTTATCTAGGCAAAATAAAGAGAGAGAGAATACATCTCAACTTCTACTGATAATTTTATTTCCTTCTGACACGTGATAACCTTAATTTCTTCCAACTGCGTTTTTTTTTTTGTTTTTCATTGCTTTTTTTTTAAAATTCTTTCGGAATAGCCTTTCATATCCCCCGACAAAAATCTTCCCCTTTTGCCACGTAGGAACTAGCATTTACACATGGGTGTCTACTGGGGGATGCAAACGGGGCATTTGCCCCTCCCCGTATCAGGCCTTCTCTCCTAGATTAAGGTGGTTTAAAGCTGGAACCTTATAGTTTAAGAAGGATAATGGCAATGTACAGTTGTTTCATGTGAACCAAACATATATAAAAAGACGGTATTGTTCTTCGTTCATAACAGGGTTCCCAGTAAGATACATCTCGGATATAATCCCGAAATGTATCATTTGCCTGCGGAAAAAGTGGCGGTGGACTCCCATGATTACATTCAAGATCTTTTCATATAAAATTATTCCTAAATTAGTCATTCCAAATTTGAATGTGTAGTTGAAACCTCCAGAAGAACATTCGGTAGTACTTGGGTGCATTGGAGGCTTTTTTGTGATATTCCGAATTATGGCATGTTTACAAAGTTGGGGAATTGGGTTCATTACCCCAGTAGCTTTACTATTTTAGAACCTACTTAATTCATTCCAGTCGTGATTAGGTAGAAACAAGAAAAATTAGAGAGTGCTCAGTGTTCAACTGCACCGTGTTAACTGTGAAGCAAAAGTATCATTTGCTACGCGCCCTGCAATTTCAAGAGCCCCGATCTAAATACTCACAAGCTGTGGATCCAGTTCGGAGATAATTACCTTGCTCTGTCATTATAATACTATAATGCCTACAACTTTTCTGAACGACTGGTTATCGATTTTAGCCAATTATCGCTTTTCATTAGGGTTAGTATTTTTTCACGTTGAATAATGCAAGTATGATATCTATGAAATTCCTGTCCGACGCCTAATTACAAAAGTATTTGAAACTGAAGTCATGGCTACTGCACGAAAAACAAAACGGAAACGAAGTAATGCCATTACTTGAATGTCAGATCTATTTTTCATATTACCTGGCTGTTTAGCAAAATGAATCATCTAATCACTTCACGACAGAAATTGATAATTGATCCTACAGAATATCTATGAATGTGATATATTATTTGAACCCCTGTTTGAAACGACCTACCTTTATTTACACGGAGAATAGGTCATTTGGCCAGGACAGCATAAATAGAATAAACTATTATAGAAAATGTGGCTGCACCAGCAATCGAGCCTACCACCAATAACGTACCGGCTTCAACGTAGCGTTGCTCTCCCTGTTGAGCTACACAACCCGAAAGCCAAAATAACGTCGGAGAGGCTACCTCATCGATCGCAGGTTCGATTCCTGCAGCAGTTCCGTTTTTCTTTAACTGTTTATTCTATTTACGCTATCGAAGCCAAGTGATACATTTTCTATATCATATTGGAGATCATTTCAAATAGAGTTCCGAATGATATAACTCATTCATAAATTACCTAAATAAGTACAAAATTATGCTTTAATTTTTACGTGTACTTTTTTTAATTCTTAGTGCCTTCGTTATAACATATACCACAGGCCCTGCAAAAGCATAATCAAGCCATGATTTACTGACTATAGCTTTTCCTGCAAGACTCTTCGAAGCAGAACTGGGTACTTTTTGATTGCTCATGAAACCAATTCAATAAGATTCTGTTGTTCAAACGGAGGTTTCAATCTGTTGAAGCAAAGTCAACAGACCGCTAAATGCAGTCATCTGTATCAACTGTAACTTATTTATTTTCATGATTATTATTTGAGCAGAGGAACCATTGCTATTGTCAAACTCAGTCACTGGAGTTGACATTTTTCTGCCGTAACAAGAACAAATGCAACAAGAACAATCCTTACCAAAATGAGGGATGCAAACCGATTTGTAAGATATACATTCCCCTACCGTGATTTGAACTCAAGATTTTCAGGAGGCTGCCTAATTGACTTGGTCAAATTGGTAAGTTTTAGATGCTAATGCACAGATATGCATAGGCTTATTTCATTCTGAAAAATACATGCATTTATACATAAAACATACGTTTTTTGTAAATTTTTATTTATTACGCATACACTATCGAAGTTGCAGTAATCATCTTCTGTTGGACTAGGAGTGGGTGTGGAGTTTTACCCTGCAGCAGTCAGCCTTGTTTAAATCTAAAATTGCATTAATGGTTAAGTCTAAGTATCAACTATATTAAATACAGCCACTGCCGTTCGTTGTATTTTTTGTTCACGACCTTAATTCCTTCTTTCAAATTTGATTTGACTCTGCCTTTGCCTTTGCTTTATCGATTCATTAGATTTCATTTATATTTGATTGGGGATTTTTGAGATCTGTTTCGTTTTTCTTCAAAGTTTTTGATTCAATCAAATCATTCGACTTGTGTTTGGTGTATTGGGAAATTTCCTCGAATTTGTCACTGTTAAAAGTGAGCCGTAAGGAGTATCAATGACACCCTTAATTATATTTGCTATTCGTCACACACTAAATCACACACATCTAAGCACACACACATTATCCAGCACGTATACATATGCTACACACATACACACACACTCACACAAAAGCACACAAACACATATACGAAGGCAGACTCGCACGTACACGCGTGTGAATACGTGCATAGCAAAGCATTGAGCGAATTACAGTGCTTAAAATAGGACACATATTCTCTATTGCGCATTTTTCTCAATTATGCATACACGGTGCAGGTGCCTGACTATTTTGTACCCAAAGCAAGGCTACCAGCTTGCACCCGCCCTGAGCTCCCAAAAATTGCCAACTTCGATTTTTTTAAAGATGTTTTGTAGGGAAAAAAAATAAAAAGAATTCTCGAAACTGCAAAATACGTTTCAAATTGCGATGATAAGTATGTGAGACGCCGAACTGTACCGATATTCACACAATATTCTGCTTACAGTCAAACAGAAGAAATGACTAGAAACAGAGTTGAAAACGTCTTACGTAGGTTTCAATTCCAGGCACATCAAAGTAGTACTCCGCCCCTCTGAGGTCTGCACCCTAGGCAATTGCCTACCTTGGCGTAATAAGCAGCACCCTCCCTGTGTAGACATAATGATGTAAGTATACAAGTATACATTGCCCTGAATGTCCGCACATAGATGTACGAGCCAGGGGTCAAAGGAAAGGTCAACTGTCAATTTAGGCAAAACAGTGTTGAATTTCATGCAAATCAGTATAATTAAGTCAAAACAGTATTAAATTACATACAAATCAATTTAGTTCCGTCAAAACAGTGTTAAATTACGTACAACTCAATTTAATTCAGTCAAAACAGTGTTGAATTACGTACAAATCAATTTAATTCAGTCAAAACAGTGTTGAATTGCGTACAACTCAATTTAATTCCGTCAAAACAGAGTTGAATTACGTACAAATCAATGTAATTCAGTCAAAACGGTGTTGAATTTCTGACCAATTAGGTTCTCTGCCCCTCTGTAATTAAAGAGTTCCTATGCACCTTTGTATCCACTTAGACACACACTGAACAACATAAAGTAATCGTAATTGAGAAGTGGTTAACGAATTTTTGCACGCAATTGCATGAAGATCTGGTCGTAAAGTAGTAAATGTTATCAAGATACCGAAAACGACTTATAAGTTTATTGCTTACTGTATCCTCACTAATTCTAGCCTTGTACAAGATTTTGATTTGGAAATCATTATACGCTTTAGCAAAACTCTAGATTTTCACTAAGCTTTGCTTAATCGGGAAGAGGACCAAATGAAGAGTACAAAAATTAAGTAGCACCAATCTTCCAAGTGATGGGGATTTTGTTCGCCTATCTGCCTATCTGACTTCCCGTCGGGGCAGCTGAGAAGAATTCTGTTTGTCAATACATAGCTTTTTTCTGCCTTTACTCCAACACGTACTGTAAAAACACCCTCGTCTATTCACCATCCTGTTTTTTTATCTGCTATAACCCTTTTAGACCGCTATACTCGCTCGTTGGTATATGATAGGGTCAACCTATTTTATCAATTGAGATATCATATTGACTTCAATTCAAATACCTCTACTGAAGAAACTATTGCCACGAAACAATATTTAACACCCTATTTGAACATCAGTTATTGTCACAGTTCGGACACGCGCGACCACTTCAGTTACAGAACAGGCTTCAAATATTTACTCAGTTCAATTTAATCTTGCCCTAAGGCCACGACAACGGGGCTCTCAGTGAGAGAATCGATCTCAATAAACTGGTAATAGTCTGCTAGGCTAGCTAACCATCCCTCTGTGTCAAGCGGCAAAGTTTTGCAAGAATCGAGCTCAGACTGCCTGCTGTGAAAAATATGAATCCTATGCGCGCTTCCAAGTCAAAGTCATTCACATTTTTCTTGGGATTCTTGCTCCACTTGTCTCTCTTTTCCGTCTTACCAAGATTTTCTTAAAAAGATACATAAAATAATTTTTTTCTCATAGTCTTTCCGCCATTATTAGGGAGAGAATGAAATCAATGTCAACATTTTCGACATCATCAAGTTACGTCGAGATTAGTGTTTGTTCAGAATTTATGCCGTTGCATTTTTCTTCTTTTTTATGAATAACACGATGCAAAGTTTACTTTCACTTTCTCTTTGTTCCTTGGTGATAAGTTTTATTTTCTCATTAACCAAGTTCGGTGTAGAAAACATCACCTAATCCCTTCAAACTTTGTTTTTGCGAACAGGACAATGATAATTTGAAATCTGCTTGTTTTTCCAATTGAACAACGGGGGCAAATTTACAAGTTTTCAATCATATAAAGTATGGAAAACCATAAGATATTGATATCGCTATCACTGTTGAGGTTTCAAAGGAATAAAAGCAATTTTCTGTACTTTGTATATATAAGCATTCGAGTAAATAGCACCTGCTACCCAGGAAAAATAATCGCGTAACATGCAGTAATTTGGGCATGTTTAAGACAAAAGCCGTGTAATTCTTATCCTCTAAGTTTAAAAGGAGAATCATGTAACACGTGAATGAGAGGACCATGCTGAATATTACATGGAGGATCACGAGACAGCATGTTTTACTAGAAGGCAAACAAGGGTAAGAGATATCATTGAAACCATTAGAAAACTCAAATGACAATGAACGGCCATGTCACAAGAATTTCAGACGACTGTTGGACATAGTGATTCACAGTATGTGTCCCTTGAGATCATATGTGAGATCGTGGCCAGCAAAAATAAGATAACGAGATGATTGAGACAAGATCTGAAAGTCTATGTCCAATAACAGACTTTAGAAGTTTCACCTGCAGCTGATGATGATGATGATGATGATGATGATGATGGTGATGATGATGATATTTGGAAGGAAAGTTATCACTGGGATCATTGCTTGGCTTCTCGATCGAAGATTGGGAGGGTTTTTCACGTCTCTTGCAGACTCTCAGATGGCCAGCAAGGCTGATGCGGGAGAGAGAGGCCTTTCTACAGCGGTTGCCGACAGCGCATTCAAACAGGCATATATGTGTACAAAAGATCCTTAACATGGGCTTACATTCCATTTTGAAAGCTGGATAAAAAATCAATATACACCATTATTCTGATCTGTGATTTTATTTTCCTAATCCCCTTTCTTTCTATTCCCACTAACGTTATTCTCTTCCTCCATCCGGGTTTATTTCTCTCTTCTTCCTTTCATGTCATAGCCTCTCTTTGCTATCCTCTCTCTTATTTTCTCTCGCACACCATCTTTCCCCTCTCTGTCTCTTGTTGTTTCTTTTTTATTCCATCTCTCTTTACCCTGCTTTTCCTCATCAAAGTGTCTAGGTATTTTCTTTTTCTCTTTCTCTGTTTTTTACCTCGAATCTTTAGTCTTCCTCCGTTGGGTATGTCCTTCTCTCTCTCTCTCTCTCTCTCTCTCTCTCTCTCTCTCTCTCTCTCTCTCTCTCTCTCATTCATTCATTGCCCACCCTGATCTGATCTATTCCACACCTATTCTACCCCTCTACCTACTCTCTGGATCGTTGACGTTTCTTTGGGATTTGCAGTGCGGAGGAACACGCGAATGCCCTGCACTTGACAGCACATGAAATATTCATGAATCTTTTATATACAGACACACACTCAAAAACACACACACACACACACACACATATATATATATATATATATATATATATATATATATATATATATATATATATATATAGCCGTGAAGCCGATAAGATCGGATGAACCAGGGTCTGGAGTGGCGTATTCTTTCTCGCACACACACACACACACACTCACAGAGTAAAATACTAATTCTCAAATGAAAGAAAAATGTATGCTTGTACAAACATTTTTCGTCATTTTTTTCAATTTCAGATTGATTTATTACTTGGTCAATTCTTTTTGTCCTCAGTCCCTTTTATACTAACATGACAGCCGAAACCCTCAGAAGCAAAAAATGTAAAAGAAAATATATACGTATTAGAATCCCTATGAAACTATTAGGTGCCTTTTCATGGTTAATAAATGGTTTTGCTTTTTTTATTTTACGATAAAGGACTCATCTTTCGAGAGAAAAACTTTCTATAAAGTATACAGCTGGTCACGAAGTCCTGGTTTTCATTGCATAGGTCAGCGTAGTGATCCTCGCAAGTTTCGGGTCTGGTAGTGACCAGGACTTATTCTCACAAGTATATTTAATCTAAAGTAATGTGTCACCACGAATTTCATTTTTAACAAATATATCGCAAATATATTTTATGATTCTTTATGACAACCCTCTTGAGGCAGGACGTAAGTTTACTCAGGATACTTCCACCTCCATCACACGGCTTACACAGCACTCAATAAGCTGCTGTGTGCACAGGGAAAATTATCCTTATGGAGAGTTTTACACATTCTTCTCTCATACCGGGGATTGAACTTTTCTCATGTTTAAACTTACCACAAGTATCTGCTCATAACATAACTACATGTATTCACCAAGTTATTCCATTATATGTTCTCTCGCAAAACGTATCGTGGATACTTCCTTGTAATGTACTGTGTTGTCACTAAATGAGTTCAGGAAGTTACAGGCCTATGGTTGTTGTCACCCGGAGCAGTAAACCATGGTGTCATCCCCTTCTTCCAGAACCTGCTCTCTCCTCAGCATATCTAGGATTTCGGTGATCTTTTGTACTAATAATATTCATGATCCATCATTATTCTCCCTTATGACTGAATGTGATGGTATAAGCCTAAAAGATCATTGAGAACCTCCGGATATATCGTGTGGATATTCATGGGCCATATGTCTGAAAGGTGAAACGGAAAATATTCCTGGATTCGACCAATTTTCCTTAATCCACAGCCTGTCCCTCACTTGAATCCATTTAGCACTCTCTGAAATATTGTTTAGGACCACGGTTGTTTTATTAGATGAAACAATTATCAAGAAACTATGTGAAAAGCTTTTAGGAATTCATCTTGATGTCACCACCTTTCATGGTGTTACCCAGGGTGGAATACCCTCATCCCCGGCCTGGCCAACCACTTTTTTTAATGGAAAGTTAATTTTCTTCTAAATCAAGCAAAGCGGGATGTTATTAATTGTTATACAACTTTCTATTATCTTTTTATCTGTTATAACTATCAATCGAAAAGACTTAAAGGGTGTGCTCATTTATGAGTGAAACTGTAATGTCCACGTTTCTCCCTTCTCCATCTCCCTTCTCTCTCTCTCTCTCTCAGCTAGGTCGGCCGTTGGATTTCTGGCGCCACCGGCTAACTGAACTTTGGTACCCTTTACACGAAGACTCTGGACCCTTTCTGCTTGAAAGAAGGGGATAAGACAAGAAAAGAAATCAGAATAGACGGTGAATACCTAAGTAACCTCAGATTTGCTGACAACATCGTCCTTTTTGCTGATAACCTTCATGATCTCCAAATAATACGAGGAGAACTGAATGAAGAAAGCAAGGAGGTTTGTCTTCATGTGAACTTTAGTAAAACAAATGCCATGTACAGGACCCACGTTTGGGACAAATGCACAAAGATCAAATCCGAAAACGCAAAGCAGAAGGAAGAAAACCACTGGACAGCGAATCTGCATGGAATCCTCAAAAGAATAAATCAAGTGAAGAATCACTCCAGGTTCAGTAGAGCAAACTGAACTTTCAGGGACATGAAAATCACATCAGTTAAAAAAGGGGGGGGGTATGCAACCTATGTTTCCTCCTGATAGTCACCTATGGAGCGGAAACATAGAACCTAACCAAAAAACTGAAAACCATCCAACGTGCAAAGGAGAGAATCACACTCAACATCACATGGACAGACCACGTAGCGACAGTATATCAGAGAGAGCCAGATATATCATAGAATCCATTAGAAAACTCAAATGGAGTGGGCTGACCATGACGACCCACAGCGTGGATCCCCAGAGATCATACGCAAAAGTGTGGCCGACAGAAAATGAGATGGCATGTCATGACGAATCGGGCCAGTTCAGAAAGTATTGGCTCGCGTAGCCCATGATAAAGAGGTTTGGCGAATCTTGGAGAAGGTTCATAGCCAACAACAGACGCTGAAAAGCTGCTACTGATGATGATGATGACGATGACGATGACTTATAGTCTGATACTATACAATATTGCTCGATACTGAATATCAAAGATTTAAATTGCATTGCATTAATAGATGTCAAATTACTCAAAGACCATTAAAACATCTTTATGGCTACAATCTTCTCATTTTCACTGATTTTATTGTTTAATTTGTTCAGTTTCCCAATAAGTAATTGGGAAGAACTACTGTCCAAGACATATGGCTGGAGCCCCAACCACTTGGCACCCTGGGCTACTGCCTGTGTTGCCTGTACCTAGGAATTGTTCTGCTTTTAGTGTTTACTTGGAATTCGCTCTTTTCATGATTATGAGGGTTTTCATTCGATTGTTGCACCATCTTATTTGCTCCATATAACAGTGACGACACGGCTGGGAACATGACTGTAAACAGGAATCCAATACCGAAAGGGTTATTGGGTTGGCTTTCAACCATCTTTCCTTCCTTCTCAAACGTCCCTCCACTTCCAAAATTGAACATGATTATTTTCATTATCTCTTCCCAGCAACCCCTACAAAAGTAGTTTTATCGTGTTTTTGCCATCGCGCAAACTAAGAAGCAATGTGACTGATTTCATTGGTTTGCAAATACAAGAAAACCTAATAAAATTACTTGATGATTAATGAAAATTTGTTTTTCGTTTCTTTAGACAAAAATTTTGGCCTTTTTTTTTTTCTTTTACAAGAAACCAAAAAAAAACATGAGGACGAAATTTTGATTAATTACGTTTTTGAAACAGTGTGTCAATTTCCTGTTGGATATTTCTAATCATTCGTGAAATTTCATTTTATAATATTTGGTTTAAATTGCCATGCTGTTCATTATAAGTCGTCTGAGAGACAAAATAAAATAATTTTGAGAAATTTCCTTTGGATTCTCTTAGTTTTTTTTTTTTTTTTTTTGAATGACCAATGAATAGGACAGTAATTTCCGTCGACGGAGGGAGACCAAGATAAAACTAAGTAGCATAAAATTTAGTTTAAAAAGTTAAAGTATTTTCTCAATCATTTAAACAAATCTAATACTGATTAAGTTTTACTCTTTAGAAACCTTTTTTTTTTACTTTGAATGGGCTTTTCAAGGTCAATCTATATATTAAAAATATTTCCACTTGATCGGCAATGCTTTTTTATACTTTCTCGCTAATCATGTCTATGTGCAACAAGCTGTAAAAAATGTTTGAAGTTCAGTCAGCAACCATATGAGTGTCTAAGTAAACCATATATAAATTGAAAATGAATATTTCAGTATCGTGTTCGTTGAAAGAGGTTTCAGGGTACCTTGCTGTGGGGAAATGGTTAGCGGCCTAGTCGAGGAAAACAAAATATTGTGAAGTACGTTTGACACATACACGCACACACACACACACATATATATATATATTTATATATATATATATATATATATAAGTGTGTGTGTGTGTGCGCGTGAGAGAGAAAGATAGAGAGCGAGAAAGATGCTGTATGGCAATCGCGTTCTCTCTCTCTCTCTCTCTCTCTCTCTCTTCTTTATATACATATATATGTGTGTGTGTGTGTGTGAGTGTGTAAAAAGAGAGGAATGAGAGATAGAGATGTTATAAGAGAACATTAGCTGGCGTCCTAACACGCGCACATATGTTGCACACTTTATTCATACCTACATGCACATACACACACACACATAAGCGTATAATCGCATAGAACTTCACACAAATACACATATATAATAATATAGCTTCAAATAGATAAATCAATACCATCGAACCTATCGATGGACGCACCCAGGTGATATTTCTTCTTTGCGGCTGTGGACACGCCCATATATTGTGCCAGTTGTACCCACATCGTTACTCTAAGAACACGAGCACCGGCCCTTGCTCTCACACGAATAGATACAGAAATTACACACTTTTCAGGTGTGGGGGGGGACAATCAATCAATCGTATTTTACAAGCACCATAAGATATACACACATATGCAGAGTTACCTTAACGCTTCCTTATATATATATATATATATATATAAATATGTGTGTGTGCATGTGTGTATGTATATATCCAATGTATACATGTACAGACACAAACGATCGCAAAAAGATACGCGTAGAAACAGACACAGGTAGAAACACATACGCAAACACATGCGCACAGAAACACACCTGCAAACAGATACACATAGAAGCGCACACGTAAAAACACACATGTAGAGACACAGTCACAAACACACACGTAGGAACACACAGGTAGAGACACACATGTAGAAAGACACTCGTAAACACATACACTCGTAGGAACACACTGGCAAACACATATACGAATAAGCACACATGGAAACACACATACGCACAAGCAGACACATACATGTAAAAACACACTTGCAAACACATAGTCAGAGATATAGCAGGAAGACTCAAATACACACGCACACACACACATATGTTACGTATCTGCACACACTAATGCATGTACTTGCACACACAGAAATATACTTACACACGGACAAATACACAAACAAGTAAAGACACACGCACATTTACGTGCAAATATACGAGTATGCACATACGCTCAAAAACATACTCACATATGTACTCACACGAGAGCCCGAGGCACGTACACGCATGCAGGAACACGCGTAATGAAAGAAATGCGCGCATGCATATAAACACAACCCAGATTACCGATCAAGTACATACACAAGTAATTATTCATATAAATATTCCTCACACACTCATGCGATCAATCGTTTCTTAAATTGAGATGTTGCGAGGAGAGCGGTTGTAATCAAAATCGGAAGGTGATAATTTGTCGGGAAGTATTCTTCCCTCCAGATCTGGCAATTCATCTACAATCATTGTCAATGAATCTGATGAATGCTACTCTCCGTGCGATAGACTTTGTAGTTAGCTGCAATTAATGTCTGGTTAGTTGTTTTATCAAGTACCATATTTACAAGGTGTTTTTATACACGATGATTATCACGAACACGTATATTTATTTATATATAATGATATTTCTCTCTCATGTGCACACACACACATGTATACATAAATATGTCTCATTCTCACACACACATACATACATCATGTATACACTCACTGAATCAATCCTCTTCTACATCAAATGTTTCTGGATGTATATATACAACGGATTATTTACACATTGCTAATGCGTTAAGTATATTTTACCATGTAAGTCTCGCCATAGTCGTGGTTGTGGTGGTTGCATTTTTCCGGGGAACATTAGAATTGCTCGTTTAGAATAACCCGAGTTCTCCACAGTAAACATTTCTGGGTCTGTCACCGTACTAAACTGAGGGTACGGATATTGATACGTGTCTCCTCAAGCTCTCTGCAAATGATATCTATTGAACGTTCAGGTCTTATTGAATTCGGACTATCATTGGTAGTACGTACATTTCAAGCTCTCAAAATAAGAAGGTACACTTCTAGGGGATTCGATTTTTTAGATGATGTATTGTATTATTTTCATCTCTTCTATCTTGATGCCGATGTGAAGCTACACAAAAGAAATATTGCTAACCGATTTGTATTATGAGCGTGAAAACGTTTCTACAAATATTACTTGATATTTTGTATATCTGAATGTTCAATTGATTTTGATTTTGAAGAGGCGTTGGCTACAAGTACTATTATTATCTAACTCTTGTCGTCCCGTTTCTTGCATTGTTTTGACAGGCAATATTATTCTTCTATAGACAATCGTAAAGATGATCTCTTGTGCTGTTTTAATGTGACCTTTACTCCAGATCAATATTTACCAATGAAAAAACGACCTTGAACAAGGAGTTGTTTCCGTTGGAAAAGATCCAAATTTATTACATCTGGCAACAACAATGGGGACATAGGCGAGCCAGGGGGCAAGAGAGAGGGGGGCAAATGTCCATCCCCCGCCCCGAAAAATCGATTTGTGCCAAACTGTGTTAAATTTTGGGAAAGACAGTGATTTGGGCAAATCAAGTTTTTTTGCCTTAATTAACGAAAGAGTTCCGATACGCCCATGGTTAGAGAGATGTATGTATTACTCCGTGTCTGTCTGCCGGTCCTCACGATATCTCTGAAACTTCTCAATAAATTTCAATGACTTTCCGTCGAAGGGTTGATTATGGGCTATGGGAAAAGAAATTAGATTTAGGAGCCACACATGATTTTTTGTTCGACTGTGAAATGTTATTCAATTATTTTTTTTTTTCATATATACATGTCTTCTCTCGTGTCTGACCACACGACGTCTCTAAAAGTTCTCAGCTAATTTCAATAAAATTTGGTGAATAGTTGGGCCATAGTAGTAAGTGATTAAACTCTGGGGCGGATTCAGGATTTTTTTCCGATTGAGTTAATGTACTGTGTTGGCAGAGGTATGCGCTCTCTGAGTGTTGTTGAGTTTAATGACATTATGAACAAAAAAAAGATTGTCTCATGTGTTGGGTGGCTTGAGCGCGTGTATGTCACATTAGGCCGAGTAATTTCATCATACGTTCTTTCAAGCTCTGGTGGGACTACCTTCATTACTTTACGAGAATGGCCAGTCAATCTCGCAAGAGATTTTTATCACATTACTACATCTGTCTCATGATAGTTGCTACATTTATATATACATTAATATATGCAAATGTCACAGCTATTATGGGACAGACAAGTTTATTTATTACCAAATTTAATTGAGTACAATGCCCTCTCAAATATTATTTGACCCCTACGCTTTGGAACTAAAATCAGTAGTATATGTAGATAGATCGTATCGTTTTTTCTTCACTCGAGTAGAATGCTAGCCACCAATATTAACCCTGATTTTCAATTTTTCTCGTTATACACGAGTAAATACAGTATATAAGAAAATATCATTTTGTTGGTTGATATAGAAAATATATCGTATTCTTATATACGGCCACAATTTTTGTACGGATGATATAATCTCTTCTTCCCATCTCTGTTGTTGTCACAATGTTTCGGCCGAATCATTCTACGGCCCTTTTCAGGTATATAATACAATTTCTATAAGGAAGGAGTCATTTTTTTCTGTCTCTATCTTCAGTGGTACAAAGGGAAGAAAAGCTGTAACGAACAGAAAATTTAACCTTCAACCGCAATACTAGAAAATAAATTATTCTATTTCATTCTAGTTTAGCAGCAACAAAAAAATGGGAAGAGATTAGATCATCCGAAAGGAAAGGTTCTCAAAGTTATAAACAATCGCATAACTGAATCACTATCGCCTGCGTGTACAAAAAAAATATATCTAAAAGTAATAACTGGCCAGGAGCGCCCACAGACACACACATTGCAAAGAAAGAAGAATCTGTTTCCCGCTCGGTTGGTTGGTCAGGTGGGCCATTAATTGGGCTAGATTATATTCTCGTCCGAATTTTGTTAGACAGGGTCTTTCAATCAAATGTTTAGTCAGGCTATTTTCTTTTTTTTTTTTTTTTTTTGTTCACTTTTTCACAACGTTACGGTCGAACACACAACTACCCTTCATTGGGTGTGGTTTATTCTGGGGAGTTGAAACCAGTTTTGACGGAGTATACTTATTCCTTCTAACTGGACATGACGTATATTGAAGGAGAAATATTTGTGCTCTACGGGGACTAGTTTCACCATTCTTGAGAGGGCTTAAGGGTGCGAGGCCAAAACACGAACAAAGACGAAGAAAATAAAACTATTCTTCAGTATCTAACTTCTTTTTCCCCCCTTTACAAATATGTAGTGCCAGGGGATTACGAGAATATTAGAAAACATCAATCAAAACTGAGTCAACATGGGTTTCTTCAGTTTTTTAGTGATTCTGCCAGGCTATGCATGCGTCATGGTCTACGGAGATAGAGGGACGAAATTTAAACATTTACTCTTGCTTCTGTCTTATTCTAATTGGTTCCTTTGTTTGCGTCCGGTAGCCTGTACGCTTGTTTGGCTTTTGAAAATTCGAACTTTCCAGCGACGCTAGAAAGGGCGAGAAAATTAACTTGTTTATTGATCATCCCTTTTTCCAATCGATCTCAACCAGCAGGGCCTACTGCCAAAAGACGTCGGTGGCGTGACGATTTTCTACTGAGCGACTTACTAGTCTTTTTTATTTGTCTTCCTAATCACTGTAAGTGTCTCGACGATAACAAGTTAATCTTCATTAAAAATTGTGTTAATGTGATGACGTATTTCGTTTTCATGGTCGGAATTCCAAAATATACAATTAACACAAAAATGAATAATAGAACAGAATTACTTCAGGTCTGAAACCACTCGCTGCACGCAGGAAACAAATCAGATCCACTACCATCTCTAGCACCGATCACTGTCACAAAGTGACGCTTTGACATACCGAAATGAGAGTTACACCCATACTCAGTGTTGCAAGTTTAAACATTATTTTTTTCCCCTTTAGATGTTTTTGGTTGTTTCTAGATGTCAGAAATTGCCATTTAGACGCTTTCTAATAGAATAAATATCACTTTAATTTATTTATAGTGATGAAATAAGTAATATTCTTAATACAGTGTGTGATATTTTAACAAAATGAATGTTGAAGTCATATTTATGATTGATATGCAATCTAAATTCCTTAGATTTCAGACTTAAGTGTTATTCATCATGCAAAAGTTTCACGCTTTTATCATATAAGTGAATGATTTTGCCCCTTTTTGGGAGTCTTAGCAGCTGGACAAAATTTTTGAGAAAATTTTTCATTACCTTCAAGTAAGTTGTTGCACTCATTTATTTTTTTCAATCTGTTGTTCTATTTTGTAACTTGGGAGTAAATTATCTATTTGTATCTACCGTATATCAGATGTGCTTCCCCTACTAGTCCTGTTTCGGGGTGGGGGGGGCAATGTTTTATCAGTTGTTTGCTGATGTTTGTGTGCTATACAAATAATGTAAAGCCACTGAGGGGGTTAATATAGATTTGAATAGACAAGAGCATTAAAATAATCCAATGGCTTGGAGGACTTTGAAAATGGGGGGGGTAGATGGGTTTTTGTTTTACTTTTTCGAAAATCTACCCACAGAGATTCAGGTATGTCTTATATGCCGTAAAATACATAGCAGATCATATGAATTTTGAACCGAATATATCAATAATTAAATAGCTGTTTGAAATGGGGGTCAGGGGCATACCTAAGGATTTTTATCGAAGGGTACAGGTCTCTAATTTGCCGACAAAGTGGCGAGCAATTTGAATTAAACAACAAGATAAAGTCTAAGACATTGAATATGGTGTACGGATGTAACAAAAATCCTATCCATTTCGAAAGTTTTACGAAGTCATTAGATTTCTTTTAGTAAATCATCTGGCTGAGAGAAGAAATTTGACGGTAGAAAGAGAATTTCAGTATACCCCTGAATAAGGGAGGGGGCTTTATTTCCCCATCAGGTCTGGGAGTATCAGTTTTTGACGGGCTGTAATGATCAGCATCAATGACCACACATTGAGCCTCAGACCATTCAGTTGCCAGCCCACTTGCCTCGCCTCTGAACCAAACCCGGACGAGATTTTTCTTCAGTAATCCCCGAAGTGCTTGAATTACCAGGTGCAGTCGCCAACGCAAGGAAAAGACCAAACAAGGAATCGACGATTATTTTGATGCTTGGATGATTACCAAAATGGCCATCACCCAAGAACCCCCGGAGATTTTCGATCAGAAGTAGAAGAAACATTTGGAAACGTAATCCGTTCAGAATTCAGTAATATCAAGAGTTATACCGATTCATTCATTAATTATTATTTTTATTGTACATTTGAGGCACTTAGTGTAGTCTCGAACACAACTTCACAATGATTGATATAAAGTAGTGTATATCATTGTTATCTTAAGGCATTTTACATTACGAGCTACCTAATGTTTTTTTTACTAATGACTTGAAAAGTTGTACTCAATGCTTCCATCAGAAAAAAAAGAGTAGGATTTGGGTATGCGGCTGCCGAACCAGGCTTTGGAGTTGCGCCCAATCCCATCGGAAAGAATTGGAGCAAAAAGAATAAGGGGCCTTCACTCGGTTTTGATTACGGTCGACGACCCATAATATTTCGGTCTGTAAAATTAAGAAAGAAATCAGTTTATTGTTGTAATGGGATTGGCGCCTTTTTTCCTTCTTCCCCAAAGACCATTTTCTCTTCAGACTAAATAGCATGAAAAAATTCATACTTGGAGAGATATTCAGTTAATCACTTCGATTATTTTGCAATATATAGTTATGAAGAATTGCATACGTTTCATTGACTCACTTCTACTTTTTAGATCTTTGGAATCTGTATCTGTGATTAGGTATTTCACTTTATCTTAAGTCGACAAGGCAGCTCGAAAGATAATCGTCAGGATTGAGAGATTATTATAGTCGATGCTGATCATTGTATGCCTTTGATCTTTACCGAAGTTGCAGGAATACAAGACACACGGAGAGCGCACACGGTGTAAAGCACTTTGCTTCCCACCAATTTTTTTAGTTCTAACAAACAAAAATTGACGTAAAAACAAGTTATCCGATAGCATGCATAAGTCTTCAGTCTCTTTTCCTCAATCTGATACAGGATTAGAGATTGGTTTCAATATCAGATTTATCTTGGCTCTTCTCTTGCTTACACCTGGGTTTTCTTTGGTTAATTCAATGCCTCTTTGATTATTTTTCTTCCACACATTTGGTCGAAGTTAATGCATGGTCGTAGTTATAGTATGGGAGGTGACAATGCTGCTCAGTTTCAAAGTTTGGAACCAAACTATGTAAACAACCTCGATCTAAATTGGGCACTGTTAAATTCTTGTAAGGTGATCGTGGTGAGAAATGGCACTCCTAAAAACCTGATACCACAAAGGTGACACTAAAAAGAAGTGATTTAAGAGTCTTCGAAATAGTCCTCTCTAGATATTCAAGTTAAGAAATTTGAACAAACTATCAAGTCTACAAGTATACGTTGAACGAGTCCAATTTTGGCGCAAGGTTTCATTTTTGGAGCATTTGAGAACTTTGTGTTACGAAGTAAATAATTCACAAGATATAACTTATTTCCATAGAAATAGCATACATTACTGAATGTTTTATATGAACAATATTCAATCTATTCAACTGCCGTAGGTCAAGAGTTCTAGCAACTTATCAAAATGTGTTTGTCTTGCAAGGTGGTTGGTGACTTTTTTTTTACCAGAAATCAATTTCTTGGGGATGGAGGGGGTCAAGTCAAATATCTTTTTATAAAACATTGAAATACTGCAGTACACACTAATACTTATTAAAAATACAACTACTGCAATAAAGTCAAGGCAGCTCAATGCTACCTATCGGCCTCCTCAGCATATACTCAAATTGTGACAATATGGATTTTAAAAGTCACAGTCGCATAATTTTATAGATTACATGAATCTTAAAGTACTATCATGCTCTTTTAGAAAGAAAAAAAAAGGAAACGTAAAGAAAAATGAACATAAGTGAGGCTCTAATATATAATGTAATGTAAATGTATGAATATAAAATACATATAAAAAGTTATGAGTATATATTGATGAAAATATGAATAAATTTGTGATAAACTTACAAGAGGGGGAAGACACAGGATATGGTTAATAGATCGAGACGAATTGAATTTTCGAGAAGTAGTAATGTTGTGACCCTTACTTTTGACAAAGGGAATTCTAACTGCTATACGATTCTCGTTAAATTAAGCTAAACTAGTAAAGATTACACCCATCGAATAAGACCGACGTATCTTGAATGTATTCCGGTTAAAAATTCTCAAGTCCTCCAACATCAGAAACTCGGTGCCTGTATAAGAAGTAGGCCAAATTTTAGCTCCAGGGTGGTATTTTTTCAAGTAGATGGACAAATCTTTTTGCAAGCCTTTATCTCCCCCGATGAAACTTTACCAAAGAGCGACTCAAATAGAGTTTCAGGGCATATCAACGAGAGTTTTTCCATAGGTGTATTTAAATCATCTTTCATTTAAAAAAGGAGAAAAAAAAATCAAAAGCACACGTGCCTCTTGTCGAATGCAAGATCCGCCATAGAATGGCAATCCTGCAACCAACGACACATGAGTCGTATCAGTTTTTGTTCTTCTAAGAACTACTATAATTGAATTAGATAAGGGGAAAAATCCTTGATTTGAGGGATCAATTTGGTTGGAATAAATAAAAAAGGGACAAGTTTTGATTTAGAGTATGTTAAAACTAGAAAGACATTTCATAGTCAACAAAAAGTAAGACTCCCCCCGCCAAAAAAAAAAAAAAAAAAAAGTCGATGGGAGCAATATTCAGAGTGTAGATAAAATCCACTTACCGTTTTGCTGAGTGCTCGAATTTCAGAAAATGTTTGAAGGGAAAAAAAAAAGCCACATTTACAGGAAGGAAGAAAAAAATACGTAACGTTCAATTTGAAGTTTTAATAGAGTCCTTCAATGAATGAAATAGGTAAATGGACACCAAATATTGACAGAAAAGTGTCCAACTGGCACACGATAGTATAATCATTTATTTTAAGTAAAATTGATCAAAAACTAAGATGAAGAAAACTCAAATCTTGTTCTTCAGGAGCATTGTTCTAGTTGTACCTTGGGGAATTCATGGTGCTCGATCCGATAAGAAACAGACTCCTGATGTTTAATTACACTTAATTAAATACTTTCAGGGGGCCTTTGTGTGCTGGTTGAACACCGCCACAGTTTTATGCAAAAGAAATTAATAGAAACAAAGATAAAAGTGAGAGGGTAAAATAGCACCCAAATTTTATTGTAGATTCAGCCATAAAAGAAAGCCTAATTCATCCATGCCGTGTAAGTTTTAACCTGCAAAAGGAATGTCATTTAACACTGTCCACAATCTGCAATGGTCACTTTCTTGCTGGGTTTGCCGCTACTGCTACCTAATGCTTCCACGGCACGTACAATGTCCATACCTTCTACAACTTCACCGAATACGACATGTTTGCCATCAAGCCAAGCAGTCTTTTCTGTGGTGATGAAGAATTGAGAACCGTTGGTGTTAGGACCGGCATTAGCCATGGACAATTGACCAGCTTTAGTGTGCTTTAAGGTGAAGTTCTCGTCAGCAAATTTCGAGCCATATATACTCTTGCCTCCAGTACCATTATGGTTGGTAAAGTCTCCACCCTGAAGCATAAATTTCGGAATGACCCTGTGGAATGTACATCCCTTGTAGCCAAAGCCTTTCTCTCCAGTACAAAGAGCTCGGAAGTTCTCAGCCGTTTTCGGAACAACATCGTTCCTTAGTTGCATCACAATCCGACCTGTAGGATTACCATTGATAGCAATATCAAAAAAGCACTTGCAATTAGCCATTGTTAAGGCTTAAGTTAGCAGTACGTCAATCCGGTTTCTAATGAAAAAAGGTAATGTTGCCAAGTATGCTTTGTTATTTATAGCTATAAGTGTTTCCAGAAAAAGGCAAAAATCGGCTAAATTTCTTCATTTCCAGCTAATTGAATAGCTAAAATGTCATATATCCATGAACTCATTTAAAGAGTACATATCAAATAAAATATGTACTAAGTCTCCAAATTAAATTATTCATAAAATTGTACATTTACTTTTATCAAATTTAACAGATTTCACTGGCTATTGTAGATTTTCATTGGATATACAGGAAAGTGATCAGCCAGATTTCGCCGAAAAGTTGTCAGTTTGGCAACCCTAAAAGGTAGGATATTGATATATCAAAGAGGAGTCACTTCCTGTAGTTTCGTATTGCGTAATTTCGTATTTCTTCATAACATAGCCAAACTAGAGCAGTAAGTATTCCTATCATCAAGCTTTATGTTCATAGATGAATTATCAACATAGACACTGACGCTGGACGAAAAAGGATCAATTAAAATTTTAAAAAAATTCTTATATCAATTTAATATAGTAAATATGTGCTAACTCTTATGAAGTTACAGTTTATAATTTTTGACTCCTATTAATTTAGGTTTTCATTCTGTTTATCAGAAGGGATGGAAATGGGGGAGGGTACACTGGGATACAATGCATACATACTTCTCAATTTCAAGTGTATACGTACTTCTCAATTTCCACCGTAAACCTATTTATCTGTATCCAATTCTTTTTGATAGAGACATTTATGATCCTCAAGGTTACCCCAAGGTAACGGTAATGCTGTCATTCACTTTGATCATCCCTGATTGACCCCTTTTGGATAGCCAAACATAAATATTACATCTAACCCATACAGTACCAGGGGTTCCCAACCTTTTCATTATCAAGGACCCCTGGAATATAAATGAATTTTCCTAACGATACCTGGTCTACCTTCTCGCAGTTGCAACACTATGTCTGACTGAGCATCCCCAACGATTTTCAAAAAAATATTTATCAGGAATCCTCATATATATTTTCCCCCAGAGCTCTGGTGCCCTACCACAGTTGTAGGGTCAGCAGGCCCCCCAGAGCTCTGGTGCCCTACCACAGTTGTAGGGTCAGCAGATCCCACGCACCTCTTCTCCAATAACACCATATTGGATCCCCAGGGCTTGCAGAGCCCCTGGTTATGAACACCAGCCGTAAACCTCAACCCATCCCTGTACATTAGTAAACAGCATGGACCTGAAATGGATAGTAAGCTCTTGGCTTCTTATAAGATCTGTGATGTTTATTTGCAACCGTAGAATGACGGTTAGAGACGTTTCGATGAAAATCAACTGAAATCTATGTGTTAGCACATTTCCAGTACCGGGCTATCCTTGCACTGGTACATCAGACAATTTTTTTTTTTTTTTGAATTGCTAAAAGTGACTAGATTTTTCAAAAAGGCAATTGGATAGATTTGATATCCTGGTAACGAAATAATGGAGATAAATATTTGGGAAAATGGAAACACTCACCTAACCCACCTAACCCTAACTGCATGCTTCATCAGTTTCAAATTAAAATGGTATTTTTAGATCGAAAAAATCATTATTCAAAAAGTGGTACAAATGTAGCCACTTTCAGCCATTCAAAAGTGCCTGATGAAACACTGAAAACATGCCGTGAAAGTCAGACCACAGATGCACTAGTTCGATCTCCTGCATCACCATCCTGAAATGCTGTCAAATGAGGCTAATCGGTCAATGCGATTTTTCTCCCTTGCACTTCCAAACACATTAAAGGACGGAGAAACGACAGGTGGTGTGAGTGTCTCGATACGTCAGTCAGTGACCGTCATCGATACTTCAGTTGCTCATGCATCTTTTTTCCTCATTTTCACGAATTCATTTGTAATATTTTTCCATTTAGACCCTACTCTGGTCAAATTCCTGGATCCGCCTCAGTTTTTCTGCCAACTTAGTGTATTTCCCAATCCTTTCAAAATGTATCCATTCCTCTCTCACTTGCATGGGAAATGAGATTACAATGACAAACTGTCAACACAGGTTTCTTCAGTGTCTAATATTTGCTGGCTATGTATATATGTATCGAGCGTACAGTCAGCACCAGTGGAGCTAGAGGGTTGGAAATTAAAAATTCACCCTTTATATCTACGAATAAAAAAGTTTTGTTTTGTCTTGGGAAATTTTCCTTAAATTGATTATAGTGTGTGTATGAAGAGGGGGCTCAGTTTTAAATGAAGGTTTATGCTAAATCTATTCCAACTCTATTTACGCTTTGTTTTTGTTTTTTTTATTCAATTTCTTTGTGATCATCGCCCAACAGAAGGCTAGAAAATCAAATTATTCAGTAGCCATCCCTTTTTCTAATTTTTTTCAATTGTTACCAGAAGACGTTGGTCACATGACCATATCTATTGAGTGATTGTCCTGACCTCTGTCAACATTGTTTTTCACAACAACTAATTATTAAGATAAGTCGTTGGAAAGCCAATTCCGGACTGGAAAAAGGAATGAATGTATTTGTTGCAAAGGTCAATTTTCGGAGTATAGCCTCCAAGGGATGCAGTGTGGCTGGAGCTCACCAGAGCTCCGCTCCGGGTAGGGCCAGATTTCGACCTTGGAGGCCTGAAGCATTTCAGGTTCGATTGGCCCCTCATACACAGGAAATTAAAATACTCATTTATTGTATGTAATTAGAATTAACATTTTATACTTACATAGAAAGGTGAAACAAGCTATATATCCGAAGTATACGTACATTGGCCACCAAAAGTCCTTGTAGATTTTTAGATTAGTCAAATTACAAAGAATATAGTAATGCTGCTATGTACTCTTCCGGAGATAACAATGGCTGACTCAGCATTTTTTTTATTTATTTTATTTTTGTATAGAGGGCATTCGATGTAACTGCCCCTTTTCAACAATTATAACTCTGGCCCTCTCTGAGGCATTTTTGTTAGAAATCCAAAATAAATGAATGGAAATAAAACGTCCTAGCACTTAATAAGTTGTCAGCTCCGACACCAGAAGAAAAATAGCAGTGCAACAACCGTGCTCCTTTTACGAGTGAATGATTCATCCAGGACTGACAAAAATATTTTTGACTCTAATTTACACGAATATTTGTTTTTTTAATGCTCAATGCATAGCTATTAATATTTGAGGTTTGTAATCTTGCTTTTTAATAGCAGTCGAGCTGGTTATCTGAAAATTGTTCTGTGTTTTTTTTCCTAATGAAGTAGTGGGATATATCCCAAATAAATCATTTCATGACTTTTTAGCGGAGACCAGTCGAGCTCATAATGCAAAATGAAATTTTCCGTACTAGAAAAGAAAAAAAAATAACGTTGCCATCAAAGACATTAATAAGTTATTAATGCTTTTCAATGGCCACGGAGTTAGAATTTTTTTTTCTCCGTTTTTCTAATTTCAAAGAAGCATCCTAGGAACATTTGAGTTATCTATATTGATATATGAGGCTTTCGTTTATGTGTGGTGCCACTACTTATCAAACTACAAGACCGACCGACTTGATTTTGGCAGGAGGGCTCCCAAAACAGGCTATATGAGGTTGATATTGAAAAAGTGATTTGACATTTCTAGCGAATTGAAGCTAATTTTTTTTTTATAATGTTAAGTCTGCTGTGAAGTACAAAAGTGGTTTTGATCTCACGAATAGTAGGCTGGATAGCGTCTAATTAAGTATTTCCAAGGTTATGAAAGGTCACCAGGAGTCAAATTCGAAACACACTAGCCTTTTTTCGGCTAAAAAGAATATCGAGGACTAAAAACTCTTTGAATTTGTTGCAATTAGACGCCAAAAATTCTGTATTGTAGCAAGATTTTTGTTAGTGCGAAACCATTAAAAGGCTCTTACATGAAAAATAAGGCAATATCCATTCCAATTTAGAACTTATTCATAATAGTGTGGGGTCCCCATCTGTGCTTACCATGATAATGATGTTCTTTCTGTATTGACCTATACTTACTTTGGAGCCCTGTGTTTTGGGTTCCTTACCACGCCCGACTCTTCATGCTCTGAAATGCATGTCAAAACAGATACTCAAGCCAGGGATATGACAAGTATAATTGATTACGTCGAAGTTTTTTTTTTTTTTTCATAACATTGAACTTTTGTAATCCTTGATCGTCCCAACTGTAAATTGTGTATCCATGATTTGTTGAATTAAATATTTTTTTGGTCTATTTGAAACAGGTGGATATGATAACTGAAAAAAAATATAACACCTTATAAAATGGGGGAAGATTCCTTTTTGGCATGCAATAAGGAGGAAAAGATATGCGTGCCTCACGCGGAATGTGAGGGACTTGAAAGTGCTGTCATGGAACGGCAATTCTGTAATTAACGATACGTGGAAATTTGCAAGAGGGGGTACTTTCAATGCAGCTTACAATAAAAAACGAGATTTTTTTTAAAATTCATAATTGACTTGAATTAGGGATGGGGTAATCCTTGAATTTAGGAATCGATTTTGGTTAGCTGTAAAATTGACCGATTAACTCAAGCTATAAAATTGGTTATTTCTGATTTAAACATTAGATTTAGTCTGAATCCAGTAGACAACTTTGTTTTTATGGGAGCTGAAGTTTTGTCATTTCTTCAATTATAAGGGGGAAAAGTCTAAATTTGGATAGTACGACATAATCGGAAACATTTCATAGTCAAAAATTGCACCCCTCTCAAACCAAGAATTGCGGTCAAGAAAAACAATTACCAGAAAAATATTCATAATCAAGACAACATCTAATTACTGTTGTACTACGCACTCGGCTGCAGAAAAAAAAAAAAAAAAAAAAATGGCCGTCGGAAGAAAAGACAAGAGACGCCATATTTACAGAAAAATTGAATCATAAGTCTACAGCACCTGAAAATAAAAACATCTTAATTAAGGACTTCAATAAGTGAAATGAACACAATATTTAAAGAACGAAGTTTGACTAGCAGACAATAGTATGATCGTTTATTTTCTTAAGTGTAATTGAACAGCGTTCATTAGTAATTAAGATGAAGAAAATTAAAGCCCGGCTCGTTCTTCAGAGGCACAGTTTTCGTTGTACTTTGGGGAATTCATGGAGCTCAACCTAATATGAAACAAGAGATAGATTTCATGACGCTTGATTTCTGATATTTAATTACTTAAACAAATACTTTCAGAAGGCCTTTGTGTGCTGGTTGAACACCATAGTTATACGCAAAAGAAATTAATAGAAACAAAGAGATAAAAGTGGGAGGGTAAAATAGCACCCAAATTTTATTGTAGATTCAGCCGTAAAAAATGCCTTATTCATCCATGCCGTGTAAGTTTTTAACCTGCAAAAGGAATGTCATTTAACACTGTCCACAATCTGCAATGGTCACTTTCTTGCTGGGTTTGCCGCTACTACTACCTAATGCTTCCACGGCACGTACAATGTCCATACCTTCTACAACTTCACCGAATACGACATGTTTACCATCAAGCCAAGCAGTCTTTTCTGTGGTGATGAAGAATTGAGAACCGTTGGTGTTAGGACCGGCATTAGCCATGGACAATTGACCAGCTTTAGTGTGCTTTAAGGTGAAGTTCTCGTCAGCAAATTTCGAGCCATATATACTCTTGCCTCCAGTACCATTATGGTTGGTAAAGTCTCCACCCTGAAGCATAAATTTCGGAATGACCCTGTGGAATGTACATCCCTTGTAGCCAAAGCCTTTCTCTCCAGTACAAAGAGCTCGGAAGTTCTCAGCCGTTTTCGGAACAACATCGTTCCTTAGTTGCATCACAATCCGACCTGTAGGATTACCATTAATGGCAATATCAAAAAAGCACTTGCAATTAGCCATTGTTAAGGCTTAAGTTAGCAGTACGTCAATCCGGTTTCTAATGAAAAAAGGTAATGTTGCCAAGTATGCTTTGTTATTTATAGCTATAAGTGTTTCCAGAAAAAGGCAAAAATCGGCTAAATTTCTTCATTTCCAGCTAATTGAATAGCTAAAATGTCATATATCCATGAACTCATTTAAAGAGTACATATCAAATAAAATGATTATGAACTAAGTCTCCAGAATAAATTATTCATAAAATTGCATCTACTTTTATCAAGTTTACCAGATTTGATTGGGTATCGTTGATTTTTATCAAATATACGGAGAAGAAATCGGCTAGATTTAACCGAAAAGTTGTCAGTTTAGCAACCCTGGAAGGTGGGATATCGATATATCAAAGAGGAGCTACTTCCGGTAGTTTCGTATTGCATTATTTCGTATTTCTTTATAGCATGGACATCTACACAGTTGTCAAACTAGAGCGGTAAGTATTCCTGTCATCAAGCTTTATATTCACAAATGAATTATCAATATACTTATGTTGAACGGAAAAGGGTCAATTAAAATAAAATCCTTTTTCTTTTTTTTTTTTTTTCAAATCAAGTTAATATAGTAAATGTGTTAACTCTTATGAAGTTACAGTTTATAATTTTTGACAAACATTTATTTCAACTTAATTCAGGTTTTCGTTCTATGTTTATTAGAAGGGATGGAAATGGGGGAGGGTACACTAGAATACAGTGCATACATGCTACTGAATTTCAAGTGTATACGTACTTCTCAATTTGCAACATATACCTATTTATCAATATCCAGTTTTTTTTAATAGAGACATTTATGATCCTCAAGGTTACCCCCAAGGTAACGGTAATGCTGTCACTCACTTGGATCATCCTTGATGGACCCCTTTTGGATAGCCAAACATAAATATAACATCTAACCCACAGTGTAGCAGTTGCTCCCAGCCTTTTTTTATTATCAAGGACCCTTTATATATAAATTAACTTTCCTAACGATACCTGGTCTGCCTTCTTGCAGTTGCTGCTCTACGTCTGCCTGAGCATCCCCCAACGATTCTAAAAAAAGATTTTTAGATTTTCTTGGATTATCCTCTTGGATTTTATCAAGACTCCTACCGCAGATTAGTGGTCATCTGGTGCCACGCTCCTCTTCTGTATACTCAATAGCCTCGCAGACCTCAAATAATACCATTGTTGATCCTCAGGGGGATGCAGCCCCTATTGGATCCCCAGGGCTTGCGGAGCCCCTGGTTACAAAAACCTTAAACAATTCCTGTACATTCGTAAAAAAAATGATAAAATCGTATGAGTTAGCATATTTTTAGTGTGGGGCTATCCTTGTATTTACGCATTAGGCATCACTATTTTGAAATTAGCAATTTTTGAATTTCTAAAAATGGCTTCTCTTTTTTTATCTTAATTTCAAATAAGCTATTGGATAGATTTAATTTCCTAGAAACGGAAAAAAACACAGATAAATGATTGAGAAAATGGAAAGACTAATCCTAAACCTAGCTACTTACCCATAACCAACCTACTAACCCTAATACGAGCCATAACCCTAACACCAAACCTGCCTATTTAACCCCAAATCCCAACCCAAACTACATGCCGTATTGTCTCTTAAGTAAAATGGTAGTTTTAGATCGAGAACAACGTTATTCAAGCATCCGTAAAAGATCTAGCCACTTTCAGCAATTCGAAATGGCCTAATCAAAAAGTGTGGTGCCAAGTTTCGTTTCAATGGCAGAGGAAACGCTGTAAACGTGCTTGAAAGTCAGACGACGGATGCACTAGTTCGATTTCATGGATTGTCATCCTGAAATGCTGTCAAATGAGACCAATCTGTCAATACGAGTTAATGTGGATTATTTCCCTCATACTATCAGACATATAGACGGACAGGGACATGGAAAGTGGTGGGAGTATTTCGGTATGTCAGTCAGAGATGGTCATTGATGCTAAAGTTGCACATGCACCTTTTTTCACTTATTCAATTTAGACCCCACTTGGTTCAAAATCCTGTATCCCGTCAAATTCACGAGTATTGTAAATGGGAAATTTTATCTTCCACTTGTACAGAATATAAGATTACTACTCGAAACCATTATTATCGGTTTCTTCAGTCTCTAAGATTGTTTTGCTGTCAGGCTAGGTATCTATGTATAGTGTGTAAAAGCAGCACCAATGGAGCTAGAGGTTTGAGACTTTGAAAATTTCACTCTTCATATCTCAAAGAAGAAAAAGAAAATTTTTTTTTCTTGGTTTAGAATTTTTCCTAAATCCATCCCAAATTAATCAAAATAAAACTTTCAGGGGAGACCAAACGGGCTCCTGATGCAAAAACCAATTGAAGCAATTTCTCGCACAATATTGAGTTCGCAATAAAGTACAAAAATGGTTTTGATCTCACAAATGATAGGCTGAATAAGATCAAATTGGAAACTTCTGAGGTCATTGGAGGCCACAAAAAGTCAATTTCCACTAGAATAGCTTTTCCTCAGCTAAACACAAACTAAAAATCTTTGAATTTGTTACAATAAGACATCAAAAATACCATATTGTGGCAAGAGTTTTTTTAGTGCAATACCATTAGAATGCTCTTACATGAAAAATAAAGCAATAGTTATCCCAATTTAGAACTTATTCATAATAGTGTGGGGTCTCCGTCTGTGCTTACCATGATAATGATGTTTTTTCTATATTGATCAACACTTACATTGGTGCCTTGTATTTTGGGTTCTTTACCACACTTGACTCTTCATGCTCTGAAATGCATATCAAAACAGATGCTCAAGCCAGGGATATGACAAGTGTTATCATCATCATCATCAGTCTTTCAACAACTGTCTTTGGACATAGACCTTCTCCAGGATTTGCCACACTTCTCTATCATGGGCATTGTGGAGCCAGTATTTCCTGAGCTTGTCTAGCTCGTCTCTACATCAAATATTCTGCCGACCTCTGTAACGCATGTGATCTTGGGGGATCCATGTCATGAGTCGTGATGTCCATCGGTTGTCTGCCATTCTTGCAACATGGCCAGCCCACTGCCATTTGAGATTTTTAATGGATTCTATGATGTCCCTGACTTTTGTTTTTTCTTGGATGTACTGTGCTGTCTTTTGGTCTCTCTATGTGAGGCCCAGAATAATTCTTTCATGTGCAAGTTGCATGGTTCTCAATTTATGGGTCTGTCTCTTGGTTCGGTTCCATGTTTCAGCTCCGTAAGTGACTATTGGGAGGATGCATTGGTTATACACCCTTCTCTTTAGGATTAATGGGATCTTCTTATTTGTGAAGGTTGAGCTAGCTCTGCCAAAGGGTTGCCATCTTAGTGTGATTCTTCGCTTGATTTCTTCTTCTTTTGAGGGTCTCATGGGGATTTGTTGTCCTAGGTAGATGTAATGGTCTACTTCCTCCAGTTCAGTGTCCTCGATTTTGATCAGTGTTTTTATCCCCGATGTGGTTGTTGCACATGATCTTCATCTTGCTGAAGTTCATGACAAGTGTAATCATAGTTTCATCAGACCTTTAATGTTGCTCATTCATCACCCAATGTACTCAAGCCATTAATCAGAGTGATTGTGCTTCAGGACCAACCTGAGGCATAGGCAAATTAACAAGCTGTAAAGGGTTTTACTACCGCCAGTGAGCCTCCAAGAGATGATGGGGTCTCCAAATTAAATCTGCTTAAGGCCCCATCAAGGCAACAGAGCCTCCAATTCAAATTCTGCTTAGGATCCCAAATAGGCTTGGGCTGGCCTTGTACATGCATGCCCAAACACACTATTGTTCTTCTATGTACTTTTATCAATTAACTCTTCTTTCATTCATTTTTTGTGCTTCTTTTCATCTAACAGTTCTCGAGATATCACTGCCATTCCAACGCTTATATGTGTATCTTAGTGCTATACACTATGCTTACATGCAGTTTTGGAACAAGTTATTCTTTTATGGTTTCCGAGATGGGGGGATGTATTTACAGTGTTACTAAACTGGATCATTTCTTTCTATCATTGGTGCAATTTCAAGCATTTGGTTACTTCCCTTACGAAGGTGGTACATTTTTTTTGGCTGGAAATTTGTTGTGCTTCCATTACAAAAATATTTAGAGTACAAATCTTTAGCTACACAGTTATCTGGAAATTGAATGTTGCCAATTTTAGCATTTTAAAGCCAGTCATTGAAAAATGTAGCCACTTTTGACTGTTTAAAAATGACTAACATCTTCTGGTGCCAACAAACCAAATATTGCCATTTTACCTAATGAGCTGAGCCTGTTTTTTTTTTTTTTCCAAGATGGAATTGAACTGTGCACTAGGTTGCATCAATATCACCTGCTCAGCACTGAGCCAAAACCTGGCTGTGTAGATACATGGCTATGAGACTATTACTATTTGTGTCTTCTTTACTTCAGAATCCATTCATCATTGAGTATTAGGAATGGCTTTGTTGATACTGACTGAGAAATGATATGTTGTAGAATGGGGAGGGGAGCATTAAAAACCATTCATGCAGAAAATCAAATTTTTTTTTTTTTTTTTTACTTCTTCAATGCAATGACCATTGGAACCAATGTTTCTAAGAAGGGAAAGTTAACATATGTGAGCAGATACATATATATATATATATATATATATATATATATATATATATATATATATATATATATATATATATATATATGTGTGTGTGTGTGTGTTTCTATCTTGTTGGTCGTTCATTTTTTCCAGTCCTTTGTTGCAAGAATTCAAAACTTCATTTTATTTTATCATGTTGAATTATATGAATATTAGAGGTTCAGATTCAGATAGAATATCATCCTTCCATGTACATTGATCAAAATGTGTGTATATAATATATATGTGTATGTGTGTGTGTTGTCATCATCAGTCTTTTAACATCTGTCATTGGACACAGACCATCCCTAGTATTTGTCACATCTCTCTATTGAGGGCGTCACAGAGCCAATACTTTCTGAACCTGTCCAGTTCGTCTCGCCATCTTGTATTCTGCTGGCTAGGTTCTGCATTTGATCTCTGGGGATCCATGTTGTGGGTCATGATGTTCATCAGCTGTCTGCCACTCTCGCAACATGACCAGCTCATTGCCAGTTGAGTTTTCTTATGGTTTCTATGATGTCTCTGACCCCCGTTTTCTTTCAGATATGTATATAAATATGAATTCTAAATTGCATTATAATACAAAAAAACTTACTTGTAATGATCTCCAATTGTTACACGGTTATTATATCATTCAATTTGGACAACTTAAATAGAATAAACAATGAAAAAAAAAATGGGGCTCCTGCAGGAATTGAACCTGCCTCAATAGGGTAGCAGCTTCAACGTAGCGATGCTCTTACTATTGAGCTAAACATTGGCCAGTAATACAAAAGCCAAATAACTGCTTTCAACCATAATTCTCATCATGTTTATTCTCAGTCTATTTGACTCTTTCAATGCAACACTTATGTATTTGTGTGTGTGTGTGTGTGTGTATGCATAAATATATATGTATGTTAATGAAAATGACAATTTGAAGGAGAAAAGAAAAACTCAAGAGATTGGTGTTGCATCTCAAAATTTTTTTTTATTATTCCGTAGGCATGTTTCAATGGATTTGGACTAGAGCTAGCTATATTTTTCAGAAAAAATATTTGCAGCAGCTCAAAGAAAATTTTGCTATTCACGTTTTGAAGCTGAGGAGAGAAATGGTGATATTTCTGTGTTTGTTTTTTTAGCTGAGCAAATCCAAAAGATTTGTTGACATTACAACATCAGAGTAGTGCGCTGGCATGTCCATTAGGCAAACCTATATGGTTGCATGAAGCCTTTGCCCATATTCAAAATCTTGTGTTGGCTGTATTAAACCCTTGCGCCAGCCCTGAGCACAACTGCCCTTTGCAGTCTCTTTTCCAGAGTAGATTTTTTTTTAAAGAGAATTTCAGATCAAAATTCAGCTGATAACTACCTGCCAGACCAGAGATACTAATTCATGCTTATACTATACTTATACTATGCTTATAATTACTGTTTGTGCATAAAAAGAATTAAAATATACCCCTATATACAGTGACTTTTTAAACATCATGCTTAAATTCACATCTATGTAT
This sequence comes from Thysanoteuthis rhombus, assembly GCA_963457665.1. Classification (NCBI taxonomy): domain Eukaryota; kingdom Metazoa; phylum Mollusca; class Cephalopoda; order Oegopsida; family Thysanoteuthidae; genus Thysanoteuthis; species Thysanoteuthis major. Next base: position 8,160,029 of record OY735212.1, on the reverse strand, counting down.
ATACAGCTCATCCTTGTGTGTGTATGTATGTATCTATGCATACACATACATGTTGTCATTATTCCAGAAATGTAGAGGAGACTATACTTTTCCTATGTTCTTTTGGTAATGATCAATGTGAGCATTTATATTTCTCATCAGTATCAGATTTGGTCTCTCCTTTTAATTGCTCTCCACTCAAGACATGATAATTTTCATATCAGAGGAAATCCTCCATGGCGATATTCCACGATAAATCATCCACATGAATAAAATGCGATACCAGTTTATGATGAGCGCCTGACCAAGCGAAATGGGAAACCAACCCAGAATCGTCCTGAGAGCAATGGAAAGAGCAACGCCAGGATTAACTCAAGGGAATTAGGCAGACCAAGGTGAAGGATATCATACCCAAAATCAAATGACTAATTGGAGCTGGGCTGGACACTTGGCCAGAAGAAAGGACAAAAGATTTGGAAAAAGGATAACCTATTGGTACCAATGGGACAGTATGCACAGTAGGAGAAGTTTAGACACAAGATGGAGGGATAAGATAGATAAGTTTGCCAGTAATTTTGCAGAGGAGAGCACAATCACAGTCCTGATGGAAAGAGATGGGAAAGGCTTTCATCCAGCAATGGCTGCTGCTGATTAAGATATATATATATATTAATCAAACTCCTACAGAGGTACAATTTTATTTTCCTCACCTCAACAATGACAATTTCAGACTTCTGGTTAATACTAAATAGTGAGAGAAAAAAATGATGGATAGAGATGGGAAAACAGAGTGACAGATTCTCTTTCTACATCATCAATCAAGGAAAGAGAAGAAAACAGTGAAAGGAAGAATAAAGGAAAGAAAAACAGAGATAAAGAGAGAAAGAGTGAATCTTTTCTGAATATAGGTGTGAATATTTGTGAATGTTGTTGTAATCATGTGTGAGAGTATGTGTGTGTTAGTGTATAAGTGTACAAGTGTGAGTGTGTGTGTATATATGTATATACATACATATATACAAACTTAGTATAATCATATCTTTCTTTATCTCTATTTTTATATATTAAGTCAACATTTATATATATATGCCTCTGTATTTACATGTATGCATATTATTGTAAACTTATATTTGTAAATATTGATATGAATTAGTATACCTGTAGAAGTGCATGATCATGTAAGTGTCCCTTTTACTGATTGTCTGTGTGAGTGTGTATATTTTTAAATGTTCAGTGTGATTGGGCTTTTCTTTCTTTTTCTTTTTTTGCCATTTTTCTCTTCAATGGAAGAATTGTCAAGTTTTTGGTGATTTATGCTTTGAAATACATTCTGTGACTTTTGTTCCAAAAAGAGGCTGGCAATCAATCATGAAAACATTTTGAAAATTGTCAGTTTTAAATTTAGATTTTGATACTTTGGTTTGGTCATGGATTACATTGATATGGGATATTCTCTCTTTTTCTGTCTAATATATTAGAAACCATCAAGCAGACATCAACAAATGTTTCTATGCTTTTCAAGTGATTCTGGCTGGCTTGCTGCGTACAAATATATGTATGTGTGTTGCATGCACAGGCCATACAAATAGGGCTTGAGGGCTAAAAATTTGAACATTTTCTCCACATTATGTCCAAATGTTTTGTTTTTTTTCCAATTCCCTGCCAAATAAGCTTTTAGTATGATTCAATTTATAATGTAATTTCATGCTAAATTAGTCCTTTAGTTTGTGTCTGGGTGCATTCATGCTTGTTTTTAGAAAAATTTGAAACTTTCTAGATATGCAACAGAAAGCGAGAGAAGTAATTGATTCATTAATCACCACTTTTTTCCATTTTTTTAATTGATTACCCCCGACACGGTATGCTGGCAAAAAAAGATGGTCACTTGACAGTTTTTATTAAAGGACTCGCCAAACCTGTTCAAAAAGCATTTTCCTAACTTTGCATTTGATGAAGAAGAATAGTGGAGAGTATTTTGGGAGTATCGACAGAGGAAACACAAATGAATGAGAAATTCCAAATGAAAGAGATTTATTTTTCTTGTAATGAAAAGAATGTTTGTTCATAAAAATTCTATCCTTGTGTAAATGTAGCTTAATGGTATAACTCACATCAGCAGGTGTTCTCCATTGAGATTCTTTATCTGATGCCAAAATTATTAAGGCCAGTTTCCAAAGACATAAGATAAAAAAACTCTATGAACCAAAACTAGTACAAATTTTCTTTCTTCTTGCACTCAATCTAGTACTCGTAAATCCTGCATTAAACGTTAGGTTTATAAAATCAGTTCAGCAAGAATAACGTCCAAGTTTTAATACTTATTTGAAGGGTATTGCTAAAAATAATGACACTCCAATCAGGGCTATATTATCACATGGACATCAATGGCAGTTGCCTTGGGGCCCCCACAAATTCAATTCAAGAAGTAAAAGTCAAGGTTCTTATTACTAGCAGATATAGGAAATGTTCTCTGAACCATTGTTTACATTCATGTCCAAATCAGTTTTTCTCTCTTCATTGAATCCAAGTAGTAAATCAGAGTCTGCACTGCTGTTTGTTGGCCAAATATGGTCCATTGTTTTTGTCTGGGGGCTTTGAATATTCTTAAGACAGCCCTGACTCCAATAAAACTGGGAAACTAACTTGTACATCATTTTACTCAGACAGATGAACCTTTTAGTGCTGAAAATATATTACTGCTCCAAAAATAGCCTGTTTACACAATTCCAACTGCTTTCACAGATAACAAGACTTTCCATCAAGAATTCTGGTATCATCAGTATCTAATATACTGCTAGAAAGCATTCTGAAGTCATCATCACTGCCAATAATAATTGTGTCAAATTTCAAAGTCCTGGAAAAGATTCAATCGAAGAATAAATATGGTGAGATTTAATTCTATTTATGATATCACTGTCATTTTCCATGGTAAAATATCTAAAACAGAGTAGAATAGACAACTAGAAATTTCTTGATTTGGTAGAGTTATTTATAAACCCATCAGAATAAGGCCAAAAAAAAGTTCAAAAAAGTTTTTTATTCCAAAATAAGAAAAAACTGGTGATTCCAATTTCAAATCTGCAGACAAAATGGAATGGCCAGGAGCCCTGGAACACACAAACAAGCACATTAACAAACATAAGCACAAATAAGAAATGTGGCCTATGAACATGACACATAAATACAAATATGTATAGCCATCCAGCTAACTAGAATCACTTAAAAACTGAAAAAAAACCATGTTGACAGTTTTGATTGCCTTTTCTAATATGGTATACATCAAAATACTTATAAGAAATTTATACAAAACAAGGCTTTGTGAAGAAAAGAAATAATATTGCACTTGAGTTATATGGAACAAAAGCATTAAAATCTTTCCCAAGCTCATGAAAAGGATATTTTACTGTAAGGAGCTAAATTTGTCTCCTTTGACTGCAATGCTCTTAATCTGATTAACACACACAAAAAATAAAATGGATGCATTTTTAATTGTACTTTCACTTTCACTTTTGGATTGAAATGCCCAAGTCTTTGAGCTTCTTCATACACAGGGAATTTTTTCTCTTTCAAATTTGAAATATAATCAATGAAAACTTTAGTAACTTCCTAGGTGCAGCATCTTAATCTTTCACTTTCCTGTTCCAAGAAAGGTCAAAACCATTTAGAGGACAAATGCATCACCAAAAATTACGCACAAAATATTTTTTAAAAACAAATTCCCAATATAAAGTTAGGTCCACTGGATTTGTATAAAACTAATTGGTTTGTTTATATGAAAATTTTTCCCCTTTGAGATCATTGTTTTGGTCCCAGTCTTGCATCTAGATAGAATTGTTTATGTTAGACTGAGTAAAATGAATCGAGAATTATATCATTTTTACTTTTAGTCTTTGCTTAGAATAAAATGCTTAAATCTTTGAGTTTCCTCACACAGAGGGATTTTTTGTTTCTTCGTAATTTTATTTTGATATCTGAATTCAGAAATTGAATTAATCCTGACTGAAGCCATCTCTTCTTCAAAATTCTCATTCAATTTCTCTCTCTCTCTCTCTCTCAGTGTTAGATGAAGAAACAGGAAAATTTATTGGGAAAAACCGGAAAAATTTTTCAAAAATGTAAAATTGGACTTCAACATTAAAAAGAGAAAAACTGTAAAACTGCAACGGAAGTGATTTTCCCTGAACTAATTCTGTTTCCACTTTGACCTACTCTGAAAAGGAAATGTTTCAAAACCAACGCTCAAAGTTTTTCCACTGTGCACTAGTATTCATCTACAGTGAAAAATTCATCAAGTCTGAAATCAGAGTCAATTCAGATCAAACAGAGAGAAGCTGATCAGTTTGTTATACGTCATTGTATTTGGTCGGTGCAAAAATTGTGATCTCTCTTTTATTCCAAACTTTGATACTTATCTTTGGAATAAACTATTATTCAACTATATTTATGTAATATACCATTTTACAAGGTTCCAAGTAGTTCTGACTCAAAACAGCCAAGAAAATCAAACTTAATCAATTTTAAAACATGAGGTTAAAATGATATTATTTCTGTGTCTGAGTAGGAGAATGACCTACCAAACAAATAACGGACAAACAGAGTGTTTTAAAGAATAAGTGATGAAATGTCTGCTACTTCATGTCCACCAAAAATTCTGAGTCACCAAATTTCTTGACATCTTCTACAATTGGAAGTTATAAAAAGTTTGTAAAAGAACTCTGAGACTATTTGCTTGCATATAGATATATTTAAAAAAAAGTACAGAATGAATTTTTATGGGTATTTATGCTAGATAAAGAATCTCAGTATTGCAAAAAATTGTTTTATGCTTGATCGTATGGAGCTAAAATGAATTTTATGTATTTGTGAGGTAGAAAATTAACGTTCTCATTGACATTATTGTCCATAAACATTTTGATGTTATGTCTAAACAACTGCATCATGCATAAATTCTACTACATAGAGAAAAAAAATTTTTATAATCTAAGTAAGGAAAAATTTTCAAGAAAAAAAAATTGTTTTTCACATCGATTACTTATTTGCCAAAAACTTTGCAATTTGTTTCAAGTTTTATCGTTTCTCTTCACAATCTTCATTCTTTTTTTTTTCTTATTTCTTCTAAATAAAAGAAAAACGATGAGTCAATTTTATGAATGCCAATTAAAATATTTTATGTTACATGGAAATAGTTTAGGACAACAATGATTTTTTTTTTTTTCAAGGCTTTCATCCCTTTTTTAAGCGTGCTTTTTTTTAGTAAATTTGTATGTATATATGCTCCCTCACTCCTACCTGTTTTGTCTACAGACTTGAAAATGGGCACCAGTACTCCACTAGACCGTTTCTAAAAAATTCAATTTTTTTTTTTCTTTTTAATTTTTTTACTACCTTGGGGGCTTATTTTAATGAGTTTATTAATAACATCTTGATTCTCAAAATTTCTTTGACAATTTATTTGTAAGTGGAAATGATTGGCTATAATAGAAGTATGTGTACTTGAATCATAGAAGTTTGAAACTTGCATTAATGTAAAAAAAGGAAGACCATATCATTAGTCTGATAGTACCTCAGTTGGGGTTGGGGTTTTCTCATCTAAGTGTGCAAAATCAATAAAAGGGCATGGACATGTGTGTGTATGCGTGAGTATATGTATCAACAAAAATGGTAATTAATTTAAAACAAATCTCCCAATATTGTCATTCATTTCTCTATGTTCAGTATACAATAATCATGATACTCATCTTAGTACAAAACAAATTATGTTCATCTCCAAAATATGTCAAACTTCAGTTTAAGTCAGGAGTTGACAATTGTTTATCTACTGTAACAACAACAACAACAACAACAATCTTTGCCCAATTTCCAAAGTCTGGTGTTGATTTTGTTTTTCTATCATAATAGCTGTAACAATCCTAATTTATTGGAATCAACTCTTCCCTGTCAGTCAATCTCATCACATTAAACCAAATGAATTCATAAAATCAATATTTCTGTACCACGATATGAAATCACAATCAAGTCATCAAAAGACAAATATCTTACTTTCTGAGCACAAAATGACAAGCTTGACATATTTACAACACTTTTTACATTAGATATAAGCAAGAGCTCATTTCATTTTGATAAATAAATACATTTATGAAAAGCACATTTCCCTTCCATTACGTGAAATCATTTCTGCTAGGTAGCTCTCTTAATGACTGAGTCAAACTGACCACAAAAATTTATGCTACAAATACGCAAGTTCTGTTTCATTCAAATAAATGAATACATTTATACCAAAAAATGTGTTTTTTTATATTTTTTCATTCTTAGTATATATACATACATTATATATAGATATGTATATGATAGAAAAATTACACTAGCGATCCTCTGTCAGAATAAAAGTGGGAGTGTACAGCATCCAGGCTTCTTAACAAAGTGATTGCTTCTTGCCAACTACTGTAAAAATATTACATTTTGTCAAAGTCACACAATAAGTATCTCCAAAGTCATTTTTGTGTGTATTTTTTTCATATAAAGACACTGAAGTACATCATCGGAATAATCAAACTATAGTAAGATAACTCAATTTTTCAAAATTTTTCATTTTGCTCAATATTTGGTCTGATACCTCAACAGAGATCAAATGAACGTTGTTTCAAAATAAAGACACACCCAAGACTTATTTTCAATCCATTATTCATTAATCAAATCCTTTCCATTGGTCTTTTTCAATCTTATTTGAAAAAAGAAAAAAAAATTCATACTGCAAAACTTGAAATCAATAATATTATGGATATTAAAGGTACACACCCAATACCAAAACGAAAAATAAATATTTATATGAATAAGAATATTTAATATGGAATTATAATTGTTGTTTTACTCTTGTTATTGAATAAAGTGTCTTTGATCAATGAATCTGTGAAGTTGTCCATCCTCTCTGTTGTTAGGTTGGGGAAGGATTGGTTGATTATGATTGTACAATAAGAATTCTCTTGATTAAAAGATAAATTTGTGATGATTTGTTATAATATTTGGTTTTTCTTCCGCTTTCTAGTTTTTCTAAGATGATTCGAAGAGTTATCTCTGTATTACAGGCCTCTTGCATTATAATGCTGTTCATTATTGTATTGTTCGCGTCATAACACGGGTAGATGGTAAACCAATAAATATCAATCTTGTTCCAAAATCACTAGATTTTTCTATCACGGCTTGGTTGTAATGTGGTTGGCTGCCTTGGATCCCAACACATAAATTATAATGGGGGGACTCTTGTATTATTATTTGAAGTCCGATTCACGTCAATATAATCTTCATGGCTATTGTTTAAGCTTCAATAAGAGAAACTTCTTTACAGCCCTGATATTTTCATGAATGTCACACCCACTTAAATAGTACTTAATCTTGTCAGACTAACTGGTCGGATATCTTTTTCTTTGTTTTCACTTTTCTTTTCAGCAAAAGCTCAGCTGAATATGGACACTACAGAGTCATATTAGAAACTGTCAGTGTAGGTTTCTTCAGTTTTTAAGCGAGTTCAGCTGGCTGGCTTTATATGTATCATGCCAAACCAATGAGGCTAAAGAGCTAAAAATTTGAACATTTATACCATATCATAATCATGACTCACGACATGGATCCCCCGAGATCACATGCGCAACCAAGGCCGGCAGAATATTAGATGGAGAGACGTATTAGACAAATTCAGAAAGTACTGGCCTGCAACACCCACAATAGAGAAGTGTGGCAAATCTGGGGAAAGTCTATGTCCAACAAAAGACGTTAAGAGACTGATGATGATGATATCTGAAAAAAAAGTTTGTTTTTTTTTAAACCCCCCCCCCCCCAATATATTTTTGTGACGGTTCAATTTGCCTGGTTGTGTTTATGCTAAATTGATCTTGTTTTGGCAGCATTCACACTTGTCTTTTGAAAATCTGGATGTTTTCATTACTTAGAAAACTAACTTGATCACCACTTTTCCAAATTTTTTTTACTTGATCACCCCAACACGACAAGCTAACAAAAAGACATTGATGGTTTATATTGAGTGAAAATTTAGCAAAGACCGATTATGGGCAAGTATTTTTTTCTTAATTTCCTTGTCCTTCTCCACGTGTTTTCTTTCCTTCTTAATTCCTATCATTTGATCTGCTCATATGACGCTCTTTGCTGTCTGACAGGATATTCGTTCCTTGTCGTCAATGTCTCATCTTCTTCTGGTACGTAATTTACACTTTGATCCGTTTATTCTTTGGCAGGTTTGGAAATAACGGGTGGTACGTGAGCGTACAGCATATACCTACTTCTCAATTTCCAGTATCCAAGCTGCAATCAGTGCTCAGATATTAAGGGTGGGAGGTCAACCTCTGAAACTTCAAGATATACAGCTTGTCAGTCAGAATTAATTGAGGAGGGTAGTAGTAAAAATAAACGCCCCCGTAAAAACATATTCGAGTAAAAATACATATCAAATTATGTGCAAAAATGTATTTTATAGAGGCACAAATGTGGTATTTTTGCTTTGATATAATTTTTTTACAATTACCATACGCTAAATTCCTCGTACAAGTGTCAACATCTCGGTTGTTATGATCACAACATTTTGACCGTTGCACTCTCCAGCCTTCATCAGGTATCTGTCATGGCTGGTATCTTTTTGGGGAATTTGGAACCAAACTCTTTTTTGATTCACAGGTGTAGATTGTTCTTATTCCACTGTCCATACCAAAAGAAATTGTGTATCGGTTAATTCTTCCTAATTCAGTAAACGACAAGATTTGAATAACTGGAACACACTTCAAACAAATGTGAACGAAGCACAAAAAGTAGAACTAATCCTAAAATACTTTGAGCGAATGAATAATTTATTCGCTGAAGTCGTATGATATCAGGTTTCATCATTTTTATTGATTGGCATCTAAAAAAGTCTCTCTATCCTAAATTTGATCAAAGTTAGTTAAATTATTTCCAAATGCCAGCATCACATACAAACATACAAACAGATATAACTTAATTTATTATTATCTGAACAGATAACACCCAAGATAGCTCAATCAATCTACAGCTAATCAAGCCATATTTACCCAGCTTTTCCCGAACATCAATAACTTCTTAATTATCAAAAACTCTCCGAATCTACTTGCTATTTTAAGATGCGGGGCATAATTCTGAAATTGGCAAGATCTGTTACATATACAGCCACAATAATTGATTGCAGCAAATCAAATTTATTTTTAAGCCAAATCCCTAGAATAGAAGTAATAAATATGGGCAAACACTTCCAAATGACTCTAAATATATAACAATGATTTCTCTGTAGCTAGCAAATCAATACATTAATGGAAAGATCAAAGAATTGCTTGTTAAATTTCTCCATCAGATTAGGCTATCTGTTTTAGAACTCTGTCAGAGCCGGCCCTAGGTACTGGCAACACCGGCAGTTGCCAAGGGTGACAAGTGCAAGGGACTTTCGAAATACAAATGGAAAATGATTAAATTAAACAGAATGAAAACAGTCAAAATAAACAAGAATAAGAAATTTCCATTGAGATTTTTAGAATCTGAAGCAGCATGAGGATAATTACAAATAGCTATGGAAGATGCTCAAAAAAAGGCATGTGTAATTTACACTCAATATTTCGAGGCAGAAATATTTCTAAACAAAATTTATACATAGGATCATTGGGATACTTTATAATACTTTCTTCTTTGAGGTGTTTGAAATCGATATTTGATATTATTCTGTATTAAAACAAATTGAACTGATGAATAAGGATTATGTATGTTGTTCACTCATATCCTTGTTTTAGAAAGTCAACACATTCATGGACTTCTGGGGCCACTTTTCCAGGGAGGGGTATCGATATTTCCAGAGGGCCAGATGTATTTGGAATATATCTTAGCAACACAGTTATCAGCAAAGAATTATCCCATCTTACATTGGTACATCAAGTTAAGTTTACTTAAAACAGTTATACTGTATGATTATACACTATTTATGAAAAAGTTTCAATTTCCAAGCCCCTCCCAAGGTGAAAAGACCTGATTGAGAGGAGCAAAAACACTCTACAGAGTGTGAAACAATATAGATAGTCAAGTGTAGTGAGTAGATTCAGGTAATTTTAGTTTTTATCATCATCATCATCATCATGTCTTTTAATGTCCATTGTTGGACATAGACCTTCCCCAGGATTCGCCACACTTCTTTATCATGGGCGTCACGGAGCCAGTACTTCCTGATTTTTTTTTTGCCAAGCTCGTCCCTCCATCTAATATTCTGCCAGCCTCAGTTGCGCATGTGATCACAGGGGATCCATGTCATGAGTCGCGATGTCCATCAGTTGTCCGCTATTCTTGCAACATGGCCAGCCCACTGCCATTTGAGTTTTTTAATGGATTCTATGATGTCTCTGACTCTTGTCTTTTCCCAAATGTACTGTGCTGTCTTGTGGTCTCTCCATGTGAGGTTGAGTATAATTCTTTCATGGGTTTGTTGCGTGGTTTTCAATTTGAGGATCTGTCTCTTGGTTAGGTTCCATGTTTCAGCTCCATGAGTGACTATTGGGAGGATGCATTGGTTATACAACCTTCTTTTCAGAATAAATGGGATCTTCTTATTTTTGAAGGTTGAACTTGTTTTAAATAACTGTATTTCCAATGGTCCCAAAAGCCGAACTTATTTTTTTTCTTTTAAACCTTCATTTTTTTTTTGTACATCCATGTTCTTCTTTACTCAGGACTTCTTTTTGCTACCCTCCTTTAATAATCACCACTACCCACAACAGACCGGTTTAATCACTGTTGCTGGGATTAGATTATTCTTGTTCCTGCATTCATTTGTACATATCTATGTATCTATTCATCCAGTTTTTGCCCAGCCCTAGCAAGTAGAAACTTGGAGTTTTGCACACACACTCCTCTCAATGGGTGGAGGGAACTTTTTCTTTTGTTTTTGGAAAATTCTTCACCTAAATAGGTTTTTATTGGAGGGTTCACTTTACAAACAAAGTTTATCACAAATTGGTCCCTTAGTTTATATCCATAACATTTTGGGTTTTTTTTTAATCACATATTTATGATTTAAACCGTCCTGGTAGTATTTCCATCGAAACCTAATTGTATCATCTCTACTATTTCATTCATTAGGTAAAAAGCCACATATACAAATGGATGTGATTCATAATTTCTCTTGGAATACTAGTTACTGTCTTCATTTTGTTATAAAAACTTTCTCTTTTTAGATTCGCTAGCATCTCTTGTACCAATGACTGATTGGCTGACATACTGAAAAAAAATTTGTGATTTAGCTATTCTGAGGCTCAATGTGGCTCCTTTTTGGTGCATTCAGCATTATGTCACTGATTTACTGATATACCCAAATAGTTTTTGTTTTTTTTTTATATAGAATATTGCTTTTAAAGGGTCTGTTAAGTGAAGGTGTTTTAAAGGAAGGAGCTTTGGGAGGAATGGGCTTTCAAAGGAAGAAGCCTCTATAAGAAGGGGCTTTCAAAGGAAGAGGCTTTCAAAGGAATCAATGAGACTGAACTAGCACATGTATGTCCTGACTTTCAGGCTGGCTTAATTCTTTTTTACCTTTTATTATCCTTCTCCATCTTTGGAACTTACTTTCATAATTATTGCTAGAGGTATCTCCAGTGGTTCTACTGGAATCGGTCTGAAACATGCTAAATATCCATAGTCTGGATGATGGATTTACTGTAAGTGAAAGTATCTATTAGCACAAATCATAGAAATCAGAGAAGCAAATTCAAGCAATGAAAAGTGCTGGAAAGTTCAAACAAAAAAGGATGATGAAAGAATTCCGAATTATGAACAGAAAAAAAATAGGTCTGGTTAGTCACTCAATAGGAACCAGTCACATGACCAATGTCTTGTAGCAACATGCTGTGTTGGGGATAATCAATTGAAAAAATTACAAAAAAAATCATTATCAATAAATCACTTACTTCTCTCGGCTTTTGTTGCATAACTAAAAAGTTTGTTTTAAAAAAGAACCATGAATGTTGCTGGAGAGAAACTAAGGGACCTATTAAGCATAAATTTACACTGTAACTTATGGAAGGGATTAAAAAAACGTTTTTTCTAGTTATAATAGGAATAGATGTTTAAATTCTTTGCCCATTCAATCCATTGGTACAGCCTGTATACATTGCAAATGCATTCATACATACATAGCTTGGTAGAATCATTTGGAAAATCAAAAAAACAATATTCGAAGTTTTGGTCAATAGCTCTCAAAAACCAATGTTGACAAATTTGCTTGACAGTTTTCAAGAATCTATGTCGACAATTGATGTTGACGTTTTTCTTTTTAAAAAACCCAATTGACAGATTTAGTTGACGGTTTTCAGAAACAAGTATTGACAGTTTTGGTTGACATTTTCTAACAATGGAGATTCCAAATTTTGAAAAGAAAAAACTGGTTGAAGAAAAAAAACTACCCCTCCCCCCACCAAATGCAGGAGAATTCAAAGATAACTTTACAAAAAAAGACTGCAAAAAAAAACTAATAGAAATGACAAAAAAAGGAATGACATTAAAAACGAAGACATTAACAAAAATATGAAAAGAGATGGAAATAAATTGACATTGGGAAGGAAAACAATTTGAAAAACCCTAATTGTGGAACTAAAGGACCGAAATATCACATCTCCCTTCAATTCTTGCACTCAACTGGAAAGCATTTGGTAATATTGCATGTTTTTGCATCAAAAGAAAGAAAAATTACTACAAACTCTGTATTTTTATCTTTTCTCCCATTATTTCTATTGATAACTTCAAGTTTCATATTTTCTGGTGTTTCTTTCTTTGAAAGCAGGTATTCTCGTTTCTCTTCAAATAAATTGTCAAACTCTAAAACTAGGATCGACCTTTTTTTTTTTTCTCTAGAGTAACAAGAACAAGAACAGCAAAAGCAATCCTTACTAAGAATGGTTAACTGGTTGCCAAGAGGCTCTATTACTGACTGAGCTAAATTGACAAGTCTTAGAAAATCTATCATACAGATATGCTTATTTCATTTTACTGAGTAAATATATTTATGCTAAATACGTATATTTTTTTTAGATTCTCAATTATATATACAATAAAAAATTTGCTGTAATCATCTTCAGTTTGGATAGAAGTCAGGGTGAAGGTTGACCATGCAGCTGCCAGTCTTGTTGTTATGATTAGTTATACATAGTTGTGATAGTTATATCAGGCGCAGTTGCAGGGTTTGAGTGGTCTACACCACCTACATGGGCAAAGTCCAATGAAAAAATTTTTTTAATATTTAGATAAAGAAATCTTATAGATAAGAAAAATCTCACATAATCCCATGTAATCTTAAATCAACCTTAAAAAAAAGCATTTATGATATCCAGTGTTTAATAGAAAAAGTAAAAACAAAAAAGATTTTGACCCCAGCCTCTCGCTCAAATGCTGGATCAGCCTCTAAATACATTTATAGGTTTTGCTTATTCTAGAAACAACTCTTTTCTCAGAGATATTTCACTAAAAGCACAACTCTCAATTATAGAAAAATTCATCACCAGAGAAACTCGTGATAACAACACAAAAAGCACAGTAGATTACCCTGGTCAACAATAAATCATTTTTTATGCCGATTCTAAAAATGTAATCTGTTTTCTCAAATCGCGTCCAGTCTTCGAAATGAGATGAAAGTTGTATTCTAATGTATAACCACTGTTGAGCACCACAAGGGTCCCCAAAGTTCATGGTTTTCAACTTGTCCCTCTGGATAGAATCTTCTTTGTTTATCTTGTACGTAGTTTTTTGATACAAATCTTGTTTTCATTCAGTCTTGGCCGACATTACTTCATATACGATAGAACTTAAGACATGTGTCCGTAGTAAAAAATGAAACGTGCTAGAGAGAAAAAGACTTGAAATTGGTAATTTGCATTGAATATTGGACAAAAAATGAGAAAATGAGTTCATTTTTGTTCATCATCAACAGCAGTAGCATTTTAGGGTTGGCTGTTGGACATAGACCTTCCCCAAGATTTGCCAGACCTCTCTATCATGGGCGTCATGGAGCCAGTACTTTCTGAATCTGTCTGGCTCATCACGCCATCTTACTTTCTGTCAGCCACAATTTTGTATATAAACTCGGGGGGGGGGTCTATGTTGTGAGTTCTTATGTCCAGCAGTCATCTGATGTTCTTGCAACATATCCAGCTAATTGCTATTTCAGTTTTCTAATAGTCTCTACGATATCTCAGACTAATATACTGTGCTGTCTTATGATTCCTCCATATGATGTTGAGCATGATTCTCTTAGGTGCACATTCCATAGTTTTCAGTTAGAGGGTCAATCTTTTGGTTAGGTTCTATTTCTCTGCTCCATAGGTGACTATCAGGAGGATGCAATGGTTGTATACCCTTCTTTTTAGGATAAGTGTAATCTGATCTGTTTTATCATAAAATCAGATGAGGATAAACTTGGTAGTATAGATTCCATCCGTAGTCCCATATCTCAGTGTGTAGCTATTCCATTTTCAGAATCTCTCTCTTACCCCCCAACCCCTTCCAACAGCAAAATCTTAATTTTTAAAAATGTGATAGATGGAAGAATGTAGACATATTGCTTGTTATGATATAGATTCGAAGAGTAAGGAATAGTCGTATTGAATAGTTAGTTCGTTCTCCAATGGGTTGAAGTGGCTGAAATCAGAGCCTCTAATTTATGGGTACTGCCTGTGCATTGTACTGGGGCCCAGAAGGCCCTAGGAGGTCTAAGAGTTTCTTTGGTAGACCTAGCATAGCAGATGAATACAAGATGGCTAAAGGACAAAGGTATTTGAGCTCTGTGTGTGTATGTGTGTGTCGGTGGGGGCCTGAGAACAGCTTTCTTAGGCCTTTGTTGAAATAATACACAGGAAGGCTGCATTCTCTCTCCCTTGAATCCTTTTCCTAACAATATGCTCGTCCTTGTTGAAAGAAATAGATCTGCGCAGCTTACGAGCAGCTGTAAGTTTTCATGCTTTATTCCTCTAACAGCTGCTTCCTTTTCAAAATTCTAAGGTTCTTAGAATATCTATAGAAAAATCTTCCTGTTTTGGTCATTAAATGTTTCCATACCAGTATATGTTGATATTTTCCAATAGGTTTTGTTAATTTCAGCAACAGAAGCTTTCTGCATTAATCATATGGTGTATTCTTCTGTTCCTCCTTTTTTTTTTAGATGCTCTAGTATCTCTAGTACTTATCATCATCACTGACTGATGGACTGACATGCCAGAACATAATATGCCAATTTAGTGCTCATGGAGCTAGACCTAGTTTCTTTCTGGTCCATTTAGCTCCTATGAGTCATTGACTGACTGACACACTGAAACAAAATTCTTATAGAAAGAAAGCAGCTTTTGAAAGTAGGGGCTGTTGAATGAAAATGCTTTTAGAGAAAGAGGCTTTTAAAGGAAGGAGTTTTGAAAGGAAAGGGTTTTAAGAGAAAAGGGTTTTTAAAGGAATCCACTGTTAACTCTTCACTAGTACAGTTGTCTCGAACTGTCTAGAATTGTCTGGGATTATCTAGAATTGTTTCCACTATAATCATTCAACTCTGCTGGCTAATTCCACTTTATTTGATTTATTTATGAAACAATTATTCAAATATGACTGTGATTCTTAAACTGTATTGTATGATGGCACACTAGCAAATAGATTTAACATGTGTGGCATACAAATTGAAAGACTGAAATGATTTTGACAAAAATACTTTAGTTTTTGATGATCAAAACTTTAATATCGGCAGACTGATATGAATAGGCATCTGTTCTTTTTTCCTTTCATCCATCCCCGAAGATGATTCAGATCTCACAAAATCCACCAATGAAACCACTAGATTAGCTTGTCTACTCTGCAATGAAAGTAGAACAGTCAGGATCCCCATACTGAACGCTTTCAAGAATTGATGTACATGTTAGTGTATTTGGAAAAAATTATGCAGCACACTTGGGGGAGACAGTTGCAGTGCACTATTGTACCATGGCACACAGTTTGAGAAGCACTGAATTGTGGAAGAAAGCAAAAAGGCAAATATGATAACAAAATTAATATTGGGTGCAAACTGATTTGAATCTTTTGCCTCAGTCGATTGTAGATTGTGAGAAAGAGTGGTAAATTTCACCGATACACTAAAAGATACTATTGTTTTGATAAGGCAAAGATATGAAAAGAGAAAAGGACTGGTCTGGTTAATCACTCAATAAAAACTGTCACATGAGCAATGTCTTTTGGCAGCATGCCATCTTGGGGGTGATCAAAAAAAAATTGAAATTTTCAGATAACGAATCTGAATGCTGTTGGATATACAAACAATTTCTAATAAGGCAAATAACAAAGCAGATGATGGTTGTGCTGACTATTATATCAGGTCTTAGTCCTTTTGCCCAGAGCAGAACCAATTAAGAATGGGCCTGACTGCTTCAGGGTCAATTCCACTCCAACCCGGTAAGAGAACTGTCTACAAATCACTTGGTCATAATTTCTAATCTCAAGAGGGAAATGTTAATTTTATGTATCCATTCAGTTTAATGTGATGGGACCAACAAACTGAAAAGTTCATCCCCGAAATTAGATGAGGATTGTTATTGTTGTTGTTACAGGGGTCACAAAACAAAGTCACTCTAGCCTCCCACTAGAAGCCACATACATACATACATACATACATATTTATCTCATGTCATATCATTACTTTGCGATTGAAGTTTTAGGACGATTTTCCACAATCTTTGATGGGCCTCCAATATCCAGCAAAGCCTACACAGGACAGACAGTTTTTTTCTAAGATGGCTGAAGGAGAATATTTTCAAAATCTAAAGGGCAATGTTTTTACAGTGTCATCTCTCCTCTTCGACTCTTACTCAGCAGCATGTTTCAAAAAGGGAGATAAGCTAGTAGCTCTTACCATATCCCTCCTGTTGACAGCCTCTATTCTCTCCTGGCAGTTGTTGATACTGCTAGAAATGAGGGTCATTTTAAGAAGTACCTATATATCTTCTGCGCAACCCTCCACTCTGCAAGATAGAGACAGATTTGCCAAACGGGAAGCTCTTTGGAATATGATAGTTTTCAATCCTGGCTCCATGGCTCATATTCTTATGCCAAGATTAACTTAGCTACTATTATAGCTAAAGATAGCCACTGTCAGACAAATACCATTGGGACACTGTCATATGCTTTGAGAGACTCTTTCTAACTTTATCAAATAAATAAAATGTGTTTTATCCCAAGATTAACTTAGCTTTGATAAAAGACTTCCAGTGGCAGCCGGATACCATTGGGACACTGTCACATGCTTTGAGAGACTATTTCAAACTTTATCGAACAAATAAAATGTGTTTTATCTCAAGATTAAGTTAACTTTAATAAAAGAGTTCCAGTGGCAGTTGCATACCATTGGGACACTTTGGCATATTTACTTTGAGAGACTCCCTCTAACTTAATAAAACAAATAGATTGTGATATATGTTTTTTTCATCCTTTTCTCCATTTGCTTGTGACATAGATTCTTGAATGTTTGGCAAAAAGGAATGATTTCCTGAAAACATTCCAATTCTACTTAGAAGATATACACCTGGGATTCTATATGATTGGAGAAATGTACTATTGGCTGCCATTTTATAAAAGAGGACAGATTCTGTTCAAAACCTGGGACATTGTGTGCACAATTTTTGACATTTTTTTTTTCCTGATATTATTCAGAAAATTATAGAATTTCATTAAAACTTCAATATTTGATCAACAATACAAAATTTTCAAACAAATTCAAGAAAATTGTTGAATTTGGGAGTTTGACTGAAGTGAAGTTGAAACTGGGAGAAAGTGAATTTGGCACTCATAGGTCTCGATTTGCTAACAAGTAAAATCAGTGCCAAGAATTAGTTCTTTATCAAATTTCTTTATAATTATCATATATAAGACACAAATTATATCAGCTGTATATAAAACTTATTAATTTTAAAATAAAGGATATGTTTTATCATCAGAGGAATTATTCCATGGGAGTCCTTCTTTGTTATTTCCCCTAGAAATGATTTGGAGACTCCTTTTACATTCTAATAAGAGTTTATAAATAAAACTTTAAAACTATTTCCAAGGACTGAATTCGACTCATGGTGTAAAAAAAACAAAAAAAATTGATTAGACAAAACCAAAAGAATTCTAACAGTTTAATATAGTGGTCCTTAACCGGGAGGGGGGGGGCAGGGTTCCCTCGTTAGGTCAGATTGTGAGAGTAATTTCAAGAAGAGGCTCAAGGCCCACATAAAAAAAATTGAGTGTTTCTATTATGATTAAGAAAATTCTCTTGACAAGTTTTTGCATAGTATTATGATGTACATAATATACTGAAATATACATCTTGTCTAATAATTTTTTTGAAGATGTTGGGGGGGAGGCAATTACTGAAGGGGTTGGGGTAAGAATGTTAACTCAATTTATGATTTGATCCATGAATTAGTTTATACACTCTTTCTGGGAGGAATGTTGAAGTTCTTTTCTGTAAATAACTTCAAAACTATTTCTGTTATAAACAACCAATAGTTGGAGTATATAAGAAACTGTCAACATAGGTATCTTCAGTTTTTAAGTGGCCCCAACTGGCTGACTGGCTATCAGTCTATGTATGTAAGAGTGATGTGTATAGGCTACACTGATTTAATCATTTACATCTTACTATATCTAAAAAATTATTCTTTTTGTTCTTTGAAAATCCTTCACCCCTCTAAAATAAGTTAATAATGAGGGGTCAATTTACAATGCAAGCTCAGGCTAAATTAGGTCCCTTTTTGTGTCTACCAGCAATCACACTTGTTTTTTTTGTTTTTTTTTTATTGAAAATCTTGACTTTTTTGTTATTACCTTTCAACAAAAGACGAATGAAATAACTTATCCATTGATAACTCCTTATCACAATATTTTAATTGATCACACCCCAAGATGTTGGTTACTTGACTGTTTTTCTATTGCATGACTAACCATACCTGTTATGATTTTGTTTCCATTTTGCTTTCTCAAAGTGAAACTTTTTGTGTTCTCCCAAATTTGAATTTAAAATCAAGTTGGTTCCATAATGAAATTTTGATCATTAATCACCACTTTCTCCAATTTTTTTTAATTGATCACCCCCTTCTCCCAATATGGCATGATGCCAAAAGATCTCCTTAATCGATTGCTTCAATCAGCAGCATCATTAGCAGCAGCAGCAGCAATTCTCATTTTCAAGAAGAGTCCAGAATGTATTCTTCGGTGGCTTAAAAGTCCTGTCCTTGAATGGCATAATCTTCTAACCATAATGTATGGAAATTCAGGTTTCTTTCTTCTATCTGGATAGCTATAATAATCAATAGTTATGCAGTAATTATCAAGCATTATCAAGACACTTTTACATAATTTGGAGGCTGTATTTGTGACGATAATATTCACAAGTCGATTTATATTGTCCTGTGTATGAGTTTTAGAACAATGCCTGCATATCAAAATTGAACACATATTCCAGTTGTGTTAATTGGAAAAAAATGGTTTCATCCAGTTTATACGAGTCCCTTTTTCAAGTTAATTAGCACCTCATTAAAACACTACTCTTGCAAGAAACTGTCAACACAGGTTTCTTTCAGTTTTCAAGTTGGTCTCGCTGGCTATGTTGGTATGTATGTATACATGTTCACCCAAATCACCACCTCAACAGAGGTCTTTTCCAAAAAGTTATTATGGTTAGCTATGTATGCACAGTCAAAACACAACCAAAACTGTCACCATAGATTTCTTTCAGTTTTTGAATTGATCTAGCAAGCTATATATATATATATATATATATATATATATATATATATATATAGATAGATATCTAGATAGATAGATAGATACGTACTGCTTCATCTGGGTGGATACACAGTAAGTTCTCTGGAGTTGTGACTGGTCATTACCCAGATGGTTAACCATCTAGGAATACCAGGTGCTGCATGCTGCAACAAGATTGTTCTGCAGCCATCTCAGCCTATCAAGCTCTGTCACCAATGGATTGGTCTGTCCTTCCAGCCTCACATATACACTGCTCCAGGGAGGAAACATGTCAATGTGCTCTCTTCATATCAAAGGGTCAGCCATCATGTATGTCTGCATTATATGTGCAGGCCTCACCAACAGAGCTAGAGGGCTGAAAATCTAGACATTCGCTCCTTATTATGTCTTATACGCTTATTCAAAATTCCATTCCCAAATACATTTTTAGGTGTAGGTTCAGTTCATAATGTAGGTTCTGATTCATATCCATTCGTTTTCCGAAAATTCAGATTATTTTAGTGATCACTACCCAACAAAAGGCGAGCGAAGTAACCTCCTATTTTTTGATTGATCTTAAAATTATTGAGTTGGTAAACTCTATCAATTAATCATGTCTATCCAACTCCAGTTTCAAACGATGATGAATGAAGTTTATGTAGAAATATATCTGGTTGGTCACTCAGTAGAAACTGTCATGTGATCAACATCTTTTGGCGGCATGCTATGTTGGGTGCGATTAATTAAAAAATAAGAAGTTATTTCTCTTGCTTTTTCTTGGACACTGAATTGGAGTCTGAATTTTTTTTAAAAATGCATGAATGCTGATGGACAGAAACTAAGGGCCCATTTTAAGATTAAATTACATTGCAAATTGGACTCTTGACTAAAACCCTATTTAAAGCCGGGTTGGGGAAGCTCACAATAAAGAAACGAAAGAACTCTAGCTTCGTCACAGCTTGTATGTATGATACATACATACATAGCCATCTAGCCTGCCAGCTAGATGCACCAACTTGAAAACTAAAAGAAACCTATGTTGACAGTTTTGGTGATTTGGCTGTACATACATACATACATACATATATACCTAGCCAACTAAACCAACTTAAAAACTGGAGGAAACCTTTGTTGATAGTTAACAGTTTCAAACTATACTAATTTGGTAATGCTTGTGTAAATGCCTGGATATTAGTTTAAGTAGTGATGTTCATTAACAATGAGGATTTATAGATATTGTATGTGAATGTTTAATCTCAAATTCAGAAAGAAAAGTGTCCCTTCCTTATCATTTGCATTTGCTCTTATCCATCACGCCAAGAAATAGGATTGGTAAATAATCTTCAGTATAAATCATTTTTGGCAGGCTTCAGTATATTCAGCACATCTCATATTAATAAATGCGGAAATGGAAAAATTCAAAAAAATATCTATAAATGTAAAAAAAAAAGTGTCATAAGTAGGAAGAAGCAAATCCGATATATATGTGTATATTGATATTAATATTATTCTTATTAAGATATATCTTTTCCTTTTTTTTTATTATGATATATAAAACAATATGTACTTATTTTATGCATTAAGAGGAAAGGAAATGGAAAGAATAGTTTTAACCTGGGTATTCAAGGTGAAAATGCATGGCAAAATTAATATGTATAGAAAAAATTGTAGTGTTCTTGAACAGCCAGGGAGTGTCCCATCTCATAATGGTGGTATTAATAAAACGTGCCTGGATACATTATGAAGCAAAATAAAGATGGTTACTTCGAAATAGAAGCCATAGATTCCAAAATGAAGGAATATGGACAAGTAGGAAGAAAAATAACTTCTCAGGCTCTTAGAACGGTGGACATATCCAGCATTTGGTCTGAGGAAGTCATCTTGTTTATTGGATATTAAAAAAAGAGAAGGAAGTGTTGGTAGTAGAGAAAAAAAAAGACAAATTATTTAACCCTTTCTCTACTTTATTTTACCCTTTTATAAGCAATGAAGGTAGTTCTGGAATAGTTGAATTTGTAATTCATGAAAAAGAAAAGATGTTGAGGACTCTGTGTTTTATGGTATTCCTTTCCCTCTGTCAAACATAACTTTCTCTAAAACTGTCAGCATAGGTTTCTAACCTGGTTTGTCTGTCTGTGTTGTTGTTGCATATACAGCCCGCTTCGATAGAGAGAGAAGGCTGAAAATTTTAACTTTTACTCCTTCTTGTATGTAGTAAAAAACGTTTCATGTATTTTTGAGAATTCAACTTCCTAAATACGGTTTAGGCGGGGGGGGTGGAGGGTTTGATTTATGTAAATTTATGCTAAATTCATCCCTTAGTTTTTATCTGGCCGCATTCAAGCTTTTTTTTTTTCTTCTTTTCAAGTTCAGACTTTTTAATGATCCAGCAAAAGGCAATAAATGTAACTTATTCATTGATCGCCCCTTTTTCTGATTTCCTGATTGACATCCCCAAACACGGCACACAGCCAAAAGTCATGATGGTTTCTACTGAGTGACTAACCAGACCTGTCACATTCTTATCCTGTTTCTTAGCTTCTTCGGAATATTGTGTTTCCTCTGTAAATGTATATTCTAATGGAACAATGATTCCAAGCCTAACAGAAAATAATTCCCAAGAACAATGAAAGATGTTCTTGGATTTAAGGGCACTTCTGGAAAGAAAACGCTTTCCCATGCGATGGGAAATGTTCCATGGAAAAAGACTGATATTTGAAGACAAGTAATAAGTTATAGAAAAAATGTTGATTTGTTTCTCCCTTGCAACCAACTATTAGGCAACTCAAGAATAAAATAAAATAAGAATAAGCCAACATCTATTTACAAAATAGATTCACATATTACTAAAGAGACTCTCCTGCCGAGAAAATTGAAATACCTGACATCTATATATTATCATTACTGACATAATCTTATTGATTGTGTCATGTGAGGGTTCTCTGCATATAAATTCAAATGTATCTATTAAAATTATTGCTGAAGTTTAATTCACATTGTTCTGGATAACAGAGAGGCTTCTGTTCCCTAGATCCTCATGAAATAATAATCGAGCTTAGAAGTACGGAGTTTTGGATCAGGAATTGGCAAGGTTTTAGCCTTTGCAGGCTGGAATGCATATTAATCAGCGGATTGTGGGTAATGAAATAAAATGAAAAAAAGGAATTATCCATTCAAATACATCATTTTGCCACAAATCGACGAATGACGCATTCTCGAAAATCATTCAGGCTTAATCAAGAATGCTCTGTTCAGTCACAATTCATTTTGATCAATGTGACTTTTGAATCTATTAAAAAAAAAAAAATCTTTAAAACATTAAAGTAAGTACAGTATCCGGTAATTCGCTCATGGCAACATCAAAATCCCTTTTCAGACTGAATCTGGCCCAAGGGCTGTAAGTTGGCTGCCCCTGTTTTAAATGTGGTGGGAAATCAATGAAATAAAAATCGGTTTTATTATGAGAAACCCATTAAATTAAACAATTCACTCTTAGCTAAAGTGAAAAACTCTGGCAACTTCATCAGAAATTTATGACTGCCTCGATTTATTTTTCTTTTTATGACTTACATAGATATACTTGGTTTTAACAATACATCATTACACTTTCTCTTACTTTGCTTAAAAGGAAATTCCAAGCCAAAATGTAAGACTTTGAAAAATATGCCTGTATATCAACAATCGATCGATAACAAACCTGAAAGTCAGACAATGGGTGCACAAGTTCTCTCAGTTGCATTTCCAGACATATACTGAAGGAGTAGGAGGAAACGAGAGATGGTGGGAATTTATCAGTATGTCAGCCTGTCAATCAATAAGTCAGTCAGTCAGACAGACAGTCAATCAGCTCTAGAGATGCTTGTGCATTCTTTTTTTGCTGCTTCTAATCAAAACTCTCGAAATGTTGTTTTTTTTTTTTTTTTTTTTTTTCATGATCTTTAATTAAAAAGCATGGATCAAAAATGAAGATCAAGCTTCCAGCAAGATTTGAACTCATCACTTATCCTTACTCTGACTGGTACCCAAGGATAAAATTTCAATTCTTTCCAGAGGCTTATTCTTTATTTTCGCATTTAACAAACCACAAAAACTGAAACTAGCTGTTAATAACATAAGATAGAATTTAGAAGAGGTTGGAGTAGGGAGTTAGGCAGAGGATCTGATTTAGAAACATGCTTATCATACAAAATCCCTGCAGCTAAGATGGTAAGAGCTGAAGGACAGATACCTTACCTCGGTCCAGCATAGAGAGACATGAGTTCAAGTCTCATTAGGGCTTTTTCTTCATTCTGATCTACACTATGTATTTATTTTCTTAACAAAGAGAATCGGGCCCAAGAGGAGTTGCAATAAAAAGCAACATAAATATTGAGAAGAAGGGAAAATAATAGTCGGAAAAAAAAAAAATGTTGAAAGTGGTGATAAAAATAAAGAAATGACTAGTCAGAAATTGAAAAGATTTTTCGAATATTTTGATGGTAGGTGCCAAGATGCATAACAGTCACATTTATAAAAAACAATTGACAAAATGAATTTGAAATTTTAGTTGATGCACTAATGTCTTTGAGGAAGGCATGAATACATTACTGCCCCATCCACTCCAACAGCTGTGAGTTGAGCGATGTCTATTTTTAGCTAGCAACTCCAGTAAAACCTTTTTGCTATTAGAGCCACAACCCTATGCTCCACAAGAAATCTGCTGGGAAAGAATGCTGGACAGCTTAGAATATAGATATTTCTTTTACTGAAAAAATGGGCCCCAAATCAACAGTTCAAATTATACTCTGGTCAGTCAAAAATTGTCAATAGTTTTGCAGATATGACAAAAGTATTGATAGATATAATTCATATTAAAGAGCGATATTGCCTGTTGTTTTATATAAATTCATTCCCACGGTTTTGTATGTAATGCTGAGTGGATTCTATATGGCACATATATTCCGTAATGCTGATTTTAAATCCTAATTCAAGCAGATTTGTTATCATTGATAAGAATTTCATTTCCACTGCATAAAAACAATGATCAACATATTGTAGATAAAAGAAATTTATGATTCAGTCACAGCTGACCAAGTGCTATAAATGGTGTATCCATAAGACGGAAATATCTCTCATGTTAACGTTTTGACAAAATAACATACTTGGTTTATATTTGAATCAGTTAATTTTCTGGAATTTTATATTCAATTATAAAATTATTAAATACTCACCCTCAACTTATTTTCAAGAATATACAGTATTTTGATGCTTATTCACATCGTCCTCGGATCAAGGAAAATCATAAAGATGATCTGACTTCTTATGATTTAATCAAGAATCGATTGCTTAAGAGCATTTTTTTTTCTTCTTACATTTCCCTGTTAATTTTGGTGCAATAATTAATTAGCTGGGTGCAATAATTAATTAGCTAAGGAAGTTTCCCCAAGTAATTATTCCGTGCCAGGCCTTTTTCTGCTGAAGAATTGTTTAAGAGACAATCAAAATAAGGGTCAACCTTAGAGTTAATGTTTGAATTAATCAGTTCAGTGATTCCCAAAGAGTGAGCCTGGGCAGCCCACACACAGCCAGCTGTTTAATAATTTTAATCACCCTAAGCAATTAGAGATTCAATGTGCTGAAGCACGGATTAGATAATAAGGGGGAATGACATCTAAATGGCACATTGCGAATCACAATGTCAATCTAGGGTTGATAAAAGTCTGATAAAAAGCAATTATCTAGAACCGGAAATGAAGGTTGCTGTATCCAGAGCCTCACCCACCCTGCTAGTAATTATGATTATTGAAAGAGGAAACAAGTATATAACATTTTTATGAATTCTAATTAGAAGATTTGAATTAAATCTTAATTTTTTATGAATTCAAATGACAGAATTCATAATTTTTTTTTTTTTACTCATTAACCTGATCAAATGAATGCATTCTTCGACATAGGGTGATGCAAAAAAATCCTTGAAACACAGCTCTGAATTATAAAGATGAGCATCACAACCCAAAACCATGATAACAACTCTAAAATCAATGAGATTGTTTAAGCCTTCTTCTTTTATATATATATAACACATATATATATATATATGTATATATATACATGATGATGATAAACTTAGTTGGATAAATTCCATCAATAGTCCTATAACTCTGTGTACTGTATTTCCATTCTCAGAACTTCTCCTCTACCCCAACTCTTTCTAATGCAGAATATTTATTTTCAAAAGTGCGAAAGATGGAAATGTGTTGACACGTTGCCTGTTATGATATAGATTAGAAGAGTAGGATAAGTCAGTTAATTCTCCAATGGGTTGAAGTGGTTGAAATAATACATACGAAAGCTGTTCTTTTTCCTGTGAATCAGTCTCCTAGCAATAAGTTTATTTTTGTTAAAGAAAAATGGAGCAGGTGTGAATGCAGCTTATGAACTGTTGTTATGTTAGTCTTTTTAGGATCTATTCCTCGTAAGCTTGGTTCCTTTTAAAAACTGTAAGTTTCTTGAACAATCAATTGAAAAATCTTTTCATTCTGGTGATTAAAAGTTTCTATGTCTATGAAACTTGATGTTTTCCAACAACTTTGATAACTCCTAATTTCATACGAGTGCCCGAGAAATCATAGAATCTATTAGAAAACTCAAATGGCAAGGGGCAGGTCATGTTGCAAGAATGGCAGACATCTGATGGATATCACAACTCACAACATGATCCCCAGAGATCACGTGCAAAACTAAGGCAGACAGATTACAAGATGGAGAGATGAATTAGACGAATTTAGAAAATACTGGCCCCACAATGTCCATGATAGAGAAATGTGACAGATCCTGGAGAAGGTCCATGTCCAACAACTGACAATAAAAGATTGATGATGATAATGATGATGAATTTTATAAACCACTTGATAAAGAAAGATAACTCTTGTCGTTAGGTATTCCCTTGGATATTTCCAATAAAATTTTCTCTCATGAATTTAATAGTTAATTCAGACTGGTGATAGAACCGCGTGGTCACCCTAATATCAATGCTCTTTTAATTTGTCAACCATCATAAAAATGAAAAGAGAATTTCGAGTGAATCAAATGATACGATTGGCAGCAAGCCATATTTTAGAAGCCTTTATCAGTGAGTTGATAGTCCAGAACTTTATGTTGCACTAAAAATGAAAAGCTAGTATTTATAGATGGACTCACACGCACACACACGTGTCTGTGGCTGACTGACACACCAAAAAATTTTTAATGAAAGGAGCTTTAAAAGGGAGGTGCATCTACAGTCTGATTTATAGGCTTGTTGTAGATAAAAATATACTTTTTATAAAGTATACTGCACAAACCGGCGCACATTTATTCATACATATACATAGCCAAGCAAACTTACAGGTTTGTGCTAGACGAAAATATTCTTCCTATGAGTTTAATGTGGATACCAGCACACGTTTGCCTCTACGTACATTCTTAGCCATGCAGATATATAAAATGAGTATACGCATGTGTATGTCAGAATGGATATACAATAGCTACACACATCGACAAAGACTGATTATCAGAAGATAAGTTTGAAATAACTCCCAAATAATAGAAACATGAAAATAGACTTAAATCTCTCTTTTATTGTGTTTTTCTGATTAAATTTGGTGAAAAGCAACTGGCCAAAATGAACTGCTCACGTATCATTGATTTTTTTTTCTTTTTCTTTTTTTTGTCTTTTTTGGTCTTTCTCCGTTTCTTTTGTAGATTTTTTCTTTTTTCCTTTTTTTTTCATCCATTTAAACCTGATTTTTTTTCTATTTCCACTTTAATAAAATTCTACAATAAAGTCATTTTATTATCTTTCTCTAAATATCTTCATTTATTTTTTGTTTACTTTCACTCTATCCATTTGGATGCAGCCTTTTCTTGTTCTGAGTACAATAACTGGATTAGTAAATAAGAATTTATTTTCTATGCGGTAAGAAAATGGTGATTGTTTTTGCTTTTTTTTTTTTTTCTCCTTTTCCTGACTCGCATTGGTAAGGTTTCAAAGTTCTGATTCAAAATTCTTTGTTCGAGGAAGTAAATTGGTCAACAAACAGACAACATTCTGGACAGAATCTCTCCATTCCTATTTATTTCTTTGTCATCAGCTTTTGTAAAAAGAGGTTTTGTCTGATCTTTTCTCTTTTTAATAATCAAACATCACAACTGGCTGTAGAACATTGGCTTATATTAGGTAGTCCAGAAATTAATGGTACTTTTATACGAATAGAAGTTAGAGAGACAAAAATGATTAATAAAAAAAACTGTCAAATCAAATAGATTCCATATGGATTGAAGAAACGGTTGCAAACACGTCATTTCTGATAATTGGAAGAGACAATGTGGAACTCCAAGTTTTTAAAGTAAGCTTTTATTCTTGTGACATGATTCGCTTTAGACAATCATTCTTAATCTGAATGAAATGAAAATACAAAAGGGTTTAATTGGAATTCAATTTGAGAATGCTTATCTGAAGCAAAACATGTCCCAAGAATAAAAGCTCATTTTGAAAAATTGGTTTCCCAATTCTCTCTATAATCATTACCTGAGATAACTCTAATCAAATCATACAACAATGTCATTTATGTTCATGTTGAACATTCATTGTTCATGCGGTCAATGATTTCTCAAAAAACAGAAACACGTCTCTCAACAGAATCTTCTGGAACTAATGCACAACTGTACCAACACAAACTGATCCTTGGCCAAAAACTTGATCAGTATTTCAAATAGTTTCAGTAGCTTTCATCCCAGTTTGAACTGATAAAGAACTAGCATTCCAAGGGAAATTATGTATCATTACCTCCTATACATGATACTTTTTACTTCATAAATTAAGCTGCAGTGTTGTTGAAATTAAGTTATTTTGATAAAAATATTACCAGTATTGTTTGAACCATAAATTTATGATTTGAAAATCAATAAAACATGAATATGAAATAAGGGACCAATTTGTCATAAACTTTCATTGTAAACTGAACCTCCCCTATAAAAACCTATTAAAGGGTGGATTTAAACAACAACAAACACATTTTCAGTAGTCACTGCGGTGTGTGTATAACTGTGCAAAATTTCAAATTTCTACTCTGAACAATTAGCCTGGGTAGATATATAGATAGATACATATGAAATTCAGAACAAATGAATAGCCTAAGCCCGATGACAGTGATTAAACCAGTCTGTAATGGTGACCGAGATTAAAAATCAAACAAAAGTTGTTGTTCTTTTTGTCTATTTGCTTTATAGCTTAATAACTCCAACCTGTAAAGAGTAGAGAATTACAAAACTACAACTCGTAAATGGTGAACTAGGCTAGAAAATGATATTTAGCACCTGACTTATAGTAAAATGTTCTGCTCGTATTGAGTAAGTCAATGTAAAAAAAAATGTCATAACTTTCTTCATGACCTTGATTATTTGGAAAATTGGACAAGCATGGTTCTCTCCCGTGCACATTGTATGATTTTCTGTTTGAAGGTCAATTTTTTGATTAGGTTCCATGTTTTAGCTCCATAAATGACCCTCAGGAGGATGCATTGGTTGAATACCCCCTTTTTTTTAGGACTGATGGGATTCCCTTTTACTAGAAGATTGAGCTTGCTCCTGAAAGCCTGCCAACCTCAGGTGATTCTTCAATTGATTTCTTCATCTTTTGGGGATTTCATAGAATTGGCAACGGGCTGGTCATGAGAGAAAGGACAATAGAAGTCCCAACATGGATCCCTGGAGATCTGTGACTGAGACGGAACTGTGGCTGGCAAAAATGAGAGGGCATAACAAATTGGACAAATTCCGGAAGTATTGGCTCAGTGACAATGATAGATTTCCGAATTGACATATCTTATTGGTTTAGAAGTTTTCATACTTAACTCTTAAAATATCTCTCATTTGGCTCCCTGAGCTCCCCGGGCCCAGGGGCAATGCACCCCTATTCATAGGCTCGCTGAAGAGTTTTAGATTTATGCCAAAATGTGCATTCTGTTCAATCCCTACGGAACCTTCTTTCTTTCCATATTCTAGTATCTTGATCATTATTGTTTTGATCACTACATTTTGGACAGTGCGTTCTCCAGCCTCTTCCAGATGTATATTATATCTAGTAATGTTTGAACACAATTCCTTGTCTTTTGTACAATTTTTAGTATGCGCTTCCCTAGTAGGCTTCCCTAGTGCCAATTGCCGTCACTGAATAATTGACTGACTCACAACTAATTGACTACTGACTGACTGAAAGGCTGATATACCAAAAAATCCAACTACCTCTCTTTTTCTCTCAATCCTTTATTTGAAATTTTAAGCAAGGGAGAGAACTATTTAAGTATTTACTTGGCCCAGTTGCAGGGAAGCAGTTTGGAGCAGTACTGTCCCATTGCATGAAGAGGATGGGTCGGGCTTGTCCTGACATTTTCGTGACATTAGTTGTGAGGACAGAGGCAATTTTTATGAGTGCTCCATCCCACATTGAAAATCTTGCCCTGTTGGGAGCGCAATTAAATAAGGACTTCCAAGAAAAACCCAAGCATCTACAAGTTACAGAAAAAAGTTCTCATAGGCA
The DNA here is from genome assembly GCA_963457665.1 of Thysanoteuthis rhombus. Classification (NCBI taxonomy): domain Eukaryota; kingdom Metazoa; phylum Mollusca; class Cephalopoda; order Oegopsida; family Thysanoteuthidae; genus Thysanoteuthis; species Thysanoteuthis major. The sequence goes on along the minus strand of OY735212.1, from coordinate 8,129,698 downwards.
TCGCCCATATCTTTTGCAAAGCACTGTCCGTGTAAATATTTTGTTCTTTATATAACTATGGACTGTTTCTTGTGTAGCCTCTTGTATTGACCCCCTTCCATTGTATGTATGCATGTTGTGTGTATATATATATATATATATATATATATATATATATGTATGTAAAAAACTGCCAGTGCCTACAATGTCATAACATTGTTGCCTGCCCAATATATATGGCTGAAACTCAATGTACAATGAATGCTACCAAATATAAAAAGAAAAACATGGCCGTGTCTTCAAATCACAGAGTAAATTGAAAAGGGAGTCAAAAGCTGGGAGGACACAGGACCTTGCAAGGGAGCTGAAGAATATGTGAAACCTGAAAGTCTGTGTAGTACCAGTAATAGTAGGTGCACTTGGAACCATACCAAAGACTCTGAAAGCAAGATTGGAAGAACTGGGGATAAGAGGAAGGATTGAGACTATACAGACTACAGAACTGCTGGGGACTGCACAAATACTAAGGAGAGTGCTAAAAATATAAGATCTTTGACCTCCAGCTGTTAGCAATGGCCTAACAGGGGAAAGAGGTGGGAGAATTTTTTTTTCAAAATGAATAAATATAATAAATGGTAGTAGAAATATGAACCACAGCGCAGCTGTGATAGGTGAGGATGATATGTCAGAAGACCTGAGGAGACTTAGTGTCACTAATCCTACAGCGGTAACCACCAGGCAACTGGTGTGAAACCATAATACCCAACCCTGCTGTGGACTGTGGGAATATGAAGAGGAAGGCTACAGACCTGAGGAGACTTGCTGTCACTCAGTCTCCACCAGTGACCTCCAGGCAACTGGTATGATGATACGTAATAATAAAAATATAATTGATATATTTCAAATTATATTTTCAATTAATTTGTTATAAAATCATAACATAAATTCTATAGAAATGATGTACATTAAAAAAGGATAATAAATTTCAAACAATGTCTACAATTGAAGAAAAACACGAACTTAATTCAACTTTCTAAATATTAACACCATAAATAGAATAAGTTCATCATTCTACATGGTAGGAGTGCCAACTGCTTGCAATGTGAAGAGAACAAATAATAACAAAGTGTGAATTTTTAAAAGATCGAAACACTTTAAAAGAAACACTATAAAATTATTCTACCCAATTGAGAAGTACAATACGGTACAAAACAGATTTGTTTGGGGAATATATCTCATAGTTTTATTTGCTTTGTTTTGGGAATATATCTCATTGTTTTATTTGTTCAATTATATATATATTTATACATCTATATGTGTGTGTCTAGTATTATAATATAAATATGTGTAAAATTATATTTATATACATACATAACATATCTATCTTTCATACAATAATAGATTTATCAAGATTGACATATCTTCTTGTACATATATTTCTTCTCGAAAACATTTTTTTTTCTCCCAAAATGTTTAGTTCTTCTCATTAGGAAGTTAGGACTATAAAACAGAAATCGATAACCTATTTTTTTGTTTTTCAGAATTTTTACTTTCATTTATTTATATATTCACATATATATATGTGTGTGTGTGTGTGTTTGTATATGCTTATGCTTGCAATAAGAGCACACACCTATTTGTAATTAAATACATATATTGCTTTTCATTCTTACTCTGTAAGGAATGTTTTTTTTTTTTCGATTGTTTGGTTAATATTTTTCTGTCTCAGAAAATCATTAAAAGGGGGAACAAGCAGAAAAGAGAAGAATGCACTATATCTACACTGATAGATTATTTCCCTTCAAGGCAACGTGAAATGGACTAATGCTTTGTTTTTTGGTTTTGGTTGGGTTTTTTTACCTTTATTTACCATAAACATCCCAATATTTTTCCATTAATTATTTCTCATTTTGTTTTTCAGTCTCGTTCCCTCCCTCCCACTTGGCTCGCTTAATCTTCGTTTACTTTTAACCGGATTGGTTTCTAAGTCAATTGTTTCCTCCTTTCTTAGTCTGATTGCCCGTATGCTGCTCGAACACTTTGACTCTCTTATATGTTTTTTGGAAATTTATTCATTCTTATTTCGGTAATTTTCATTGCCATATCTCCTACGGCTTTCGAGATATTGATGCCATTCCGATGCTAATTGATGCGGCTTTATATCAGGTATTGCACTTACATACAGTTTTGAAAAAAATCAGTTTTAAAGGCTTTAGAGAAGTGGGTTCTATTTCTAATATAACAATAATGATAAATTGGACCCTTACTTTTTGCCACTCATAAAGTTTTGAAGTATCTGGTTACTTCCCTTGAAGGTTGTAAAATTTTTTTTTGCCAGTAATTTTTTTGCTTTTCTCAATATTTTTTTTTTTTTTTCTTTTTTAGTTGTTGCAGTGTAATCATACTTGCAGTTCCTTCAGGAAATGCAGGCTCTAGTTTATCATAAACATCCAAGTTTTTTCTGTTAATTATTTCTCATTTTGTTCTTTAGTCTCTCTTCATCCCTCTTTCTCGTTTGCGTAATCATAATTTTCTTTGAAATAATTTTGTGTCTTCATCTCTATCATAATTTGCAACGTGTCAATCTATTCATCACATAACAGAGAGGAAGATGGGTAATTGGAACACACGAAAACAAAATTGCCTGTTGCTAAGACAGTTCTGTTGCATGTACATGGGTTGACAGGCTGCTTGCAATATTACTACTACTACTACTGCTGCTGTTGTTGATGTATCAATTTCGTTTTCACCCAATTCATTTTGAAAATAAAGACTAGAGAATCAGAAGGTTTAGGGGTTAGAGTTAGTTAGCATGTAAATTTTGTAATTTATTCATAACTGCATCAGGGATTTTTAACTATTGCTATTAGTCTGTTGTCCTGCTACATGAACAGGAAATGTTGGTTCATCTGGACGTGAACAAAAAAAATTGACCAAGCAACGTTCACTGAAACATCACTTATATTAGCTGGTAAGCTATTAAGATGTTTATGCTCTCTGATGGCAAGACCTTTTCTCCCCTAAGGTTTCACACTTTTGGTGTTGATAAGAAGCAACATCTCCCTCCTGTATAGCTCCCTTTGGAAAGAACCAGTTTTGATATGAAATTTGGTGTTATTTCTTTAATGATTTTCCATGTATAGATAGCAGTGTAGTGTTCTTGTCTTCTCATGATAGACTATAACCTCAGATACTGCAAACGTTTGCCAGTAGTTTAAGTGTTTCACATCCTTTATATAGAAGGTAAATAATCTTTGAATTCCTTTCGAGTTCATTCTGTTCTTATTGCATGTGAAGGTGTTTCCAGACTATATTTATGCATAATATATATGGATTTTTATCACAGGTCTATATCAAGTTTGAAGCATTTTTATTTCCCTTTTAAAAAAAAATCTTTTTATATTCTTCTTGTTCAACGGGGGAAAAATTTTTCTCCATTTTGGAATGATTTTTTTCTTATTTTGACACCTGTCTTCATTCCATATTTCAGGTAGAATTTAGTTCACCATTTTCTAGAATTTTCTCCAGTTTTCTTTCCTTTTACTTCATGCAAGCATGTAACTTAAACCATTCTATGTTTTATAAATATGTATTTTCAAATTTGCAAATATTTTAGCATCATTTCATGCACACAACTCTATTCACACATACTTTTAAAGCCTGTTCTTATCCACACAATAATACACTCATACACATACACATTACCATATATACATACACACAAATGTACAGAGTAACACACACACCATCAAAGCCAGCTCTGATCTAACTTATTACAACCGTTAAAATCGAAGGTACTGAACAAATATCTGTTTTTGCTCAGACAAATCTCCAGTCTATTAACAATTTTTCAACATATCCATGTCTTCTCAGGATCAGAAGTATAGCTGAGACAGAGGATATGATAGGGGGTGATTTGAAATTCCTACCCGACTCCAAATGGAAGGGAGACCCAAGACAATTTTCATGTTGTAGTTTAACTACTATATTTCTTCTGCAATTACACAATAACAAACCTCACTTAAAATTGCAGGGGTCCCCAAGGCCCCAAAATCTTTTACTCTATGAGTTTTATGTCAAGTGGTGTAGTGCTTGAAAAAGAAGTGAGGGAATGTAGGACTGCCTGCTCTAGCAAGCATAGCGATCCACCAAGCTAAGCAAGCCTCTAAAGCCAGATGTTTTTTGGCAGTCTTAAAGTTAACATCTCTTGGGGGTTCCCTTATCCAATACATATAGCTACAATACAATTTCGGTTAATTTGAGGGAAGAAGCAGATAAATAGAATTAGAATTTTAGGTGCATATAGATGGTAAGACATCATTCCATCTCCTCCCCCTGACCCCCCCAAAAAGTGAGGAGACAGTGTTCCCATGGAGTTCCCATAACTCTCCATGCCAAAATTAAAATACCTGGCAAATCACAAAAGTCCGTATGTTGCATGTAATAGGAACTGACACATTATGCGTACATACAGAGGTTAAATGGGTTACATATCTGAAGTAAATACATGTATACGTGTGAAAATACGCAAGCAAAACTCAAAATAGATTTTTATTAAGACAAAATTATTTTCATAGCTCATACCTAATCACTATGGAGACAAATTACAAGCTGTAATTTCATTAGTTTATTTAGAACAACTGAAGACGTTGAAATGAATTCCAAGCAGTAATTATTAGTTTATTTCTTATTAAAGAAACTAATTCTTTATTCAATAACCGTAGCCTTACAAATGGCCCGCCCTAACCAACCAGCCAAGTGGGCGACAGATTCTTCTCTCTTCAATGGTTTTTGTGAGTGTGTGTGTTTCTGGGAGCTTGTCATCACATTTTGGGAGCTACAATGTTAAAAATTGACTCTAGTACACCACCAGGCATTATCTACAAACTTTGTTGGGTTTTTTTTTTTGTCTCTTCAAATAAGTGCTTTACTGGGTCTTTATGGACATTTTTTGACCAACAGAGCCTTCATTTTGTGTTGGTATTTTTTGATAATTTTAGATAAAAGATCTATTTTTTTAAGATAATTCTTTAGGTAATCCATCATAACTTTGTATGGAGCAAGCCCAGGGCAATTGCTACTTTTGCCCTCTTATAAACCCAACCCTGAATGAACTACTGCCTATATCACTTTAAAATACGAAAAAAACCCACTCTCTGAAACAAAAGGTGAGAATCAGAAATCATGAAACTGGATTGAGGGGGGGGGGGGTAGTGACCATCAACCAAATCTGTCACCAAAACTGTCAACATAGGTTTCTCCAGTTTGTAAACAAGATTGGCTGGCTGGCTGGCAGGCTGGTTGGCTAGCTATGTATATACGTATGTATTGTGCATAATGGCCGCACCAATAGAGCTAAATGGCTGAAAATTTAAACATTTACTCATTAATATATCTAAATAAAATCTTTTTTTTAATTTTTTTTTGAATCCTCTCCAAAATAGGTTTTCAGTGGTTGGGTCAATTTACAATGTAAATCCATGCTAGATTGGTCCCTTAGTTTGTGGCACTTTCACTAGTTGTTTCTTCTAGATATTAAGATTTAGACTTTTTTTAGTGGTCAGCATCCTGCAGAAATTGAAAAAAGTAACTAATTCATTGATCACTCCTCTCCCCCCAAAATGACGTGCTGCCCAAAGACAATGGCCCCATGACGGTTTATATCAAGTGACTAACCAGACCTCTTCCCTTATTTGTTAGAAAGTAAGAATCCAATCCTCGGACATCATGTCAAAAGCAGGAAATATCATGAGGACCATCGAATGAGCATCAAACCACAACCAGGCAGTGGTATTGGCAGGATGAGAATTGGTCTGGTTGCGAGAAGTTGTCGGAACCTAATCAGTAAATGACATTTCATTTTACCATCATCGCAACATGAAAGCCCAAAACCTGCAAATGACAGGAAGATTCTGAGAAGCAGAAAGATAAGACGAGAAAGATTCAAGGGGGGGAAAAAAAAAATCAAAAACAAAATCAAAACCGACTCATCATCCCAGAAAGAATCTGAAAATAGAGGGCCATGATACAAAAGGAGGAGCTAAGGAAATTAGATTTATGAAAGAAAAAAGAAGTTTAGAAAAAAAAGGTAAGAAAACCAGATACTTAGGGGCAATGGCCAGCGTCAAATTTACGTATGGGCTGAGTAGGTTGCAACCCGAGGCTTCATAATCTTAGAGGAGCCAAAAAAAAATCAATTTGCCATAAATTTTTATTTCATTCGTAATAATAAAAACTGGGGGCATATATCGAATTTCAATGTGTTTATCACACAAGAAAAATTTTTTGAATCTTTAAAATAATTTACAAAAATATTACCGAAACGAAATTCAAATAAGAAAAAAATACCAAGTAACAATGAACCATTTGCACTATAAGTGCCAGAAGGAGAAGATTTTTGTATAGAAATAATAAAAGTAAGACTAATTGTTCTTATAAAAGGATTTTTAAATATTTCCATGACCTACAATCATGTTTACATGACCCTTGGAAGGCGAGGATCCTGAATCCACTCACTTTGAGAATCCTTGTCCTAGCCCAGGGTGCCTGGTTGCTTTAATCCGGCTCTGGCAGTGACAGGCTCTTGACCAAAAATTTCCACCGGGAAAACGTGAAAGGTTTTAAGTAGACAAATAAATGCTTCATTTCCTTGATATCTTATTTATCAATTGGTGTACCCATACCGTCAAATATGAGGGCATTTATGAAATATCTTAAAGTACAATTCATTTTATAAACATAGGTAATAAAGATTTTTATTGCAGGGAGCTTGGAGATTTAACGTTCTGTTGATCACAAGTGAAATTTTCTATCTTTTGTTTTTGATTTTATAGCTTTTTATATTTTTATCATTCTTCAAATTAAGCATTTTTGTTACATTGTCAGAACATGGAATTCTATTTTACTATGTCAGACGACAAATGAATGTCAGTTGCATGATTGAAATGCTATTTTAATGATATTAGCATGATGGAAGACATCAGCATGTTGGTAATTATTTTGACCATATAATAATAAAATTATAAAATCTTGACCATAGAACAAAGAATCCACTTATTTTAAACCACAAATCACCTGGACAGCAAAGAATTTCGAAAAATCTTTTTCTTGGCAAACATATGCATCACTAAATATTTTACTTTTTTGTTCAACAGCAATCTCTAAAAACCTAGGGTGAATACTGCCAGACACAAAGTAAGGGACTAATTTAGCATCGACTTACATTGCAAATTGAACCTCCCTCTATTTTGAGAAAATAGAAAAGCTATTTTTTTCCACACAGAATGAGTAAATGCTTAGATTTTTAGCCCTCTTGGTCCATCGTTTATGGGCAGCCAGCTAATTGACAAAATTACATCCATAAAAAATAATAAAAATAGTAACTAATGAGTCAAGATGATGGTAAAAAGTAGTCATTAGATTTGAAAAAAAAAAAAGCAATTTATGTCCATGGTATGTACATACATACATAGCTAGCCAGACCAACTTAAAAACCGAAGAAACCTTTCTTGACAGTGTTTGGTTGACAGTTTCTAAAAACACAAATCTTGAAACATATAAATTATAAGTCAACAAAAGAAGTATGAAAACTAACACTCAGAAGCATAATAAGGTTATTATGGATATCAGACAATCTTTATGAGAAAAAACCTCTCTTCTGTAAATATCTTGACTTGGTAAAAGGAATGAAGATATTGCAAAGTTATTTACTCAAATCCTAACACAATAGAACACATTATTAAATTGTATGCCTACTTTTTCCTTCGACTTAATTTATTAGTGGCTTTTTATCATAACTTTTACTCAGGCCGATTTCCTTCAGGAAGTGAGTAAAGAGAAATGAAGAATAAGTCTTGAGTGGGATTTGAACCCACGTCTCAAATAGGAAGGTCATTATATGCCTGACTGCACAACAAATTGATAAAATCAAATTGGTAAAAAAAATAAAAATTTCTACAAACGTTTTGAAATGAAAGTAAAAAGGAATCATCAAATCTAAAAATAACAATTTATATTGCTCCGTCTAATGAAAATGTATGTAAAAATGTATTGGGGCACTAATATATTTACAAATTAAATTTTGAACCAGGAACATACAGTCACCTTGCTCTTGTCTAGGTAAAATATTGAAATAGTGTTTTTATCTTCCATGTTTGTCCGTAATAGTAGAGATCTAAAATATAGATTCTGAGTCAAGTCTATGTAGGTTTTGCTGTAAGGCCTGACTTTGTAAGATTATTGGAAAGGAATTACGTTATCTGATTTCTCAAAGGAATTTCGATCGGAGGTTTATTCTGTCAGTGTTTTTGTATTTATTATTTTCTTGTGATTTTTGCTTTTTCCTTTTGAGAGGGTTATGTTTTTTGCTAAGCATCGATTGGCTTACAGGAAATTCAGTGCCCCTGGTTTTACAATTTGACCTCTACCAAACATAGAATTTGTACTACTGCTATCTGTTTTTTTTTTTTTTTTTTTGTCTCTTTCTCTCTCTCTCTCTCTCTCTTTTTATGGTATTTCCGATCTTTCATACTTTTTATACACGATTTGTCTACTGGTAAAATTAAAATCAATAATCTTTGGACCTTTCCAGGGGCTTTTTTTTTTTTTTTTTTCTTCTTTCCTTGTTTGTTTACTCTCTTTAAGAAACTGTAAAACAAAACTGTCACAAAAATAGTCAAAATAGGTTTCATCAGCTTTCATGTCGGTTTAGATGGTTATATATGTATGCATTTATGTATGTATCATGCATACGGGCAGCGCCAATGGAGCTAGACGGCTGAAAATTTGAACATTTACTCCTCATTATATCTACAAAAAACAGTATTTTAGTTTTTTTCTCTATTGCCTCCACCCCAAAATAGATGCTTCCAGTGGGGGGGGGGGCAATTCGCAATTAAGTTTTTGGCTAAATCGGTCCCTAGTTTATTCTCGCTTGATTTTTTTTTTTTTCAAATTCAGACTTTTCAGATGAGAGAAGTTACTTATCCATTGATCACCCCTTTTACCAATTTTTTCTATTGATCCCGCCCCCTACGCAGCATACGGTCAAAAGACATTAATCAAGTGATGGTTTCTAATGAATGACTAACCAGACCGGTCTCTTTATTGCCATTTTTCATTCCTTTTTGTTATCTCTGCAAACAATGTTGGAAAGGTATAGGCATTTCTCTTCGTCAGTCTTTCCAGCTGCATTTCTGTTTCACCACACAATATCTCCAGAAGTTCTCAAACAATTTCAGTGAAATTTCGTGAAAGGGCAAGCTAACAGGTTAGAAAGGTGTGATCAAATCTTGGGACAAATCCAGGAATTTTCTTCCTGATGGAATGATATTGAATAGCCATAGCCATAGTCATGGGCTTCAATAGCAAGACACAGGAACTGAGGATTAATTATGAGACTTCAGAGTGTTCAGTGCAAAGTGACTAAACTAGTTAATGGATTAGAAAGTCTCAGTTAGGAGAGATTGGGGCCTTTGGGATTGACCACTTTGCTTGAAAGAAGAATGCAAAGTGATTGATTGAAACATTTGAAATATTAAATGGAATTTCTAAAAATGGAGCACATTTTTACATCATCTTTCCTCGTACTGGAAATCTTTCATTCGGGCTGCTTTCAAGAACTAAATCCACCCAGCAATTGGATTTCTTTTCTAAAAGAGTTAAAAAAAAATTTATGGAACGAGTTACCCAGTCATGTCAAAAATTTCAATGCTGTCAAAGGTTTGCAAGGATGATCTAGATAGGTTTAGAGTGATTCTTATAATGATTACAAAAAACTGTTTGTTTTTTTTTTGTTTTCTTTTTGTTTTTGTTTTTTTGAAAATCAAACCCTTTTGAATATACCCCATTTTGGCAGGGTTTTGATTTGTGATGTGAGTTTATGCTAAATTGATCCCTTAGTTTGTGTCGGCTTGTTTTGTTTTAGGATTCAGACTTTAAGTGATCACTGCCAGATAAAATGGGAGCAAAGTATCTTGTTTATTGATCACCCTTGTTTCCAATTTTCTAATTGATCACCCCCAACATGGCATGCTGCCAAAAGATGTTGGTTATGGGACGGTCCCTGTGAAATGACTAACTTGACCAGTTTTTGCTGATTTTTTTTTTTTTTTTTTTCTGTTGCCTTTCTCCTTTTACTCAATTTACTTTTCTTTTTCTTCAAGCATTTCTTTCCATCAAAACCTTCCACCATTTTATATTCTTCCATTCTCATCATTCAAAGTTTGAAGACGTGGATGCACTCACTCATGCTTGCTTGTCAAAATAATATCTTCACAATGAATTTCAAGGAAATATTATGGCAGAGAGTAAAGAACAGCATTAGATTTTAAAGGCCGATCAAGGAATTATTCGATTGAGAGGTATTCCTTCATACAGTGATAATTTTCAGAGATACTGAAGTTAAAACTTATGCAGTTGTCTCCATAGCTTATCTAATCGCATTGTAGCTATATATAAACTTATTCAGTTTTTTAATTAGTGCATCGCGTGAAACCGTTAAAAAAATGTATCAGGGTACCAAAGAGTAACTAAGTGTTGGGGATAAGGAATAACCCAACCAAATTCAGCTAAGGGTTTGGAACTTCCAAGCATCTCACAACCCTAATTCCCTGCATTTCAGCCTATCTGAGATAAAATATATCATTTTCAGCAGACCAATACAAGTATAAAAGCATATTAACCTAGTTTCCTGGCAAAAAATTCTGCAGTTTTAGTGTAATTCAAAAGCAAGACTGGCTAATAATTGCATAAATCATTTCAAAATGATTTATAATTACTTTTTATATCTTGTTTTATTCTTATTTACTTTTTACTTCTCTTGATTCTCAGAAGGTTTAGGATCCCTTCTCCCACCTCTGCCACCCTCTCGTTACAGTCATGTGGCAGAGGTATGCGCTCTCTGAGTGCTTTTGAGATTCCTTTGCTTCAGCTTTCATTTTCTTCATTTTCCAGATTTATGCATTCTTCTTCTTCTTCTTCTTCACCTCAATTTTATTTTTGCCGATTTTTCTATTTTCTTTCATTTTTTATGAGAGTTAAACAAAACTTTTATGTTTATCTACTGAAATTCTTTATTCGTTTTTTTGTTTTTTTTTGGCCTTCAATTTTTTCTTTGTTTTTGAATCAGTAAATGTCTTTTCATATTTCAGTTCACTAGTCCATTTTTTATTTCCATTATTTATGACTAAAATTCAATATTCTATGAAAATGGTTTTGTCTCACTTTACTTGTGTTCTATACTGCCTTTCTTATATTACAAATATCACGGAACTAATCTATTGTCCTTTCTATGAAATACTAATTAGCAGGTCTTTTTTAAAAAGGGAATATAAAACACTATCTACTTTCTCACAGGGCTTGATTGTTTGGACGAATATGTAAATGATAATAAATGGTCAAGGGTTTTGAGCTTCATGCCTTTTCTCTTGGCAGTTATGGAAAATTATAACTTGCCATCACAGTCAATAACTGAAGAACTGTATCGTTATCACTAGAAATCATGTAACAAAATTCCATCGATGAATAAATATCATCAGAATGAATTCTATACGTGTCATCACTGGTATTTTCCACTCAAAAACATTTAAAATAAAATTATAAAAAAACATCAAGATTCTCTGTAACCTAGATTTTTATTATAAACCTGTGAACATTTGGCCTCAAAAAGATTTAAAAAGCTTTTTTCTGAAAATCAAAAAAACATTTTGTACAAGGAGTGGAGTACTGATGTCATTTTTTATGTCAACAGACAAAACAATATGGCCAGAAGTGCTGGAACACATACACACACACATAAAATAGGATAGAATGCTTCACTATCTTTAATGGCTATGGTGGTTCAATTTTCTAGTTTCTTACAGGGCTGAATTGTCTGGATAAATATGTAAATGAGTTTGAATGACCTCGAGTTTTGCGTTACATGCCTTCTTCGGAAAAATGATAATAATGAACAACTATGATTTAAACTATTTTATTTGCTATCATTCCTTATCCATTATCCTTTTCTAAATTTCTCTTCAAAGAATGCAGCTCTTCAGTCAATATTGAAGGACAGACAAATTCAAACCATGTCCTCTAGATGACAATTGTGGATTCTAACATAATCTTGCCATCTGTTGAAATAAAATGAATCTGAGATTAGAAAACTAGAATTCAATCTCAATCATCATCATCAGCCTGTTAGTGTCTATCATTGGGTATAGACTTCCCACAAGACTCATTAGATCTCTCTATCATGGGCATCGCAGAGCCAGTACTTTATAAATTTATCAAGCTTGTCATGCCATCTTACTTTCTGTTGGCCACAGATTGGCATGTGATTGCTGAGCATCTACTGTGTGATTCATGATGTCCAATGGCTGTCTGACATTTTAGCAATGTATCCAGCCCATTGCCATTCAAGTTTTCTTACAGTTTCCGAGATCTCTAGGCAATTTTGAATTGCAATAACCCAAACACCTAAAACCTAAATGTCGAAGTTCTGGATGTTCAGATGGTTAAATAGTTGAGAGACTGAAGATCGATAGCCCAGAAAACAGAGGTAGACATCTTGTATAATTGATTGGTCCTTTCTTTTATCAAATTCTTTGTAACAAATCAAGAAATCATCAGTTAATATTTAGCATTGAAAGTTCTACTTGTTCACTGGGTTTAATTCATGTTCTAAAATTAGTCTAACGAGTGTTGTGTATTTAGAATTTGCAATTATGAATTCATTATATAAAATTTTTTGGTGTATTCACCTTTGCAGTGTAAGTTTATGGTAAACTTGATCTTTAGACTTTTTAGTGATCCAACAAAAAGTGAGAGAAGTTACTTACTGATTGATCTCCACGTTTTCCAATCTTTCAATTGATCATCCCCACCATATCACGATTCAAAGAGATTTTGATCACATGACGGTTTCTATTGAGTGACAAACCAGACTCGTTTGATAAATGTTTTCACCTGCACAGCACTGCTAACTGAGCCACAGGCTGTGAACTCTGAAAGTCTCTGCTTCACTGAGTACACAGGCGTGAATAACACATATTTTTAGAGTGAGCGCTGCATTGAAACTTCCTTTCTAAATAATCTATTTTGTTTACTTATTATTTATTTATTTTTTATTTAACTTTTGACTTATTCAATTGAGTTTCCTGCCTAGAGATAATTTTCTTGTGTTTATCAAGTTATTGTGTGCGTTTGTTTTGAACTTAAGATATACGAAAGTTCCATCTCACTCTTTTAGACAGATAGCATCAAATTGCTATTTCAAAGAATATAAAAGTTCTAGAGCTACAGCAAACAGGCCTTTACAAACACTTGTATACGCACACACACACACACATATATGAATATATAAACCCATGTTAATGGATATATATATATATGTATATGTATATATATATCAAAATATTGATGTGGATTATTGTTAATCCGACAATATGAGAAATGAATGACAGTATTGGGAGGCTTCTTTTAAATTATTGAAACTTTTATTCCTGACGTTCCATCCATTTTCTGGACTTCTTTAAAAGCGAATGAGGTCAGGAAAATAAGGAGACAACTGTTTATAGGTTAGAATTTTGAATCATATGTTGTTCTTTTTTTTTGTTTTTTTTAAACGCTGAATGTGAATGTATGTGGAAATGATTGGCTATAAGAATGTACCAGAATTATAGAAAACAATACAAGGGCAATCATACGTATGATTCGCACATCACAGTTACATATCTTTGTTGATGTATATACCTATATATATGCTTACATATCCATGCCCTTATATCATTTTCACACACATATTCTTATACATATGATGGCTTTGCACTCCAAACGAATATCTATTGGAAGGGTTTTTCCCTGCATTAAGATCATAGACATTGGGCCGATGTACAAAATGTGATAGGATTTTAAAATGAATGTCACTTGCCCAGGTCATACATACACACACACATATATGTTTTTTTGTATTTCTGCAAATTTGCAGGCAACATATCGTTCTCCATAATTTAGAATAGGATCCTTAGAGGTATATAACAATAATCCAATAAAGCAGAGCTTATAAGTAATAGTTTTATTATATGAGTTTCACACAACATATATATATATATAAGGCAGACTGACAGTAATCTGGGCTCCTGGGTAGAAAGGGTATAAATGTATATATGATATTATACTAATTGAATTAGTGACGTATAGTGTTTTGTACCACAGGTGTGCTTTGAGCTACGGATGCACAAAAATGCAAAAATATTTTACTGTCTGTGAAAAGCATTGAATAGTAAAAGCCTTTTACAGACAGATGTTTTTTTGTGTATTCTTACCTAAGAACACAACCGTAATACCAAGCTCCATACACCTCTGTATGGAATCCTTGTTTAATGTTTCTTTGTGATTATCAAATGAGTTGTCATATACATCAAAATAATAATGTATATGCTTTTACATTTTATATATATATATATATATATATATATATATATATATATAAACTTTGACTTATTTTTTACTCTGTTCTTGATGGCAAATAAAAACTCTCAAGCTTAAATAAATTTGGCACAGGGACATTCTTAATACCAAGCAGGATTTTGCCACCTCTATAGTATTTTTTTCTTTCTTTTAAAGAAGCAGTTATGCAAGCATAATAAAAACTGCTTCTCTTCTGTTATAAAATCATATCTGGTAATAAACATTTCATAAAATTACTTTTTGCCTCAAATGATAATTTTTCAGAATGAAGATGCCATGTTAAACCTTTTATGATCAATGTTTGTTAATCATATATATATATATATATATATATATACCCACACACACAAAGTAAAAATCAGGTAAACAATATGATGCAATCTCCAATGCTTGATGGGTTTATTTCATAGAGTGTTTGATACATTTAACATTAAACATTTAGAGTTGGAGTAGAGCTTAAAATTTGATGAAATATAGGATATGTTTATGTTTCTGCCTTGTGTAGCGAATCCTTCATTTCATCATAAACATATATATATATATATATATATATATATATATATATATATATATATATATATATATATATATATGTAAATATCCGATAAGTTGCAGGTTCAATTCCAGCAGCGGCCCCAATTTCTCTAATTGTTTATTCTATTCGCATTGTTTACGCCAAGTGATACATTAACCGTGTAAAGACAGGAGATCATTTAAGATAGGAGTTTCAACATTATATAACGCAATTTATGAGTATATTTATATAAGTACGAAGTAAGGAAAAACCATACTGGCTGAGGATTATTTTATATTTGATAACTTGGATATTTAGTGAAAAAGTTATTTTATTCAAAGTTGTATTCCTCAGCTCACAGAAATGATTTCTCTGATTGGTTTCAATGAGATTTTCATAATCTTTTCTGTGAGCTGAAAACTACTTCTTTCAACACAAAACTTTTTTGGCTAATTATTCAAGTAATAAAAATAAAATAATCACCAACCAGTATGACACACCTTACTTCTTACTAATTCATTGCATTTATTGGACCCCTTATTTGGAATACTAGTATTTTTATTATATATACATATATATATCAACATCATCAGTTGCAGCAGCTCTATAAGTCCACAAAAGCCATAAGTAGACAAAAGCCTTTCCTATATCTTTCCATGATGAATCTCTGCCATGTCTTAGGTGTAAACTTTTTTTTTCATCCTTCTCTCTTGTATCTGGTCTTTCCCTACTGCATTTAAGGGTTCAGTGGTATCAATTTGTTAGCTGTTTGCTCCAGCTGTTGTCATCTTTTCTTGCTTAGTATCCAGCCCATTTTTATGTTGGTCATTTATTTGTATTGTAGCTTTCCTTCTAGTTTTCCCAAGGATCCATGCTGATCTTCTATCTCATATATATATATATATATATATATATATATGTATATATGAATCATAAATTGCATTTCATTAGATAGAAACTTATTTGAAATGATCCTTACATGGTTAATATATCATTCAATTTTGACACTGTAAAAAGATTAAACAATTAAAGAAAATGGGGCTGCTGCAGGAATTTGGCCTTTGCATTACTAGTGGCAGTTTAGCTTGGTGGTAAGAGCATCGCGACGTTGAAGAGGCTCCTGTATCGGTGACAGGTTCAAATCCTGCAGAAGTCCCAATTTTTTTGTTTATTCTATTTTTCCCTGCCTCACCCTATCACTCCCTGCCATTACTTGTCACTTCCTGCCACTCACTTATGATATATTTGGATGTAAAATCTATCCCTGATTCTTCCTAAGACTACTCGTTCTCAAATATCAATAAAATATGTGGCAGGGAATGACAGGGAGTTTATTCATGCCTGAGAACTAGTACCATTAGGAAGTGGCAGGTAATGGCAAGGCTGAAAAAGCATCACCACAAATAACCAAAATAAGATTTGTTACAAGAGATGGAGAACTTAACGACCATAATAATGGTTGCACAAGTTATCGGAAGCTCTGTAAGGCCATTTATTGAATATCTTTGGTCTATCTTAGACTCAACCAGCAAGCGTGCTTCTTGTCTAATCTCATCAATATCATAAAGTTATTCTGAATGACAAGATAACTTTGACAAAAATGAATCTGGGAAAGTTTTAATAACTTTCAAAGAAGTTTCTTTTACTAAACCTAAGGAATATTCTTGAACAATGTTGCATAAAGAAAAATGTATACATGTATACATATATGTACACACACACACACACATACACACACATATATATATGTGTGTATACGTGCAAAATTCCCTGTATTTGTATTTGTACATAATTATATGTGTACTTCTATTTACATATGCATATATCAATGTGTATGTGTTTTGATTTGTTGATTTTTATGCATATATATATATATATATATATACACATACATGTGTATGTATGAATCAGCTGAATTTTGATCTGAAATTTTTTGCTTAATAATAAATGATTGATTCATGGATGGATCCAGGGTTTGAACTGTGGAGGATAAATTTGTTTTTGTTTTTTCACTCCATTTCAAGTAAAAATGGTTTTAATATATTTCTGTTTTTTAGGGTTAATTTATGAATCCTTGGGATTATTTGGATGCTTTATCTATAAAATTTCTTTATCTAAATATATATATATATATATCTCAATTAATATTAATGGTCATTTATAACAGATACTTGCCAACTATGTTATATCAGATATACTTATCACTTTTATGTATACATATCTGTACGTGTGAGTGTATGTATGTATGTATATATATATATATATACATATATATATATATATATATATGATGATAAATTGCACTATATTATATTGAAACTCTTACGTGAAATGATCCCTATTATTAGACAGTGGATTTATCATTTGGCGTAGACAATGTAAATAGAATAAACAATTAGAGAAAATGAGGGCCAATGCAGAATCAAGCCTGCAACTGATAGGGTAGCTGCTTTAATGTAGCGTTGCTCTTACCACTGAGCTAAAGAGCTGCTGATAATAAAAAAACCCTTAAATCACTATTTGAACTACAAATTCTCATCTTGCTTATTCATAATCTATATTTGCTATGTTTGTTTCTTTTAACGCAAGAATTATGTTATTAGTTTATTCCATTTACATTGTCTAGGCCAAATGACACATTCACTGTGTAATAACAGGAGATCATTTCAAAAAAGAGTTTCAAATTAATTGATTTTTAACAATTTAAAATCATTCTGTTGGATCATATATCCATTTTTTTATAATATATATATATATATATATGTCAATTGATATTGATGGTTATTCATAACAAATATTCGCCAACTATGTTAAATGTTGTCTTATTCTACAAATTTAATGAACTTTTTTTTTTTCCAGGTAAGTGTCCCGTGATTATATTCTTCAAGTTGCTTTCTGCCTGAAAACTGTAAGTAACTAAATTTTGTGTTCACCAGTAAACAATTTTGGTCATTCTGAAAGGGTGATCACTAATCTCTACTTGATTTATGAATTCATGACAAGATACCATGTATACCTGTATATTAGTTGACTTTTTGAGCATCAGGTATTTTCCCTTATGGATCATATTAATCTGTTTAGACTCTATGAATCTGACAGTCTGATGGACACATTACTGCTTTAGGTTGGAGAGTTGACTTATCCGGAGAATATTGGATAAACTTGAATTAACACCTTGGTTTGGTGTTGATTTATGTGCCGACATATATGGTAAGCTGCGACCAAACATACATAATGTATACATTGAAAGCGATTCTTCATCAATGCATCTCTGGTTGGAAATGATGGACAAGAAACATTTTTTTTTTTCTTCATCAAATTGTTCTTGTTTCTGCACAAAAGAACATACGCTTGGATCTATAGACTGTAATAATTGTCCAAAAGTTTTATCATATCTAGCACTTTCAGCTAAACAGCAAGCCATTTTCAAGGTATCTGACGATACCACAATTATATTAACAACAATACGTTTGGCTTAGCTATTGATGTGCTAATATGATTTGTTGAGTGGTGGGTAGAGTAGATTCTTAGGTGAGAGGGGTTTTAATTGCAGAATACATTGAAATAAACAGGAACATTAACTCGTACATGAAGTTGGTATTTACGTATTTGCAAACCATTGTTTGAGAGATTAATATTTATCGAATGACACATTTCAGGTGCCAGACCAAGGTAATCATAGTAAATATCTGTGATACCTGTCATAATTTTGGTGCATAGATCATTGTTATTTTAGTGAGTTTAATCCTTACTGATTCTCCATATGTTGTGGCCTTGTGGCAGACCAAGCTGATTTTAGTACAAACAAAACACACACATACACACATATATATATATATATATATATATAAAGTTTGAGATTAAAACTGACTCAAGATTCAATATTCACATGGGTGAACACTCAATAGAAGTGACATGAAAAACAAATCACATCTGTTGCTATACTTATTGACCCCCTCATTGTGAAATACATTTTTTGAATAACCTTCATTGGTAACCCTGTATTTCAAAAATATCAAATGATGTGTTGTATAAAATAACATTCATATACAATATATTATAATAATATCCTTTATGAAATAAACTATTTATAGTATGACATAAGCTATGGCTCTTTAGACTTCTTTCACAAGTTTGCATCATCTACAATATGACTCATGTTAGAGGACTGACTTGGCAAAAACAAGTGTTTGGTGCTTGAAAATTGAACAAATCTTGATTTGTTAGAAAAAATGTTGCTGTGCCAAAAACCTAAAGGCTTATTGCTCACCTCAGTTGCCCACACGTTCCTTCTCTTCGTTTTCATTATCATCATTATCATTTAGTGTCTGTCATTGGACGTAGACCGTCTTCAAGATTCACCAGATCTCTCCAACATGGGCATCGAGGAGCCAATACTTTTTACAACAGCCCATTGCTATTCAAGTTCTCTATTGGATTCTATTATATATCCGACTCTTGTCTTCAGATATATTGTTTTCTTGTGATCTCTCCATGTTATGTTGAGCATGATTCTCTCTGCTTGGTACTCAATTTGAGGGTCAATCTTTTGGTAAGGTTCAATGTTTCAACTCCCGAAGTGAATCAGGAGTATGTAGCTCATCCATTATAACTAAATTTATGAAGATAATTTTTTTGCTCTTCAGAGAGCTAATTTGAAATTTTTCAGCCTTTAAATAAGGGTTGTTCCCCCGCATAAAACCAAGGGTGTCTTTTCACTTCTCGCATATCTCTGTATGTATGTTTAATCATTTTTCTTTTAAACACTTGAGTATAATGTTACCCCTCCAATTTCAATCCTTATCCTTAATATTAAATTGATTTGTATAAGAGTGAACAGGGTGAGTGAATATTGCTTTTAGAACCTCACAAATACACAAACCTATTTTCGTTTTGTAATAGCAAAAATATAGAAGATCTTGCAGATTACGAAATGCTTATTCGTCTTCCTCTTCCCATGTTGCTTTGCTTAATGCTCTCCATGGCTTTCTTTGTCTTCTGTAAGTTCTAAAATGATGAAGGGATAATAACCCAACGGATCCAATAACTCATTTTAGCCCGACTGGTCATGGTTAAGTTTCCTTGAGCACTGCCCAAAGATGCGCTAGGACAAGTATCAGACCACGCCAACCCGATAGACCACGCCAACCCAATAGACCACGCCAACACACAGTAATGTAATTACATCAGTGCATTCTAACTCCTTAGCTGCAGCTGTAGATATAAAATGTTTTGATGCAGTAAAGGATGGATGATATATCTGAGATATACTCTGTGGTCATCACCTATGGCCACATTTTTTGACCTTGACTTCTTAAGGTAATTCTGTTGAGACATCTCTAATGCCTGTTGCTAGTAAGTATCATGGAAGACATTACTGGAACTAATCTAGAAACAGGTCCCAAGCTTACTTATGACTTTGGAGCAGTGGTTCTTAAACTATGTACCTTGAGATGATATGAAAGTGTCACAGGGTTTCTGGGGGGGGGGGTCCCCAGGGCCCAAAAGCCTGAGAGGGGCCTAAGCGTTTCTTGGATAGAGCTGTGTATTAAAACTTTAAAGTTTATATAAGAGACTTGATTGGTTGGTCACTCAGTAGAAACTGACCAACATCCTTTGGCAGCATGATGTGTTGGGGATGATCAATTAAAAAATTAGGTAATGATCGCGAAAAAAATGAAAGAGTTTTTGTTTTTTTTCTAGACACAATAGCGTCTAAATGTTGAAAATTTCAGCCCTCTAACTCCATTGGTAAGGCCTATGTGCATTATATAGACATAGCCAGCCACACAAACTTGAAAACAGAAGAAACCCATTTTGATAGTTTTGGAGACAGTTTGTAAAAACAGAGCCCATGTTCATACCTGACTTGGGAGAAATGGTTCACAAACTTCTGTGAGGGGTGTGCTGCTGGTGTATTGCATTAGGTGGTGAGAGGATCAAGGGGGGGGGCTTAAAATTTCTTGGATAGAGCTGTGTATCAAAACTTCTAAGTTGATATTTGTTCATTAATAATATCCTTTGGAGAATGAGTCAGCTGTTGGATAAGTGTGAATTGATCCTTTGACTAAATCTTTCAGATTGAAGGAATGCTTGGGAAAAAGAGATTAAGTGAATGCCAATCTCTTTTAAGAAATCGTCAATCAAAACTGTCAACAAAGGTCAACATAAGTTTCCTCGGTCTTCAAGCTTATTGCTGGCACTCAGGCTACCTGACTATCTATTCATCATGTGTACAGGGTTTTCTGTCTGAAAATTCACTCTTCTGGTTCATATGCCTATGACTGCCTTTGCTAGATCTTCACACCAGAAAATAACTAGTGCAGCTATGACCTCACATTCAGGCTTGTTCTTTCTATGGATGCTGGAATTGAGTCATTATTTTCTTGTCAGAAACAGATGTTCAGAAAAAGGAGAAGATTTGTTTCATCCTTTCTTTCATTCTTCCTCTTAATCTTCAAGTTGTTGGTGTCTTCTTCAAAGACGTACGGACAGAGGGAACGCCTTGATGAGAAGGAATGGGGAAACACCTTTTTTTAAAGATAAGATAGACATAAAAAATGTGTTTTTGTGCATATTACCTTTCATATACAGGGTGTTTCAAAAAGGATGTAACCATCTTTTTGCTAACTTGTATCTAAAGTATTTCAAATCTTAAATCCATAAACCACTCCTAGTTAGCAATTAAAATCCTTCTTCTTTTAAGTACAATGGAGGATTTGCAATGTAATGGGCCTGCTTTACTACCTTTGATCTGCCTGTGAACATTTCAAAGGAATCATGAAATCAAAGGATTACTAAGAGATTTAAGAAAACTAGGTTTGGTCCAAAGATCAGGAGTGCTCTTGCATGACAAAAAACTAAAGAACGCATCCAAGAGCATGCAAGAATAGTTGATAAGGGGAAAATGAACTGTTTTGAATTGGCTAACAATGAGTCTTAATCTCTATCCGCTTGGAAATCTTTGGAGAAAGGAGAAATCTGGAGTCATGGTTTCAATGTATACCATGTATCGCAGGAATACTGCTAATATTCAAGAATCTGTGTAAATTACAAAGACTATCAGCTGCCAAGTACAAGACTCTTGTGGAAGATTCTTATGGATAGATGCAAGAAATGTTTGGATGCAATCACTGTTGCAAAAAGGGATAAGAACCTTCAAACATGAAGTAAGGAAGCCAAATGTCAAGGTCTCACTTTCAATTTCTTCTTTTAATTTATTACATTAAAGTTTAAAAATGACGATATCTTTATCAAATTACTTTGGACATCTTAACTAAAAAATTCTGGCGACCGAGATTTGGTAGATTTCAATTTTTACTAAATATATTGTTCAATTGATTAAAAAGAGTTAATGAGTTCTAATAATCCTGATGAGCTTGGTAGATACATACATATAAAATTCAGAACACTTGAATAACCTAAACCCAGCAACAGTGTTGAAACTAGTCTGATGTAGGTAATGCTGCTTATCTAAAAAGGTGAACCAACAGCCTACAATATTTCGAATTTGTTGAAAGTTTTGAATTTAGCTTTATTCATTGTCATTGAATGACTTAGATAGTTATATTTGTTCGGAAAGAATCGATGATATACATATGGGTAATGCGGCAATTTGTGATAGTCGACGAGCTTCGAGGAAATGTAGAAATCACTGCATACACTGAAGGTAGCTATAGATATTTCTATTGATGTGTAAGTATACATGATTGTAAATATGTTATTCATGTATCCTTCACCAAACATTTAAGATTTGATAAGAGATCCTTTCAGTAAATTGATATCCATGCCATTAATAAGGGTTATCCTCCAAAACCACAACCCAGTATTCTATATAGCTTCTTTTATCAAAATTTCTGACTTCCGTCATTCTACGTTGGTATGTGATATCCTAGATAGAAACACTTCTTAAATTTTATCTACAAGAAACCGTCAAACAAAAGAACCAACACAAACGACATAGGTCTCTTCAGTTTTTGAATACTTTTAGCTGGCTGGCTGGTTATTTATTTATATAATGCATATATAGGATGCACCAATTGAGCTAGAAGCCTGAAAATTTAAACATTTACTCCTAATTATGTTTAGAAAAAATCTTTTGTCTTGGAGAGGGTCCAATTTATAATGCAAGTTCATGCTAAATTGGCCCTTTAGATTCCTGCTGTATTCATGTTCCTGTTTTTTTTTTTGTTGAAAATTTGGATATCTCTTAGTGATCACCACCCAACAAAATGTGAGAGAAGTAACATTCATTGAAGACTCATTTTTCCCAGTTTTTCAATTGATAATTCCAAACAAACTATGCTATCAAGCAACACTGTTCATGTGAGGCTTTCTATTGAGTGACTTACAAAACATGTTTTTAATAAAATTGTTTCATGAACATGAATTTTATCTTTATGAATGCACCAATGACACTAAATCTGTGTGATGTTCACACAATTTAACTGCAAATGTTAAAATTACCTCATTCAAGGAAAACATGTATTTCAAAGAAGAGAGTTTCAGTCTAATGCAGTTCTAGCAATAAAGAATGATTGCTACAACTCCCAGACCACAAATGACAAAAACGCCTGACTACACTCGAATATTCTGAAAAATCAGATCAAAGAGACTCGGCGAAAAGTCTGCCCAAACTAAATTTAAATTCAAATTTGAATTGCCTCAGCCAATTACAAAAAGCCAGATCACATTTATGAACCAATCAGAAATGACAGTAATCCAGTCTACAAATTCACTCCTGGAACCTATGAATTTAGATAAAAAGGCGACAGAAAGCCAATTCAATTAGTTTGTATGCTCAGATTCTACGGAAGCAGGGTTGGATTTACATATAGGCTGAGCGGGCTGCAGCCCAGGATCTCACAATCTAAAGGGGCCTCAGCCTCGTGCTAAAAAAAGAAATTACCATTAATTTCATTTCATTTGTAACAATAGAAATATGTGCATATATCAAGTTTTACAGTGTTTATTACGAGGGAAAATGAATTATTTTTAGAAAAAACTACTAAAATGTAACAAAAACAAAATTTAATTTTTGAAACATTAATGTATGGCATTGATCCATTTTCACGAAAATCTTTATACGGATTACGTTCTTATTCAAAGATAGTCAAAGATACCATGTGTTTCATAATCATTCTTTAAGAAAGATTAATTCGTCAAATATTTCTGCTATTCCCAATAATGCTTTCGCAACTCCTATGGGGTCTTAACCACCACTTTGAAAAGCCCTGTTCTAGTCCAGAGTTTTTTGTTACTGCAGAGAAGCCTACATGACCCAAAATGAGACTATACTCTACCAATCACTTTCCTATTATTTCATCATCATCATCTTCTTAGCATTTGTCATTGGACATTGACCTTCCCAAAGATTTGCTAGAGTTCTCTATCATAAGCATCATGGAGCCAATTGTTTGGTTCGTCATGCCATCTTATATTTTGCTGGCCACATTTTCACATATGATCTCTCGGGATCCATGATGTGACTTGTGATATACAGCAGTTGTCAAACATTCTTGCAACATGGCCTGCCCATTGCCATTTGGGTTTTGTCAATGGATTCTATGTTATCTTTGACACTTGTTTTGTCTCCAATATCCTATGCTGTCTTGATATCTTTCCATGTGATGTTGAGTCTGATTCTCTTGTTTACATTGCATGGCACCCAGTTTGAGGGTCAATCTTCTGGTCAGGTTCCATGTTTCAGCTCCATAGGTGACTATCAGGAGGATGCATTGGTTGTATACCTTCTTTTTGCGTACTAATAGGATTTTCTTGTTCTTGAGGGTTGAGGTTGCTTTATTTCAAAGGCTTTTTATGGTTTCTTCTTCTTTTGAGGATTTCATGGAGATTCGTTGTCCCAGGTAGATACATATACCTAAACATATTACATTGTTCATAATTGATAACTCTTTCATGTTCATTTACAAAGCTTTTCAAAGCAAAAGAACTTTTCTCACACTATGAAGACGATCCTCTGGACAATGCCAGGTAACCATTATTTCGTTTGAACTTTTCTTCACACTGAAAATAAGGCTTTCACTATTTCATTCCTGTAAATAATTGTAGGAAAACATACCAATTAGAAATTGTTAATTGAAACTATCACCAACTGCGTCAACATAGGTTTCTGCAGTTTTTAAGTTGGTCTGGCTGGCTATTACGTATCATGTGTTCAAGCTGCACGAATGCAGCCATGAGATTGAAATTTTAAGCATTTATTCTTTATCATGTGAAAGGGAAACTTTTTTTTTATTCACCCACTAGGACTTTTAGTGAGGGTTCAATTGGCAATGTAAGTTTATGCTAAATTGGTCCTCTAGTTGATGTCCAGCAGCATTCACTCATTTTTTTCATTCAATTCAAACTTTTCTAAAGCTCACTGCACAACAAAAGCAAGTGAAGTAACTTATACATTGATCACCTTTTTCCCAGTCTTTTAATTGATCACTCCAAAATGGTATGCAGCCAAAAAACATTGGTCACAAAATGGTTTCTATTGAGTGACTGTCTAGACCTACAAACCTTTTCATCATATATATGAAACTTTTCTTTTATTTTCTATAAAACCTTTTTCAACTTTTTCAAAAAATATGATGATTGCACGTAAAATGCTTTTGAGTAATTAATTCCATTGAATAAAAGTCATTACCTTAAATGACCGCTGCACCTTTCTCGCTGTTTCAAACTTTTAACTACTAAGCAGACTCAGTTCAGTAATGAGACCAAGGAACCAATTTCTCAGCGGACAGCCATCTAGGACAAAACAACAGCTGCTGATTTGGGGCTTCAACAAAATATCATGATTAAATTTATTTGGAACATTTGTAGTTGAGATTTGGTTTAATTGATTGTAACAAAGATCAGTGACACATCCCTGACCGCAGACCGGATTATAAATGTTTTTATGTCTTGCGGGCAAAAGCGAATAAAAGTTGAAACAATGATCTTACAGGGATATCAAAAGAGTTTGTTTTTAGATGCGTCTTCACATCATAATAAAACGTCATTTGGTCATCAGTCATCTGTCGGTCAGTGTCCGTTACATTAAACAGAGATAGGGAGGAAGGAAGAGCAGTGCTGTCATTGAAAGAGTACTTGCTCCTCACCTCTCCTCTCCTCCTACTCTCCTCACCTCTCCTCCTCCTCTCCTCACCTCTCCTCCTCCTCTCCTCACCTCTCCTCCTCCTCTCCTCACCTCTCCTCCTCCTCTCCTCCTCCTCTCCTCACCTCTCCTCCTCCTCCTCTCCTCACCTCTCCTCCTCCTCTCCTCACCTCTCCTCCTCTCCTCACCTCTCCTCCTCTCCTCACCTCTCCTCCTCTCCTCACCTCTCCTCCTCTCCTCACCTCTCCTCCTCCTCCTCTCCTCACCTCTCCTCCTCCTCTCCTCACCTCTCATCCTCCTCTCTTCACCTCTCATCCTCCTCTCTTCACCTCTTATTACTACTACTTCCATGTTCCAACTATCAACGAAGTTAAGGAATAGATTTTCGGCACAAAATATTTCCAAAGTGTGGCTCAAATTTAGCCAAGGAATCTGTGGTCTTGATATATTTTTTGGCAACAAAACACAAACTTATTTGAGGCCTCTGTGAAAATGAGACTTTTTTCTCAATTTTTTATACTGAATTTCATTGTTACTTACAGAAGATTGTCTATAAAGACTGCTGACTTGATGAGATGAGTCTGCGGGCGGATTTGCTGACCCCGAGATCATAGTAATCATTTCTGTCTCACAGTCCATGTATCACTTATAAAACACTTGGCATCTGTATAACACAGATGTCAAATTACACAGATTATAAAGCAGCAGATAACTCTATTGATATCCTCTAAATAAGAGCAAACAAATAGAGAACATCCTTGTCTCTGATTTTTTTACTTGTTTTTGTTATTTCAGGGGTTTTTTTTACATCAAAATAAAGAAAAATCGATTGGCTGTTTGTTAGCAAATTTAATAAACATCGATTGATAAAATAGTATTGATCGAACAGCTTTTGATATGAACAAAAATATGATCCACTTTTATGTGGTCATCAGAATCATGAGTATTGATCACTCTATTAATTTTTTTTCTCGTATGATGGTGCCTGTAACAGGTAGAGTCTATTGTGACAACATCTATTATGAGTACTTTCTCATTTGTGGGCATCCATTACTACTGAGCTTTGATGTAGTGGTAGCCATTTTGGATATTAGAAATGATGGTTTTATTTTCTATCTTTGCTTCAAGTTGGTACCATATTCTTTTTGTTCACGTATATCAACATAAATCTGGCTATGAGAACAATGTTTGCAACTGCATAAACACTTTAATACACCAACAAATTTCAGTTGTCTCTTTATTACTTAAAGGTGTATGTGTATGACAGCATTATGACTTTGATAGTCAGACGCTCTTGCATGTGTTGTTAATAGAAAATAAATAATTGTACATAAAAAAAGTTGATAGGTATACTGAATTTTTTTATTGAGATGATAGTCTAGATCTTTCTACTTCACACTCATTTATTTATCTCTATCTACAATTTTCATTTTTCTTTCTATAAACATACAAATTAATGATTCTTTTTCCACAAATAATTAAATTTTAAAAACAACTTATATATTCGTGTGATTTATTTGAGATTGAAGTCATTCAGTGTTTGCATGCTTTTATTTAGAGAGAAGAAACATTCTGTCGTGAAAATATCATTATTGTTATCATTTTATGTACACACTATTTGTACATAATCATATATTATATGTACAGACATATATAATTTCTGTACACAGTTGAATGCATGCGTAACTGTATATAGAGACACACATACACGCTTATTTTAGAGATGAACAAAGAGAAAGAGAGTATTGAACAAAATCTCATTAGTTTTTTTTATTTGAAACTACGTGTCCTTGGTTTTTTTTCTTTTTTTTTTTTTTTTTTTTTGATGCAGTTTCCTTTAATCTAATATTATTGGATTTCTGGCTTTATTGGAGTTTTCTAAGTTTGCATCCTCAACTCTGATGTCAATAATGGAATTCTTTTTAGTAACCATCAACCAAAACTGTCACAAAAACTGTCAACACAGGTTTTTCAGTTTTCAAGTAGGTCTGGCTGTCTATGTATGTATGTATCATGTATACAGTCTGCACCAATGGAATTGGAGGACTGAAAATTGGAACAATCATTTATACAGAAGAAATGTTTTTTTTTGTTTTGTTGTTTTCATCAACCCTCCACCCCTAATAGGTATTTGATCAGAGGTTCAATTTACAGCATAAGTTTTTGCCAAATTAGTTTCTTACTACGTGTCCTGTCAGCATCTATTTTTTTTTTTACAACCCTCGTCATCACCCTAGGTTTTAAATGAGGGGTTCAATTTGCTATGTGAGCTTTTGTCAAATTAGCTTCTTTGTTTGTGTCATGGCAACATCCATTTTCTTTTTAAAAAAATTAGAATTTCTCAGTTATCACAGCCTAACAAAAGGCAAGATAAGTAATTTATTCATTGATCACCCCTTTTCGAGGTTTTTCAGTTGATTACCCCCAACATGGTATGAAGACATTTGTTGCATGATGATTTGTGTTTTCCTGCTCGGAAACATTATTTGTAGACAGATGCTGACATGAAAATTGAAAATTCTGAAAGATGAGAAAGTAAAAAAAAAACATATTTATCTAAACAAGTTTTAAAATACAGACTGCTCTAATTTTGCGTTGGTGACACATTCCTAAAGGAGGCCACTCGGAAAGGAATCGGTGCAAAATCAATCTATGTGTTCCAGGCGTCCAAACATTTATAAACAAACACTACTTATATTTGTTACTTATAATCACTATCAAATCATGAAATATCACTTGAAGCTGCTTCATAACACATCTAATTAGTTTATATATAGTAATCATTATACTCATTGATATTTTTAAACAAAAGGAAATTTTATTTGTAGCATCTGGATTAACTTAAATTAATTACTTTGATAATTACTCACTCTTCCTTCGTGGAATAATAAGCAACATTGTAAGTAATTGTTGCCTCAAAACTTAAAATAAATTAGATTTTTGTTGTAAGGAACATAGTCGATATATGGAGCATAGTAAGAATTTTAAAGATGCATCATTTTTCTAATTGAATTCTTGAACTGAACTAAATTTAAGCAGCACCGAAAGTAGGCGAACTTGGAAGATAAATTCCAGAGTCTTTTCAGACTACTAAACTCTTCTTCGTTGTTTATATTGTTCACTCAACATTTTAGCCAATTCATTCTTGGGTCTTCTTCAGGTGTGATATATAATCATATATGGATATGATGTAATATATTTTACATAAACAACAAAAAAGAGTTCATTTGTCCAATAAAACTCTTTGATGTTATTGAAGCTTCCAAAAATTATAGACAGAATCTTTAGAATATTTTGTTTCTTATTTATTTGATATCTGATGATAGATATATTTCATTTACGTTTTGAAAGTTATTCAGATCATAATACAAATAAGAAGTAATCAGATAATGATGATAAAATTTGAAGATAGAAAAATGTTCAGATTGTTAACATGACAATATTCGATACTTGATGTTAAATATCTTCATTATTTCTGGAAGAAAAAAATTATTAGTTTGATTTTGAAATATTTCAGATCTTGAAACAAATGAGATGATAAGATTATTCAATCTATCAAAATAAAGATCGAATGCTATACATCATTTTAACTCTAGAAATGAATGTAAAAACATCATCTTACAATTACTGAAGGATTTGATAGAAAAAAAATACAAGTCTTGTTTGTCACTCAATAGAAACAATCACCTGATCAAAGTCTATTGGCAGCATGCTATATTGGAGGTGATCAATTAAAAAAATTGCAAAATGAGGAGATCAATGAATAAGTTACTTCTCTCTCCATTTTTTGGGTGACCCCGAAACTGAGAACGATGCAACATGCACTTGAGAGGATCATGCTCAACCTCACATGGAGAGATCATAGGACAGCACAATATATCAGAGAAAAGACATGAGTCATAGACATCACATCATAGACACTGTTAGAAAACTAATGAGAATGGGATGGACATGTTGCAAGAATGTCAGATAACCACTAGATGTCACATCTCACAACATCAATCCACAAAGATCAGTTGCAAGGCTGTAGACAACAGAAAGTAAGATGGTGTTATGAGCTAGATAAATTCAGGAAATACTGGTTCCGCGAAGCCCATGATAGAGAGGTCTGGCAAATCTCTGGGAAGGCCTATGTCCATTGACAGATGCTAACAGACTGATGATGATGATAATCACTGAAAAAAGTCTGAATTTTCAAAAAGCAGGCATGTGTCAGACCCAAACTAAAGGATAAGTTTAGCTTGAATTTACATTGGAAATTGAATCATACACAAAAATGAATACTTGGGGGGAATTTTTAAACTCAAAAAAAATCCATTTTTTCTAGACATCATAAAGTGTAAATGTTTATATTTTCAGTTCGTTGTGTGTAATACGTAGATAGATAATCAGTCAGCCAGACTCACTTAAAAACTGAAGAAACCCATGTTTACATTTATGGTGACAGTATCAGTTGAGGGCTCCTGATGAGAAATAAACGGATAATGATGATTAGATTATTCAATCCATCAAAACAAAGATCGAATGCTATACTTTATTTTAACTCTGGAAATGAATATGAGAAGATCATCTTACCATTTCTGAAGCATTCGATCAAAAACCACTGAGATTCAGTTTGCTGGGAAGATATTAGATCAGTTGCTATTTTGAGCAATTCCTGTTCTGGCAGACAATCAAGAAGGCTACCCAGACAAATTTGCATTGATCAGCACCAGAAGATAAAACAATGTTTAACCAGAGTCAAAGCTGCAACAAACCTGCCGGATTAACATGACTAGACGATTGTGATTCTTTGTGTCTGGGTGTTATTTATTTGATTGTTATTAAATGAAAACAACTGACAATTTATGTCAGCTTTGCTTACAGAAGAATTAGGGGGGGGGTCTGTCTCTACAGAAATAGAAATGCAAATCAAATCGTTGAACAATACTTCAGACAGTGTTTTTTCATTGCTTTTCAAATCGAATGAACCTTTCTTTGAAATTCTGCGCAACAAAAATTAATTTGCAAAATTATCTGCGGAGAATCTAATGCGTAAGAAACATGAAAGTTATGATGATTCTCACGGTTTCTTTTCTTCTCCTTAGAATCTGTCAACCAAAACTATCGACATATGTTTATTCTGAATAAAGTGATTCTGCCTCACTGACTATGTATGTGTCACTCATAAGTTGTAGGCCATCTAGCTCTAGTGGTGCAGCATCAATAGAGCTAGATGCCTGAAAGAATTAAACATTTATTCTTTATCATATCCATGGAACAATTTTTTTTCTTTTTTAGATCCCCATCCAAAATAAATTTTTAGTGTGGCAATCAGTCACCTGCAATGGCTTGACGAACATTTTATTTGTCAAATGAAGTTGATTACACCAGGGTCTCTAGAAGGAATTTTAGAATTCACAATTGACCATCCTGCTTACATCGGCAGAAAACCTTTTTAGCATACCACAATATATTCGTTTATTGGTCAATCAATTTCATAAATGGACATATCGCATTAACTTAAAAATTTTGTTTGATACACCGTTCTCCCAAAAATCTCTGGAGGCTCCACTTTGGTCATCCAGACTTAGCTACACCACCATCCCCAGAAGGCCCTGTCATACGGAGAGCTAAAGGTTAATAACATCTGTTGCTCTTTGAAACTATGTCCATAATTTCTTTTTCTGTAGTTGGTATTGCTTGATATTGATATTATTGGTTTAATTTGGATTTCGTTCAATAGTAATTTATCATCGTTTATGTAATACAAAACGTTTGGACAAATTCCAGCTTTCCTCAAATACCAACCACTGAAGAGTACTTCCCAAAAGTTTAATAAATCTGACGAAAACTCTTCAACAGAAATCCAGAGGCAAAACTACGTTTACCCAGTGTAAATTTCGTAAATTAAACAAGTTCCATCTTTGGTAAGATTCCAGGTCCTGAAATGCTCATTACTCCTATAAGCAAAGTTAAATATTGACTTCTGAAGAAATTCAAAACAAGTAACAACAAAACAAAATACAAAACCATAAAAAACAAATCTCAGAGACTTATCCTTACCAGGAGCTGATCAATCAGAAGCAATCTTATTGATCTACTATTGACATACCTTTAAAGGATTGGAATGAGAGTCGAAGGTATATTCAATAAATAAATCCCCAAAGAAAAAAAACATGAAATATTATTGACACATCTTGATTTGCTTTTACTTGCAACTTGAAATATCGCAACAATATTGCGCCTGTTCAGAATTTACGAACAAACCGAGACTGGGAAATATATCTTACCCTGAAAGATTTTAACACCTTTATCGTGCTGATCTATAGAATCCAGAACAAAATACACATAGTGGATACTGACGTTCATTGCTTGAAATGCCCCGATAAAAAATGCCGTAAAAGCGGAGGACACGGCCATAAATTGCAAATTCAGCCCTTCACTGGTGTTAGAAAAATGTTTTTTCTCAGCAAAAGTAGTAAGTGCATGGAACAGACTGAATGAAAAGACAGTTACATCCAAAAATATCAATATTTTTTAAGATAGATTTTTTTAAAGATAAATTTAATCTGATATTGGTTTTACCAAATCTGACGACCAATTTTCCAATTAGTTCAATTCCATCCCAACTAAAACTCAAGCTGACTTAATGACGCTATTAACTGCCATCAAAAAAGCCTATTTCAATTATATCATATCTCTCTCTCTCTCTTCCTCTCTATCTCTCTCTTCCTCTCTATCTCTCTCTTCCTCTCTATCTCTCTCTTCCTCTCTATCTCTCTCTTCCTCTCTATCTCTCTCTCTTCCTCTCTATCTCTCTCTCTTCCTCTCTATCTCTCTCTCTTCCTCTCTATCTCTCTCTCCCTTCCTCTCTCTATCTCTCTACCTCTCTATCTCTCTCTATCTCTCTACCTCTCTATCTCTCTCTATCTCTCTACCTCTCTATCTCTCTCTATCTCTCTACCTCTCTATCTCTCTCTATCTCTCTACCTCTCTATCTCTCTCTATCTCTCTACCTCTCTATCTCTCTCTATCTCTCTACCTCTCTATCTCTCTCTATCTCTCTACCTCTCTATCTCTCTCTATCTCTCTACCTCTCTATCTCTCTCTATCTCTCTATTCTCTATCTCTCTACCTCTCTCTCTCTCTCTCTCTACCTCTCTCTCTCTCTCTCTCTCTACCTCTCTATCTCTCTCTCTCTCTCTCTACCTCTCTATCTCTCTCTCTACCTCTCTATCTCTCTCTCTCTCTTTTTCTCTGTCACCTATTTTCTAATTCATTCAAAGTCAGCCCAAACTGACTTTGTCAAGCATTTAAATATTTACCTACTGGCTCAAGATTCAATTTTTGTTTATGTCTTTTTAAAATCACTCACAGTGTTTTCTCTCTAATTTCAAATTGATCTATACATTTTCTTGTGGAGAACATATCCACCTAAAAAGTCAAAAGTAATCCCAAAAGATAGAGGGCAATAATAACCACTAGTTTTCAACTGGAACAATGTATATATTCAACTTTTAGATTCATAGACCGCTTGCAAACACTGCTGGAACTCAACAAGTAGGATTTTTAAAAAAATGGAACTCTTTTGTGAATAGAATTAAAGAAAACTTTTTTCAAAATATTCAATGTAACTTTGATCAAAAATGTTGGGTGGCTATGTAAGTACATATCATGCATACGACAGAGTAAGTGGGCTGAAAATTTGAACATTTACTCCTTATTTTATCTTGAAAAGAATATTGTTTCGTTTTGTTTCTTTTATCCCTGAAATAGTTTTTCATTGAATGGTTCAGTTTACAATGTCAGTTTATGCTGAATTTGTCCTTCAATTTGTTCATGGCTATGTTCATACTTGTTTTTTGAAAATTTGGATCTTTCAATCATGTTGCAAAAGACAAAAGAAGAAATTTATTCATAGATATCTCTTCTTTTCCTAATTTCTAATTGGGAAGTCTTTTGATGGTGCAGAATTTTTAAGTCCCCATAATTATCAGATACATATTCAACCGACTATATATATATATATATATATATATATATATATATATATATATATATATATATATATATATAGGAAGGCCTCCACATGAAAAAACGCATCATATCCAAATTTCTTGAAATGAGAAGAAAAGAAAAGAAAATATCAATCCTGTATAATGCATTCTTCAACAAAATGCAATTTTCCTTCAATCCGCAGGGAGGCTTAAAATGTGCTTTTTAGTGAAAATTGAGGCAAATATCGATAGATCGCACTCTGTGGGAGCAACAGGGGAGCTCTCTCATTTTTTTCAAATTTGTATTTAATATGTTTTGCCAAAAAACCCTTCATATATAGATAAATATTTATGATATATGCATATATTTGTATGTACATCCATAATGCATAAAAAAGAAAATTCCTAAAAAGCTTCTTTTCATTTGACACTCTTGAGAGGATGAAACCTTCTAAACCAAGCATATCAGGATTCTTACTGCCTACAATTTTCAATCACATTCTAATGTTTCAATATCTCAATAGTATCAGAGATAAAAGGCTTTTTAGGAATGATATCGTTTAATATCTATCATAAATGTTTATTGTATATATATGCAGCCTAAGATTAAAACCAACACAACAAATTTGATATTCACACGGATGAACACTCAATAGAAGTGACATGAACAACGAGTCATGTCTGTTGTTATACTTACTGATCCCCTATCATTAAATACGGTTTTCGGGTGACATACATAAGGAAGCCCTGTTTCAAAAAATTAAATGATGTATAGTATAAGATAACATCCTTGTACAATACATTATGATTATACCCTATATAAAATAACAAACTACATGTATGACATGAGCTATATATTAAAATCATAGCTGTAAGGGAGGTTATGTTTGATCAACACTGCTGGGGTGCCATGTTAATAGAATTTTGTTTTTAAAATTCCGGAAACAGCTACTTGGTAAACAACTTATGATCCCAACAAAAGAAAATTTACTCACAGTAACATAATATCAAAGTCTGCATGAAACATAGAAAAATACTGAAAAAAGTTACATAAATTGCATTGTCAGATATTGGGAAATGAGTGACTGAAGTAACACAAAAAAAATGTTTGCAAAGGTTTTTTCAATGTGTTTCATGTTTAAAGCTGTAGTGCTTTCTAGACTCTCTCCCTCTCTCTTTTATATATATATATATATATATATATATATATATATATATATATATATATTCCAAGCTCTACTCTAAATCAACTTAATGCTGAATGTATCGAGCATTTCATGACATAAACCCATCATACATTGGATATTGTATATATTATATTATATTATATCATATTGTATTCCTGATTTGTATTTTTAGATATATATATATGTGTAGTTAGTGTAATAAATACTCACCTACATTCACCCAGCAAAGTATCAATGCAGACACAGTTGCCCCTCCCAAAGGTTTGTTCAAAAATCATATATGAAACCAACATATCTTAAAAAATTAAAATAATAGATTTAAAGAGAAAAAACACCCTACCTAAACTTCTTCAAAATCTTGGATTATCCACACTCATTTCCATAGATTATCCACACTCATATTAACACTGCAAATACCAATATAGACACATCCCCACCACCGTCAAAAACTCACCCATAACACTGCATGCTTATATACAGTATGTAGACACATAGAATTTTTCTCATTAGCAATCAGCAGATTCAACTACATATACACACACAAAATCCTTCTCATTTTCACTTCATATACACAATTCTCCTTTCTCGCCAGTAAAGATAAGAACGACAATAACTCTGCATCGTCTCCCCCCCCCCAACCCAACTCCTCTCCAATCATTGTTATTCGCAAAATTTTATCATATTTCCATTTGACGTTTGGCAACGAGAGAAAACAGTCTCGAAAAACAAGTAATAAATGAGATAAAGTTTTCAAACTTTTGTGTTTCCATATTGTCTATCAAATTCACCATTATGTCAGATGAACATCATCCACTTCCTCACTATACATCTATGTATTGAAATCAGAGAGATGTCCACTTGTATAAAATCAAGAGTAGATTAGTAAAAAATTAAAAAGATTTTACTTCTCCATCATTTTTAATGAAAGATGTATTAAATATATATACATGTGAGTATGCATCATAAACATATATAAATGTATGTAAATATTCTGTTTGATATGTAATCTGCTAATTAGGTTGATTTGATAAAGATTTTCACCGATCATCTCTGACACTTCATGTTGCTGAAGGGCAGTGGTCATGCGACGGTTTCTAATTGAGTAACTAACCAGACCTGTTTCTTTTGTTATTAAAAGGAGACAAATACTAATTTCCAATTCTTTTTTCTTCCATTCAGTACGTTGTGTCTGGCTCTGTTATATGAGCTTCTTTTTAGCAAGTCATAAAAACTTGAAGGATGAAATATGATGCACTTTCTCTGCTGAATTAACTTTTTCCTGAGCCTCTTTGCACTAGAAACTCGCGACCAAAACTATCAACATGTTTTCAACATAATCAACGTCAACATAAGTTTCCTCAATTTTTAAGTGGAGCTGGCTGGCTGCATATTTGTTGCACATACAAAGGTGCAAGAAAGCTGAAAATTTAAGCATTTACTCCTTATTATATCTATAAAAAAAACTTTTACACTCTTTGTTGTTTTTAGTGGGGAATACAATTTAAAAAGTAAATTTATGATAAATTAGTCCTTCAGTGTTCGCACTTATTTTGTTTTTTAATTCAGACTTTTAGTGATGACCACCCAACGAAACATTACTTAAGTGATTTATTCATTGTTCTCCATTTTCTTAATTGATTATCCCCAATCATGTAGCCCAAAGACGCTGGGCACATGACAGTTTCTATTGAATGATTAACAACACCTGTTTCTCTTACTTTTTTTTCTTCTATGAATACAAGGAGGAAAATTGACCTCATCATTAGTTAATGAAATTTATGACATTCCCTCAATATTTTGCAATCATTGATAATTCACTTTCTTTTGGTTGCTTGGATTATATCGCAAATCATGTTAACTGTTCATTATATACCTGGATATCAATTTTTTTCTATCTTCCACCATATAACTTTCTTTACATAATTTTCTCCTCCGGCTTAGATTTCATTACCTAAATTCTGCCTTCAAGTTTTCATTCTTTTTTTATGCTAATTTGATTTATGCCTTTTGAAGATCCTGATCCTGTAGGCATTAGCTCTAACTTCTGCAATCCAGCAACCACTTCAAAGAACAAAGAAATAAAAAAAAAATTGATTTCTAGGGTTAGAACTGCCACCATGATTCACTAATTTTGGCGACAGCCACCGGTTGTTTTTAGCATTGGATTTATCCAAATTTCTCTTGTAAAACTGATCTTTATTTCTCAAGCAAATCTTTGTATTTACAATTAAAAGGTACGCAATTAGAAAAGTTCATAGGCTAGTGGCAGTTTTCCCTAACAATCTTGATGAACATATAAATCCTACTTTACCCATGGTCTCAAAAAATAACAGTGGTATTTAGATCTTAACAGGTCATGGAAACCATTGACCAAACAAGCAAGCTTGCATGGATCACTCACTGCTTTTTGAGTTGCTCAATAGCTCTCCAAAGCCCTCTGATGGCCATAGGGCCCAAAGAAGCCACTTGGTTTTCTTTATACCTTGGTCCGGCACTGCTTGTTATACATGGTAACCTCCAAATGCACTAGTTTTTTTTTGGGGGGGGAATCAAGTGCAGTGCTGTCAACTTTATTTTCAAGTTTACATTTAAAATTGAGTCAAAAGACACCTTAAAACATGTATAAACATCCTTATTCTCCAGATATGTATGAAGAAAATCTAGGAAATATATTACATGTTATCAATAAATTAAACGTGACTTGAATCTCGAACATTTATTTCTTTTAAATGTTACTTGATTTTCTTAAAATATCAATTATTCTATTACTATAAAATGAATAGAAATATTATTCCTTTTATTAGAAATTATCTAAATAGCAATTTCTGACAACTAGAAGCAACAAGAAATATCTAGATTCAGATGAAAAAGGTCTGAATTGGCAACACTGAGATAGTGAAATTACCTTCATTTCAGTATGTCGGCTTGTCAGTTAGTAACAGCAACCGGTGCAAGGGATGCTAGTGCATCTGAAAATGTAATCAAACACTATTCACCCCCCTCCCACTCCATCCCTAATCATTTAGTTGCATTCAGCAGAGTCTCTAAGCTCTGAAATTTAGTCCTATGTTCACTGATAGGTGACAATGAAAATCACCATGTAGACATATCTTTGATTCCCATGGCTGGACCAGGGTAATGAAAAGTATTGCTTGTACATCAATGCAATATGCAATAAGGTTGGATAGATAAAGGTGCCCCAGCTGTAGCCACACCAAAGCCACAGGATTTTGCTCTGTTGTGGGTGAGATGTGTGAGGCATAGCTAATGAAGAACTGGTCAATACAAAGAAGACTATCATTGACAAAGTGGGCTGCATATAGCTATATAGTGTGGTTCATACAGTCACTGAAAAATGCTCAGAATTGGGCATAACCTCGTTCAGTACAATGGCAGAACGTACATTGAGAAAATATGGATGTTACTTTGAGAAGCTCTACCTCTACGACTGTACCAGCCACCAGGGCTGTCCCTTAAATCATTTAAGGGCCCTAAGCAGAATCTGATTTGCATGTCTCCCTCACTGCTTTTTGAGTTGCTCAATAGCTCTCCGAAGCCCTCTGATGGCCATAGGGCCCAAAGAAGCCACTTGGTTTTCTTTATACCTTGGTCTGGCTCTGCTTGTTATATTTGGTAACCTCCGAATTTTCCCTGAATGGTCAAGACATCTGAAATAGTGACAATATATTGACAGCACCGTAAACCATTGAAATTTATGTTGTTTTGTTGAGAAAGAATCTATTATTTGTCAACAAAACTCGGCAAAGAGTGATAAAAAAACAATGGTAATTATGTTGAACAATTGTTTAATATTCGTTTGGTGAGAAGTAATAAAAGTTTGTTAACTTTGGGGTTATACCTGACTTTCAAGCAGATCCCACTCGTTGATGAATGTGTTGTTGCTAGGGATTGTGTTACCCTTCCAGCGTTGGAGAATTCTTCTTCTATAATTACAGTTCAGTCTAAATTGCTTCCTAAGAACTAATTTCAATGAAATTCAAAAGTCATTTGCAATCCCAGTGCCGCTATTACGAAGCCGAAATAATGATGTTCATTGTGCAGATATATTAGCTAAACTTTTATTGCATTAGAGACCGCAGAAAGTCACATGATCAAATCAAGACCTTCACACATTTGCTTCTTAGACAACTTTGAAATTCCATTCTGAATTAATTTTTATTCTTATTTTATAG
This sequence comes from Thysanoteuthis rhombus, assembly GCA_963457665.1. Lineage (NCBI taxonomy): Eukaryota > Metazoa > Mollusca > Cephalopoda > Oegopsida > Thysanoteuthidae > Thysanoteuthis > Thysanoteuthis major. The sequence goes on along the minus strand of OY735212.1, from coordinate 8,090,288 downwards.
CCTCACATAGATTAACACGTCAACGAAACCTTTCAAAATTAATTACCAAGAGAAAGTTTGATTGTCGGTTTGATTGAAGAAACCTTTCAAAATTAATTACCAAGAGAAAGTTTGATTGTCGGTTTGATTGAAGAGTGTAGATAATTCTCCTTCAGGGTAAAATACCCAGTCCACACTTTAGCTAAATTTAGCTGTACGATTAGGGTAGAAGTATATCTTCAGTGAACTTGCATATTGGTCATAAAAACTCGTAAGAAAAACTTGTTCTGGACCAGACTTGAAAGTTGCATGGATCGCTATAAAAATCAGGACTTCATCACGAGCCGTATACCTTGATGGGATTTGATTCTTAACTTATGGGTTTTCTAAGGGTTGAAAATAAAGGGCGGCAAGGACAAAATGGATTGATCTGAGTTTTCTCATTTTCAAAGAAACCTTTGGAAGTCCTACATTATTTTGAAGGTTATAAGATATGAATTTCAAACTACTTGTGCTCATGAACTGATTGACTTTACCAAGAAAAACTGTCAAAGTATTCAAGTTCTGAAAAATTCAGCATTAACATTACAATAATGAAGCAATCCTGCTCACATGTCAGCAAAACAAGATGTCGATTAGATCTCAATGGGTCACAATGGATCAACACTAAACTAAGCAGATAAAAGCGTAAGGTTAATTAAGAAGGAACTTTTCCCACCGGTTGAATGGTTTCCTATCCAATGAGTTAGTCCAACACTATTAATGGCAAAGCACCCGGCTGTTGACAAAATGTAAAGACTTCATTGTAGAAGACAATTGGAAGAATAACAAAAGCGGTTGTGGTCAGTCACCCAATCAAAACATCATGTGACCAACATCTTTTGGTAGCATGCTATATTGGAGATGATCGATAAATAATTTACCTCTCTTGCCTTTTATTTGGCAGTGATCACCAAAAAATCTGAATTCTAAAAAAACAAACAAGCCTTCACACTGCCAGACACAAAGCGACCAATGTCAAGGTTGTAATCCCAAAACTGTGACCGGGTGTGCCCAGAGACACACACAGACACATGGATGGGCAAAGAGAGAATAATTTGTTGCCCACATGGCTGGTTGGTTTGGCAGGTCATCTTTGGGGCAATGGTGATTCAATTTCTCCCATTCAAACAAATACAAACACGTTATGATCATTCATTGAATAGTTTTGGTTTGATGGCATATGAAAGCCTATAAAGTGATCATATTGAAGCAAACATTTGCAAATAGATTATCAATTTTCTAAACTTCAAATTAAAAATTCCATAAAGAATTGGAAATTAAAAATGCCAGGCCACATGATGAGGGACAGGTGTTATACTTTGCTCAGGGGTTATCATTAAACAGTGCAAAGCAAGATCGTCCAATTAAAAATCAATTCTTGCATTATCTTAGATCATCTTTTAATTGCTATCCCCCTTTACTCTGCTTTCTTTGTGTTTTTAATTAGCAAACGTTAATTAATTTACTCCATACAGCATTGTTCTTCCATATGCATTAACATATAGAATTACATACAAATATCCATTGTTTTTATAACGTAAAATGGTGCTGTTACCATCTGACCAATCAGAGGCCACGACAGACTTCAGCACATCCTGTTAACATCCAACCTTATCTTGTGACACATGCCACTAACCATTCCTCCATCTGTATCTCCAGACCGATATCTCATGTATATATATATATATATATATATATATATATATATATATATATATATATATATATATATAAATTCGTGCAAGTATGTTAGATTTAGAATAATCCCTAAAACAAGCATAAATATATGCATCTCTCAGGCACGTTCATCTATAGATGTGTACACAATAATCCACTCCCACATAAATACTTGAACACTAATTAAAAGAGAGATGAACAAATTTAATTAGGACCCCAAGGAGTAGAGTAGCCACAAAATTGTAATTGCTTTTGTTATATATATATATATATATATATATATTTGTGTGTATGTGTGCAAGTAAATATATATATTTTGATAATACCCCAATATTCATGTGTTATATATCTACCATTAACATAAACATGCATGCTTGTGTGTGTGTGTATATATATATATATATATATATATATATATATATATATAGCTACACATTATATGTATACCATTATATTGGTACACTTTGATTAGTGAAGTTGATTAATTTCAAAATTTTCTGTACTGTTCGAAAACATTCTGTTCATGGTCTTATTACAATTATGATAAAACATGTTTTTTTCAACATGGTAACAATGGTTTTTGAAGCATTGCCTAAACCATTTGCACCATTCAATGTATTGTAGCATTCGTCTATGAATAAGGAAAGACAGTTTTTGGAACTAAATTTTGCTTGAACCATATTATTCTCCGTAGTGAGTGAAACAACGGTGAAGATCAGAAAATAAGGAAATGAGCCCCTGGTGGGATTTCTTTATTTTCTGATTGTTGCCATCATTCCGCTCACAACTGTAGATAATATGGTTCATGCAAAATTTAGTTCCTAAGACTGTCTTTCTTTATTCACATTTTCAGATACTAATATCCATTACTTATCATATGTATGTATATAACTAAGGATTGAAAGAGTTCAATTCGGAGCTAGTCATATGCTTTCAGAAAAACACAGAAGTAGTCACTCAATTCAATTAATCAAAATAAGTGTAAAAACCTGATCCTTGAATCATTTTTTACATAAATACATTAACATATCCTATTCTTGAGGCAAGTACATCAATACCATTTCTCTTTACATCTTTGTGATTGCCTATATGCATAGATTGAACTTTGTATATAACTGTATGCCGATCAATTATGTTTGTCTAATTATTTTATAAGATCTAAAACTAGCTAAGATTCCCTTTATCTATCCATGTAAACTATTCTATTTGTATCCTTTCATCTATTGTTCATTTTCCCTGAACCTTCTTTGTATTGATAAGATACCTATGTATTCAGATTATTTATGTCTTTTTTTCTGTGAATGAGTTATATTGTGCATCATATATATTCATCTTTTCTAACATTCTCATATATTTGTTTTTATACAGCCAGCTATAAATTTAATTTATCAATTTAATCTTGTCAAAATACTTGTATCTCATAAGATGTATGAATGTTTTTATCATTTTCCCCTGAAGCTGAGGGATTGATTTAAGCTCCTTTGTTACAAAATATTCATATATAAGAACTATTGTTCAATTTTTTTCCAAGTTAGCTTGAGAATTCTTATTTATCACCCATTTTTTCAACTCTTTCTCAAGTTCTGGCCAAATTGAGACTGCAAAACAAAAGGAATGACATCCCTCAAATCAAATTCTGCTTAGGGCCCCATAAAGGGAGTAGAGGCTCTCAAATCAAAATCTCATTGTCTAGCTTGTCACGCCATCTTACTTCCTGCCAGCCACGATTTCACTTATGATCTCTAGGGATCCAAGTTGGGAGTCACAAGCTTAAAATTTCTTCAGTAACTTGGGTTTTTAGCTAGTAGATATGTTTGATATTTGTGGGTAATAAGAAAATCATGCAAGGGGTGCAGCTCATCTATATTAACAAAAAAGTTATGACTCTTTTGGGGAAAATATATATTTACATAAACTGCTCAATATAATAAGAATATATACACATAAAAAATTTGGACAAACACATTCTCTAGTTTATCCATTTATACACTAATTGTTGAACATTAAAAATTTATAAGTATAAAACAACAGTGATGGAATAAAGGTTTGAAAACCATCAACTATAACTCATCTTGACTGCCGACATTGGTTTCTCAACTTTTTGAGCTTGTTTGGCTGGATCTGTTCAAATATATCAAGCATGCAGACTGTACAAATGGAACTAGAGAGCTGAAAATTAAAACTTTTCACTCCTTATAATGTCCAGAAAAATTGTCTCTTTGTTCTTAAATACCACCTTTAAATAGGTTTTTTGTTAGGGGTTCATTTTGCAACATAAGTTTATTCTAAATTGTGTCTAGCAACATTTGTGCTTGTTTCTTGAAAATTCAGTCTTTTTTTTAGTGATCATGGCCCAACAAATAGCAAGAAAAGTAATTTATTCATTGATCACCCCTATTTCAAATTTTTCTTCTGATTACCTATTGATAAACATGTCATGCTGCCAAAAGACATTCATCACTTGATAGTTTCTATTGAGTGACTAACCAAACTTGTTTATAATTCTTTCTGCAATTTTTGATGCTTTACTGTGGTAAATTTGCAAAAATTTCCCCAACTAATCATAGGTTTAGAAATGGCCTTTCCTAATCCTTCCCACTGATTATGGCCAGAAACATCACACATGAAATGATAATAATAATTATTACTTTCTGTATGTATAAAATGAGAGGATTGTTATTGACTTTTCTTGATTACATATTCCAAGTTGGAACTGTATAATTACAGAACATTCACATCACCAACCAAACATAGTAGGTGTAGCTTACTGGTCAGACTTGAAAATGCAAACAAACTATTCTATTCCCATTTGTCTACAAAAAAAGTAAGGCCCAGTGGTAAAGTGCTAAAAAAAGAAGCAAGAGGATGCAGGGCTGGCGGCTCTCTAGGAACAGGGGCCTTAAGCTCCCCCAAAACAAAATCTTTTTTTTTTTCCAATCAAATTGCAATTGAAGAGATCTCTGTCTGGGTGTGATTACTTGGCAACCGTCCATTGTAAAGTTGACATTCACCAGATATATTATCCAGTTTACAGGGCAGTACAATGTCAAGTTTAATGATTTTTTAATCTGTGATAAAAATGGACTCTATTCATATCCGAATGTCCACTTTGATGTGCAAGCCAAAAATGTTTGAAAAAAAATATCTTTTTAAGGTTTCAGGATGGGCTGCATAGGCTTGCTCAAGGGTATGCAAGGGTCTGCCTTTCATTAGATCTCTATGAAATGTTATTTGCTTTCCTGAATTGATGATGATTAACCTAGCTAGTGTATACATATATAATGATTATGGAATCTTCACTACAAATTTGTTTCAAGCTTCTCAGCGATTATCAATAAAATTCAATATGATCAACACTTTTCATCATATTATCATTACCAGAATATATATACATATCCCCAAAAGAGTTTCATGTCAAACGATGGATGATCCCATCAAGAAAAATTTAGACATTGTACCATAATAACAAAGGATAGGTAAAGCAGGCAAAAAAACACTGAACTGAATCAAACAAATTGCATTGACAAATATTGGGAGAGAAGTGACAGAAGTGGCACAAAAGAATTTTGAAATTTTTCTTTAATGTGTTTCATGTTTAAATCTGTAACGCTTTCTAGACATTATATATATATATATATATATATATATATATATATATATATATATATATATGAAAAAGTCTGAAAACATAGATATGTATAGGCAATCATCAGAATATTAGGGCAAATTGGTTAATTGTCTTAGAATTGCTATTTCTTGTTGGGTAATAATGGGTTACCTTGCATTTATACACATCAGTGAGTTTAGACAGGGTACAAGACACATCTTCATATTACATAAATGATTATAAGAAGCTACTTAAATTGAGTTTTGATAAAACTTCTGGAATTAATGAGAGAAGCCATTGCAGAACAGACAAAGAGTATGCACCTTTTGAAGCCAATATAATCTCAACATCGACCATTACTTTCTCTTTTTGCCTCAACACTTCAAGCCATCCGTCTGCAAAGACACGTATTCATGTGTTGCAGACATCAGTTGTGTCTCATCAAAAGTTATCAATTGCCTTTTCCAATTATAATCAAACATTCGGGCAATCATTCAAAAACAAACACATTAAGAGACATTAAAAGATTATACTTCCCTTTGGAAACTATTCGGAGTGCAGCTTGCTATATTTAAACGATAAAGCTCTTTATAGCAAAATAGAATTCATGCTAAAATAGTATTTAAAATTAGAGCCTGCATTTCCTGAGGGAAGTTTGATTGTGCTGCAAAGTGGGCCTCCTGGTCCAAACCTAAATGAAATCACAAAAGTTTACAAGTCAAAAAAATGTTACAACCTTCCCAAAGGAAGTAACTGGAAACTTCTAAATTGTATCGATAGTCAAATGAGTATCCAGCTTGGAGTTATGGCTAAATTGTAAACAGAGCCCTAACTCTAAAACCTCAGGAAAATTAGCTTTTTACAAAACTCTGTCCAAGCTCGATACACAGTATTTTCATATACTAATTAGCAGTGGAATCATGTTAATATCTCAAAAACGAGATGAATTAGAATGGGTCTTGAAATCAATTAGATCTCCTTCTCCTTGGTCAAGATTGCTCAGTCAAAAGCTTGCTAACCTTGTTTGATTCTTTTGTTTGATTTCTTCCTCTTTCCAGGATTCCATGGAGGTTTTTTTCACTGGTAGATGTACTGATCTATTTTCTCTAACTCAATATTTTTGATGTTTCCGAACAATAATAGATATATCAATATTTTTGATTTTGATTGTTGTGTCTTTATTCTCGATGTATTTGTTACACATGACATTAGTTCATCAGAAATTCAAGTGAAGACCTATATTTTACTTTTTTCATTCAGTTTGTCTACCATTGTTTGGAGATTATGAAGATTTTCAGTATAAAGGATAATGTCTCAGCAAATTTGAGGTCACATATGTATTCACCTTCAATTCTAATCCCTTGATTAAATCAATCTAAATTCAAAAAGATCATTGTATATACTGATACATATATACATACATACTTGCATATCCAGAGACACAGAAACAGACACATGCACACTTATTCATACATACACACATGTATAGTCTAGAAAGCTTTACAGCTTTGAACACTGAACATTGCAAAACTTTTTCAAAATTTTTTGTGTCATTTCAGTCACTTATTTCCCAATATCTGTTAACATAATTATTGTTATTTTCTTCAGTGTTTTTTCCCCAGTTTTACATATACTTTGATATCATGATACAATGTATAAATTGTCTCTTGTCGGCATCATCAGTCATTTTCAATGTAACCATTTCAAGAATTTTAAAAGCAAAACAATTATATTAACATGGTGCCAAAGCAATGTCGATCGAACATCACCTCCCTTTCAGCTATGGTTTTAATATTCGACCTAACTTTGACTTGCCATAAAAAACAAACGAATCTAGTGTTGGATGGGTCAGTGCTGTCTAATGTAAGCAGTAAATTCTTGCTGGGAGACAGGTACGAAATATTTAGCAAGGAACGATGAAAAATTGAAACTTTTCCTAAATCTCTGTGGACTTTATTTAAGTTAAAAACTTAATATATAAGGGAGAGGTATTCTCCAAGTCTGCCCCACTGGAATTTGCACCCAACTTATTTGGAAAATGGATCGAATTGTGCAAAAAATATCAAATTTTTTTTTTTTTTTTTTTTTATTTTTTTTACCATGGTGCTCCGGACATCCACTCTCGTTTCACAAGAACAGTTTGGATGTGTATCAAGAGCCGGTGGAGCTCTTTAGCTACTGACTCACAGTGGACAATCCACCAGACCCCCTGCCAACACGTCCTGGGCCAGCGTGGCAGGGCATGGCCCATCACTCCCCATGATTTATGTCGTACATGAAGTTTGTCATTTTATATGGGGTCTTATCATAATATATTGTTTATAGACGTTATTTTATACTACACATCATTTAATTTTTTTTAAACAGGACTCACTTACATGGGTTATCAAAAAAAATGTATTTAATGATGAGGGATCAGTAAGTATAGCAACATACGTGACTCATTGTTTATGTCACATCTATTGCGTGTTCCCCCATTTGAATATCAAATCCGTTTTTTCAGCTCCAATCTTGGGCTGTATGCCAAACAACTTATGATATCATCAATAAGAATACTAATTACACAGAAAAACTTCTTCAAATAGATTCTCTACCCACAAATTCAACCAAAGAATTTTACAATTTTTCCTTTAACCCTAAACTTAATTTTCCAATGTTATATACCATCAAGCTTACATAAATTTTTTGTTACCTTTGAATTATCAAATGAAGTATTATGTACATGGTTGAAATGAAACCAAACCACTCTCTAGCAGGTAGTAAGACCTCAATAAGCAATTCTATAAAAATGTTTTGACATCTTATTACTTGGCATTCCATGTTCAATCTTTCAGCCTGCTTAAATACCTATCAGTCAGACAAATGGACCAGGGCCAAATGTTTCCCCCTTTCCCTGATTCTAGTCAATACAATGATTTTTTATACTGACAAAGACTGGATCCATCTCTTTTGGTTACCTAATTCCCTTAAAATTAATACAGATTGATTTATTTCATTATATATTATTCATTCATTCTATTTTCTGACTCTCATTGATATATTCTTGAATTATAGATATATATGTATTTATGAAGGCTTAAAGAAAGAAATAAGTTCAGTGATGCATCCATCATCCTTACGTAAATATTTCTAAGGGATTTTAAATGTAGTGGTAGCTTTACTAGTTGTGTTGATATAAGCAAGAGGAGAGGAAAGAAGAGGAGGAGGACCAAGTTTCATATCAATCCATCATGATATGATAGAATCGATATTTGGCATTACTATTTGTGAAGGAGGAAGAAAAGGTGAGAGAGGAAGATGAGCATGGCTCACCCGAAGATCTACACAAAATTTCAAATCAATCCAATGTGATATGGCTAAGAAAATTGATATTTAACATAATTGGGACCATCCAACTGAAAAGTGTCTCACAAAGATGCAGGAACACATCTGACAAAAACACTCAAGAAACGGCAAAGTTTACTTGTATTTTATAAAAAAGCTCAATTTCATTTTGATCTCATGAATTTTTGATCATAAAAAATTAGTTATTTATATCCTTGTTTTGTTTGAATAAACTCCAAATCAAATTAAACCCACACATTTATTCATTCTTGGTAAAAATGCTAGTCCTTTGCCAATTGAGCAATTTCACTGATATGGCATAACACTCACATATATATATATATATATATATATATATATATATATATATATATATATATATATATATATATATATGTAGTTATGTAGAAATCCTCACATAAATCAATATCATATAAAATTAGAATTTAATAGTAATCCTGTCTGCTGACTATCTAGACACTCTTTACAAGAGCACTTGTTGATAGCTTTTTCTTAGATGAATTCCTGTTCTATTTCTAGTAGCGAGATTTTCCAGATAAGCACACATACAAAGACACAAAAATTTCGATATTAGTTCATGATCAATAAACTTTAAATGTATTCATCATGTACATTCATTATCCATACTTATGTATAAAATCCATTGTTTATATTGATTCAATGTAGCCCCACAAATGGCTCAACTGACCAACCAGCCATCTGGGCTTCAGATTCTCCTCTCTTTGCTCATCTGTCATATCTAAAACCAGTTTTTTTTGTAGGGAGGTTATTTTAGAAAGTGCTTTGGGGGGTCTCTATGGTCATTTTGGACCAACAATGCTCAAATCTTTCTTGTGCTGGTATTTGTTAGAAAATTCTTAGATAAAAGATGTATTTCTAAAATGATGTTAGATAATTTTTCTGATAATTAGTTCTGGTACTCATGCAGGCTAAAGTGGTTCAATTATGTGAGGTAGGGGTATACTTATCAATGTTTATGCATGTATATTGGCAGTGATAGAAATGGGTTTCGGGAACTATGGACATGGTAAAGTTGCGTTTTAGGAACTAGGTTTGCAGTAATGTCTCCATTGGTAAACACTGAAAATACAAAAATCCTGGAAATCAAAAAGAAGTTATATGCCATACTGCTGCATATTCCCTGATTTCTGTCCCTATATATTGGTGATAAGATATTAGTCACCAACTAACAGCATTACAATAATAAGCAGGTTTGATCAGTTACTCAATACAAACCATGTGACCAACATATTTGAAAGCATACCACATTGGGGATGATCAATTAAAATGTTGGAGGTAGTGGTGACCAATGAATAAGTTACTTCACTTGGTTATTATTTGGCAGTAATCACTATGAACTCTGAATTTTCAATGAAAACATGGGCATCAAATAGGGATCAATTTAGCATGAACTTACATTGCAGACTGGACCCCCCTTCTCCACTCAAAAATCTATCCAGGGAGGGAATTTTGGAAAAAGACCCAAAAAAAAGTTTGTTTTTTTTCTTTTTTTTTGTAAACTTATTTAAACTATCAGCTCTATCTCTATAGGTGTGGTCTGTATAAGTGATACATACATACATACATACATACAAAAACTCGAAAACTGAGGAAACCTACTTTGACAGTTTTGGTGTACAGTTTCCCGTAAGCTAGTTATCATCCAATTACTCGAGTTAAGCAATGTTGTGTCAGAGCCGCACTTGAGTGGGTATTCCATTTCCTAGGAGAGATGATGAGAACTGCTAAACAATAATCATTATTTCATAGAAACACCTCAGAGTAAGTTTCAATACTTCCGCTAAACTAATGATCCTCTGAGGGTAAATAAAATAAACAGATTTAACGTATGTGTATGAATATAATGATGATCAAGGTGCATTCATGAATCTATCTATAAGTGAAGTAATAGATTTGGTGTCGAGTGGAGGGTATGGTCGGAGATATTAGAGACCTTCATCCAAAACTGCAAACATAGGTTTCTTCAGTTTTTAACTGGCTTGCTGGCTATGTCTGTATATGTCTCATGTACAGGCCACAACAGTGGAGCTAGAAGGCTACAGTTTTAAACATTCACTCCTTATGTCTACAAAGAAACAGTTGCTTTTTTGAAAATTCTCCTCCAGAATAAACTCTTAGTATCGGGTTCAATTTACTAAGTAATTTTTTGCTAAATTGGTGCCTTAGTTTGTGTCCAGCAATGTTTTTGCTGGAATTTTCTTTTTTCAAAAATTCAGACTTTTTAGTAATTGCTGCCCTGCATGAAGGCAAGAAAACCAACTCATTTGTTGATCACCTTTTTTTCTAATATTTGAATTGATGATTCCCTTCAAGACATGGTGCCAAAATACATTGGTTAATTGATGGTTTCTATGGGGTGACTAACCAGACCTGTACCAATATCTACGTAATATAATAACACTGATATTAAATGAAAGTTATGGTCAAATATATTTAGTAGGATTTGTGAAAAGAAATATACGAGTTAAATAAAACACAACCAGTTTCTCATTCACAGTTCTTTTATAAGTTGGCTCTGCAGACATGTGTGTACTCTTATTTGTGTGTGTGCATTGAGGGTGAGTGGATTTACTATTTTATGCATGTGTATACATTCCTGTATATGTGTGATCTGTGCGTGTGCATTTTCATATACATTTACAAATGTTTGTGTACACAGATGTGTGCATTTGCATATTTATTGGTATTTCTGCATATAAGTATGTTTATTCTATTTACATTATTTGGGGCAAGTGATACATTGACCGTGTAATCATGGGATATCATTTCAAATGAGTTTCTATATAATATAACAAAATTTATGATCATTCTGTCAGATCACATCTATTTCTCAATACACATGTATTTTATATACATATGTATATATATATGTATCTGCATAAGATTTGATGTATGCATATAACGTGCACATGAAAGAATAATGCTGGGCCTCACATGGAGAGACCACAAGACAGCACAGACCACAAGACAGCACGGGACATCATAAGTTCCATTAAAAATCTCAAATGGCGTTGGGCTGGCCATGTTGCAAGAATGGCTGACAATCGATGGACATCGCGACTCACAACATGGATCCCCCGAGACCACATACGCAACCAAGGCCGGCAAAGTGTTAAATGGAGAGACGAACTAGACAAGTTCAGGAAATACTGGCTCCGTGACGCCCATGATAGGGAAGTGCGGCAAATCTTTGGGAAGGTTTATGTCTAACGACGGACGCTGAAAGACTGATGATGATGATGATGATGATGTATAAATGTCTATGACTTTATATGTATGTTTACTGAGGAACCTCACTTATCAGAACATAAATTATCCAAATTTTTGATCTTTTGGACAAGATTTCAGGGTCCCATAATTGTGTTCAGGATGTCTTCTTTTTTGTGAGTGGATCAGTTATCTGAACAATGCGTTATCTGAAGAAAAAACTCCCCCGTCCCCACTCGTCCAGATAATGAAGGTTTTCGTGTATACGCGTATTTACGTACATGGATAGTTAAGCCGCATTGGTGTAACTGCATATCATATCTTGTTTATTGGTCTGTCAATCTTTCTACTTTTTTTCTAAGTTCCACTTGCAACCTAATGATGTTTTCCTTCCACCCATTCAGAGCATTTCCTGCTGGAAAATAGGATGATGCCGAAATTAAGAGGATAGAATCACTGTCACTCTCTCTCTCTCTTCTTTCCCCAAACACGTACATACATGTGTTTTTATTTACTTCTCTTCCACATGCATGAACACATACATTTATATGCAGAAACATGCTCTGTTATTGATACTTGCATTCATGTAAACAACGGAATATTACCTTTGATATATACCTACAGAAATAAACAAAATCTTAGGCACTCTCTCTCTGTCTCTCTTCCCCCCTTCCTCTCACGCATACATTCACACAAGCATGTTTTTATCTGCTCTCCCTATCATACACACAAATGTACTTGCAGAAACATGATCTGTTAATCATATACGCGCATTCAAAGAACAGAATATTCTCTTTTGATACATGCATTCACAACTATGCAAGTAAATAGATCGTCATAAACTCATCAACCCTGATAATCCGACCCGAGTGTAGATACATTTATGCATACATTTATATACTCTCTCAAAACAGTAATATTGCCTTATACAGAAAATATGATAACACTATTTGATATTGTCAGATCTATTTGTAACATTTGCAGAAGAACAATTGAACACAACCATAAAATCTGAAATTTGTTTTCGTCAAACTCCAGTCCAAGAACAAGAGCAGTGACAACAAGAACAAGAACAGTCCTCACCAAATTTAATTGAGTCAACTCTTCATTGATCGTATTTCTATTATTTCAATATTAGAAATAAATCAACAAACTATTGCCTCCACTTAATTTTAGTGTTCAACACACTGTCGCTTAGAGTTAGATGTCAGAGATCACTTTCTGTCGGAATAGAGTTATGAGTGGAGTTCGACCTTGCAGCAGTCAGGCTTGTATCTTGGAGGAATTATTATTCAGAATTCACCATGTTTCTATCCCTATTGTCTTTAATTTTGAGGAGAGTCATGAATATTCCAAATTTCGTTTGGACAATTGGATCCCTCCTTTGAAAACTTAACTCTAGTAACACAATGCTTCAGCTGATCCATTCTTCATTGGGTGTGCAATCCATAAGAAAAGAGGAAAAACCTCATTTCTCTAGGGAACAAAAAAGAAGAAAAAAAATCCCCAAAAGTGGTCATTACCATTCCATCCAGCAGATAGAAACTATTGTAGACAAACAATCATAGACACAGTTACACAGAGGACACCTGAAAAGAGTAATTGAACCCCTCATCATTGCAGCCCAGAATAAATGCATCAGGTTTCTACGTCAGATCAAAAATAGGCAACAGCAAATGCTTTGTTTATAGCGATCAAATGATATGAGTATGGCAAGCTGACTCGAAAGGAATACATAAATAGTCATGGCAGAGTATTGTGCAATGATCTAATTGAAGGAAAAAGAATCAGTAGCTAAAATGTAGGATCCGCAATTTCTGTGTTTGAGATGAAAGTGGAAGTTTGCGGAGACAAAGAAAAAGAAAAATGCTGTAATTATGAAATTTTAAGATCTTCGGTGATTCCTACTTTTTTTTTTCATATATTACAAAACTTCAGAGCCCCAAAGCTTAGGGAGGAAGTCAGAAAAAGCAACACAGCTGATTCAAGGTGTAAGGTGAGTAAAAACAGACTTGGAGAATTTCCAGTTGGAGGGAACGCGGAAGTAATTGGACGTCCTGCCTCTCTTGATTGAAAGCAATGACTGCTGCTTTTCCCCTCAGCACACTCCTTGACCATAGGCAATGAACCTTTCTTTTTTTTTTTCATAGGCCCCTCAATCAAAATAGAGATAGCAGGCATTGAGTGGCTAAGAAGGGGTTCAGTCTTAATGAACCCATGAAGATGAACAAATGTTCTTCTCCAACCACAAACACCTCTATAGAACGATTGTTTTGTCCAAAAAGTTTGCAGTCCGCTCAGACATTTGTCATCTTATAAAGACCTGTTGTCAAAGGTTAGTCTGAATCAACACAGTTTTGCTTTCATGTCAGCAAGAGTACACTTGTGATTTCTAACAAGAGGAAGGCCAGTCATAAGCAGGGAGTTGTGCTAATGACTTTGATTTGACCATGTAAAAAAAAAATGGTATTAACACGAAGAGATTTTCCTTGAAGATAACAAAGAACTAGCATTCCTAGGGGAAATTATAAATCAACGCAATCTATACATGCTTTTATCAATCTTGTAAATTAAGTAGTAGTGGTCGTTAGAAGTGGCAGTTGTTGACTTGATGAAAATATTTCTAGTATGGCTCATACCATAAATTCATGATTTCAAAAAATTTTTTAAAATGTCTGGTTAGTTACTCAATAGAAACCTTTACATGACTAATGTCTTTAAGCTGCATGCAGTGTTGGGGATGATCAATCAAAAAATTTGGAAAAAGATGGTGATCAATTGGTAAAATACTCCTCTCACCTTTTGTTGGGTAGTGATTCCTGGAAAAGTCTGAATTTTTCAAAGAACAAGGAGGAATGCAGCCAGATCTAAACAGAGGGATCAATTTAGTATGATCTCACTTTGCAAATTGAACCCCCATTAAAAACCTACCTAAGGGGGAATTTTCAAAAAACAAGCAAAAATGTTTTTCTTCAGACACAATAAGGAGTGAATGTTGAAAATTTCGGCCCATTAGCTCATTTGTTGCTGCGTACATTTGATAGATACATGCATAGCCAGCCAGACCAACTTTATTTATTTTCTTTTTTCAATCCTGTCTGTCCATGTCATTAGTTGCTCTGATATATTGTCCTCTTTCCCAAATGTATACAATCTGACTGACATACTCAATGCTGAAAATTTTAAATCCATATCATCGGTGGATGTTTGGCCAATTGGTAAGTTTTCAGGCTGTGAAGGTCAGCATTGGAGTTCAAATCATCATAATTCCACATAATTTTATAAATCAGTTTCTCTCAGTGTGACAGAAAACAAATAGAGTAGCATTCTGAGAGAAATTATGAATCACTTCCACCCAAATGTGCTGTATTGGGAAAAGGGGTGACCAATAAATGAGTTATTTCTCTTGCCTCTTGTTGGGCTGTGATCACTAAAAAAAGGTCTGAATTTTCAAAATGCAAGCAGGCATAAAGTAGAGACCAAATAAGAATAAACTTACTTTGCATACAGAAACCCTCTCCAAAGCCCTACTTAGGAGGTGAATTAAAAAAAAAAAAAACAACTAATTCCCTGTTCATTGAAGCGAGTTTGTGTACAGAATTCCCAATTTCTATGATGAATGGTAAAGGTTGGACAAAGTCTGGATTGATACATAGACACGTATGAATGTCAGAACATAAATATAACCTAGACCAAGCGACTGTGAATAAACCAATCTGTTGTGGGTTGCTGTGATTAATAAATAAAAGTAATTGGTAATTATTATATATTATATTATGAAAGAAGATGCAGAAACCACACAGATTTAGAGATTGCTCTTGCCAATTGATCATCAATTCTGAACCAAAATGCTAAATGAAATTCATAACAAAGAATTTCCCAAGAGATTTTAGCCAAAACAGCAAACAACAGACGAAACATAAGAGAAAGTGAATTGAAAATAAAAAATCAAACTGAGGAAAGAAATCATTATTTTTGCATTAATAGCTCCAACATCAGAAAAAATAAGTCCATGATACTAGTCATATTAAAGAGAAATATACATTGAATTGCCAGGTAAAAGAATAAATCTATACTTCAGAGCTAGTCACAGGGTCATCATCATCATTATTATCATATGCCATTATGAGTACACTGCTGGACAAAGGCCTCTCCCGTCCTCTAACAGGATGACTCCAATTTTTGTTCACCTCTTCCATGTTTTAACTGCAAACGTTTCAATCTCATCCATCCATCTTGAGTTTGGTCTTTTTGACTGACTTGATTGTCTCATGGGCAAACGATTGGTTAATCTTACTGAGTAGTTAATCTTTTCTTTCCAGCAGTATTCTAACAGATGCCAGTGATAATCCTGGGTTTCTTCTGTCTGTGTAAAATAATGGTTAACAAATGCTAACATTCCAAGTGTTGGAACTGATAAAACAATGAACATTTCCTACATCCTTTCTCTCTATGCATGTTACATGAATATTGTATTTTGGAAGTGACAATTCTTATCAGGTGTGGACAGCAATTTTTAGACTTGTTTTAGCCTTTTTTTTTCTTTTTTTTCAAGCCGTGGTACCTGAATGACACTGCAGTGTACTCTGTCTGTATTACATCCCTAGCAACACTCATCTCCTTGATCTTCACCATTAAATATTACAATGTATTCATTTGTTTTTAAATTTATTTAGCATGAAGATGAATGCTTCAAAAGTTGACAAAAATTAAATCGATTTACTTTCTGTGATCTCGATATGGTAGAGGGCAAAAAGAAAACTTCCAAAGTTATCGGAACATTCTTTAATGAAATCAAAGTAAATGAATGTCTTTAGTAATAATATTATCTTGATTAATTTTTCATCAGATGAAGCCTTGTCAACCACCATTAACTCTTGACTAAGAAAAGCAACTTGAATCAAGATAAAAGAAATACTAACCAAACATTTATTATGGTTGACAATGCCTCCTCAATGCTTTTGTCCTCACTTGATCTTGAACATAACTTTATTAAGTGTTCCATTTGTGATAAACACAGTAAAATGTCTGAAACATTAATTTACTAACCTGCTGAGGAATAATAATAATAATAATAATAATGATGAAAAAAGGAACCGAATCACACCATGCATTGGGCTGCAAGTTACCCATTTAGTAAGACATGTTTGGTTAGTCACCCAATACAAAACCGTCACATGACCAATGCTTTTTTTTTTTTTTTTTAGCATGCCATGTTGGGGGTGATCAATGGAAGAAAATGGGGAAAAATGGGCAATCAACGAATTAGTTACTTCTTTCGCCTTTTGTTGGGCAGCATTCATTAAAAATTTCATTAAACAAGCTGGAACAAACTTGGGAACCAATTTAGTATAGAGTCACACTGCAAACTGAAACGCCCATTAAAAATCTATTCTGGGATGGAATTAGATGGAAAAAAAACTTTTTAAATTATTTGTTGATATTTGGAAAAAATGTTGAAATTAACTCTGCTCTGAGTGTTTTATCAAACTGTTTTTCCAATGTTGTTATTCAAGATATGATATAAAGGAATTTTTTAGAAATTTCACTCTTTTTTTTTAACGTTTTTAACCTCTGAATGGTACAAAAAAATTGTAACGGCAGTTGGCAAAAAGGCCAAGTCAGCCCCAAGCCACTTAGTCAAAACTGCTGTGTATAAAACGTTTACATGACTAAACTGCTGATTCTACAGGAGAGCTGATGCCGATCATATTACTCTGCTTTCAGAGAGTTGGGTTAAATAAAATGTGTTTGCTACACATGATAAGGAGTACATGTTCAAATTTTCAGCCCTCTGGCTCCAGCGTGTTTGTTTGATGCATACATAACCAGCCAGCCAGAACCGCTTAAATCTGAAGAAACCCATGTTAGCTGTTTTGATGACAGTTTAGGTTGACATTTTCTAACTAGGAATCAAATCATTGACCTTTTGACCTAAAAGCCAAAGATATTACCATTGTGCTATCACTTGAGTGTTTCATTACATATTTTACATATTTCCACCTTACAAATTTCCAAATTTCTTATCTTTGTATCAATTCTGTTCCAGTTGTTTATCTCCCTGCTTGAGTTAACAAAATGGTTGCCAAGCCATGAAAGACTCAAACCTACTTTGGAGCAAAGTATTGATTCTCATTTGGCTGGTATAGACACACTCTCCATTCCTCACTCAGGCCCAACACGGACCTCATATATCCAACCTCTGACTTGCAGCTTATTAATAACATTCACACAACATCCTTGCTTCACATATATATTTTATTTTTCTTACTCAATTAATTTTCCCTTCATTCTCAGTGACTTATTTTTCTTTGAATCTTTCTTTTTTCTCATTCCTTTATTCCCTGATTTTTTTCGTTGTTTCTCTCTTTCTATCATTCATTCACATCTTTTTGTCTGTCTGTCAAAACATTATTTCTAAAAGTTCCGAATGAATTTTGATGAAATTTCATGAAAGGTTGAGCAACAGACTACAAAAGAAGTGACTAAATTTGAGGATCGATCAAGAAATTTGTTTTTGGTTGAAATACATTATCTTGTAGATATATTTAGTCTAGATATAAATTTCAAGGGAAGTAACTCAATATCTGTGCATACTGCAAAAATTTCATTCTTGCCCCTCAACTGAAACTGTCACCACAGGTTCCTATCAGTTGGTCCAGCTGGCTATATATTTATATATATATATATATATATATATATATATATATATATATATATATATATATATATATATATATATAATATACATATAGCATGCATACAGGCTGCACCAATGTAGCTAGATGGCTACAAATTCAAATATCTACTCCTTATCATGTCCAGAAAAAAAATTCTCTTTTTTTTTTTTTTTTTTTTTTTTTTTTCAAATTCCTCCCCATCATAGGATTTTAGTGTGGGATTCACTTCGCTATGTACCTTCATACTAAACTGATCCCTTACTTTGCGACCACTTTTCTGCCTGACAAAAGGCAAGGGATGTAACCCATTCATTGATTACCTCTTCCTCAATTTTTTTAATTGCTCATCCCAACATGGCATGCTGCCAAGAGATGATGATCACACAAACGTTTCTTTAGAGTGAATTACCAAACATGTATTCTGGTAATTTATTTTCATTCAGTTTTTAGTTGGTGCACTACTTTGGCAGACATATGTACTCTCTGAGTGCTTTCAAGTTTTGTTTTCATTTCTTTTATTCTTCCTTCTGTTTGCTTCATTCTTATGGTACTTCTTATATTCCTTATATTTATCTACTCTGCATTCTCGTACACAGTGTCCGTCAATCACTTTATTTGGCATTTTCAATTACATCTGTCAACACTGACTAACAATTCTTTCATATTATTCCAGTTGTCCAGATTTTACATTTCAGTATCTTTTCCTTCTAAATTCCATCTTTCTTTTTTTCATTTCTCCTTTTCTTTGTACTTTTTCTGATTCATCTTGATTCTTTTCTGAATATTCTCAAGTTTGTTTCCTTCTTGATTCTCTTTTTTTTTTTCGATCCATCCGCATTTCTTCTTTCTTCTTTTCTGATTCATTCACCTCTTTCTCTTTTTCTGTCCAATCGTTTTTTCAATTTTTCTATTTTTGCCATTTTTCCTCCTTTTCTTTTCTCACCTCTTGCATCTTCTTCTTAACCCAATTTTCTTCTTTTTCTTCCCAATCTATTCCCTGCTTCGATTTTCCTCTTCTTCAATCTTTTCAATCTCATTTCTTCACCGCTCCTCCTTTGTATTTTTGAAGTACCTAATTATCTTTTCTTCCTTTCATTTCTTTATTTGTGTTTCTATTCTATTCTCCCTCCTTCTCTATTGATTTCTTTCTCCCTCCTTTCCTTCCCTCCGTTCTTACCTATGTTTGCAGTTTTTTTCCTCCCATTCCCTTCATTTTCTTTCATTCCTTTATCTACCTTCTACACCTTACATCTTTTTCAAATCATGTTCAACTTTCTTTTTCTTTTCTTCACTCTTTCTTTTACTCCTCCTCACCCTCTTTCACTATCTCCTTTACATCGTTATTTTCTTTTTTCTTTCATCTCTTTTCCATGAAGACCACCTCTCCCTTTCTTTTCTTTGCTCTTTCTTTTACTTTTTTTTCATTTTTCCTTTTACTCCTTCTCACCCTCTTTCACTCCCTCCTCTACTAAGGTCATTATTTTTCTTATGTTTCTATTTCATTTTTCCTAGGACGTTCACCATGTCTTTTTTTTTTTTTTCATTCTCCCTCTTCTCTCTGTTTTTTCACTTTCCCTCTAATATGTCATTATTTTCTCTTTTTTCTTTCACCTTTTTTCCATCAATTTCATCTTCCTCTTATTCTTTTCCACCATTCTTTCCCTTGTTCCCACCCTCTTTTACTTCTTCCTCTTCTACTGTCTTTATTTTCCTTCTTTGTCTTTCTCCCCTCTTTGTATTCTGTCTATTCTTCAATACAGCAGCAGGAAGCCATGCATTTCAATATTAAAGAATGAGCATTGAAGCTAACAAGCGGTGCATATTATATTCGGCTTTTGTAAATGAATAGATTTGTACATTTATATTCTAACCAATACTTAGAGCTATAAAGGTCTGCTGTGCAACTCAATAGAAACCATTACCAACATCTTTCAGACACAAGCTAAGAGAACAATTTAGCATAAACTTACGTTGCAAACTGCGCTCCCCAACATGAGAAACTTTTTCAAGTTGGGAATTTTCCTAAAAATAAAAATGAAATGCTCTTTCTGTACATCATCCTCATCCTTTTAGTGTCCGTCGTT
This sequence comes from Thysanoteuthis rhombus, assembly GCA_963457665.1. Taxonomy (NCBI): domain Eukaryota; kingdom Metazoa; phylum Mollusca; class Cephalopoda; order Oegopsida; family Thysanoteuthidae; genus Thysanoteuthis; species Thysanoteuthis major. The sequence goes on along the minus strand of OY735212.1, from coordinate 8,069,646 downwards.
AGACATACACCTACCCTAAAATATGCCACACCTCTTTATTGTGGGCATCACAAAGCCAGTACTTTCTGAACTTATCTAGTTCATCACACCATCTTATATTTTGTCGGTCCAGGTTTTTCATGTGATCGCTGTGGATCCGGGTTGTGAGTCGTGCTGTCAATCGGTTGTCGGACATTTTCGCAACATGACCAATCCATCGCCATTTACATTGTCCTATGGATTCTGTGATATCTTGGACTCCTTTTCTTCGTCTTATATACTGTGTTGTCTTATGATCTCTCCATGTGAGGTTGAACAGGATTCTCTCTTGTATATATTCTGTGGTTCTCACTTAAAGGGTCTATCTTTTGATAGAGAGTAAATATTTGAGTTTCCATCCTTCTTGCTCCATTAATGCTACCTGTACATATGATATATACATATATAGCCACCTAGATAATCCCAAAGAATGAAAAAACCTGTGTTAACAGTTTGGGTGACAGTTTTAGTTGATGGTTTTCAATATAGGAAAATCTTATATTGTGTATAAATTTTTGTGAAAATTGTGCTAGAGAATAGCTGGCCTGAGGTATAAGGAAACCAAGTCATTGCTTAGGGCACCATGAACACTAAAGGTTTGCTAAGAGCAATGTGGACCAAAAAAATAGTGTGGGCCCCCCAAATCAAACTCTGTTTTGGGTTTCATAAAGGCTTGGGTCAGCCCTATGCACGAGTATTCTATGTGTGAACTCAGCAATAGTGAGTTTATATATTTCATCCTAGAGATGCAGGTGGCAGAAAAATTAACAGAACAGAGAATGTAATTAGTGAAGTGAGTTAAAAAATCAGGCTAAATCACTTTCTGTTTATTTCATACTAATGCCCTTAGGAAGGGATGAATCCATCATTCATCTCCTGTTCCCAGCTTTGAAGAAATAGCAAGGCAGACTGGCATTTTTAGCTATGGTTGGTAACTAGTCTAAGGGATGAAAAACTCTGATTCAAAATCAGGAAGTCAAGCGCCCTTGAGGCTGTCGGCTGCCAACTTTGACTCCCATCTGGTAGCTCCTGCAGCAAAACTGATGTCAAACATATGGCTCTGCTTTTCTTTGGACTACATCAGTGAGGACAAGAGTTGGATTCTGTTGATTGGGAATCCCAGGGTCTCTATTCACTTCACCCAGGCCTGAACCCTGATGATGTCATTGCATGGTCAACAAAGACCAAAGCAGGTCATATACAAATATATATTGGATGAAATAGGTATATTTATATGCAATTATATAAAAGTTCATGTCCTTGTACCATATCTAAGTGGAATAAATATCCATACAGATCTCCATAAGTGATATAAAAGCAATAAAAGTTAGTATATGCTTGTATACATACATATATTCATACTTACATAAATCAGTAGAGGCCCTTGGTCTGCCTGCACCCCTCTGCAAATCATTGAATTTACAACCTTCACAAAAGTAAAAAGTTTAATCGATAGGTCCGAGCGTGCACCCAGAGCACCAGCTCCCACTGCAGTTGTGAGGTCTGTGGGTTCTGAGCACTGCCTATGCATGAATGTAGTGACCATTTCACCTTTTGAAGGCTCTAAGTCGAATAAGAAGGAAAGTTTTATAGGTGATATTAAAAAAAATATCCAATAGCTAATAAGAATAGGTAAAAATACATTATAAATATTTTCATCCAATCAGATCATTTCTGTGAATCAAATAAAGGCAAGAGAAGAAACATTCATTGATTTACCTTTTTTCCAAATCTTAAAAATTCCCCCCCCCTCCAAGAGAGGATGCTGTCAAAATGTATTAATTTTTAAAAAAATAATTCTTTTTGGCTCCATTGACCAAATGAGGAGTGACAGGTCTGAACAGAATGACATATGAGTAAGAACTTTACATCCTATGATTACTCGCTGTGTCATATTTGCAGTATGCAGAGAAGTCACTTGTTGATATCCTTTCTCTTTGGAAAAAAACAAATAAAACCCTCTTTTCATTGTGCATTTGATTATGCAACTGCCATAGACTCCTTCTATCAGTTATATTCAAATAGCCATTATCTTCTCATGATTTACAAGGAGGAGCCATCGGCCAGTTTTCTTCCAGGAAAAAAAAGCAGAATATAACTCATTTCTATTCAGGCTAAGATAAAATAGCCAACTTAATTCATCTCCAGTAGAATTTGGTTTTCTTTTGTGAAAAAAATGAATGCACTCCTGTAGTAAATTGATTATGATGATGATGTCCTCCATTCTTTTTTTCCGTATCCATTTTTTCCAGCTTGATCTATCTTTGGTTTATGCTTTGGTTTGTGTCTTTGGTTAGGATTTCATCTTCAGCATCCATAACTTTGTCGGTGGCTTCTAAGGCCTGAGACAAATGCATGCAACTTGCCGCAGGTTGGGATGGCAGTACCATTCTTTGGTGCAGGGGGGTCTCAAGTCATTCTCTCATGTCTGCAGGCATGATGTTCTCTCCCGGCCGCTGTGCATGTGGACTCAAAAACCACGCCTGCTCGGAGGACCTGACCGTTGACACTGAGGTCAGAGTATACAGAACTGTCTGCCTGTCAGTCCACCTCTACAGCATTGAGACCTGGACATTCTATAGAGCATCAAAATGTAATGGCTAGAATACACCTTTGGAGTGATTGTCTGCTTCTTTCTTGAAAGAAAGAAACTTCTGAAGCACTACAAACCAAGAAGATTTTTTTTAACTTCCTCTTTAGAATTATTTCTCTTTTGTATATCCTTATATAGTCCACTGGATTCAATCCCTCTTCCTCATCATCATCCTCAACAGCAGCAGAAACCACAGCCTTTTGACATCCATCATTGTATATAGACCTTCCACAAGAGTTTTTTAACTTCTCGATTGTGGGTGTTGCAGAGCCAATACCTACTGAACTTGTCTTTTCCCCTTCTTTCATTCATTCATTCTTTCTTTCTATCTTCTTAATCCTTCATTGTGTTTGCTTCTCCACACTTGATGTTTATTCTTTTCTCTTTCTCTTCCTTTCTTTAACATTTTTTTTTTTAAGAAACCGTCAACCAAAACTGTCAACACGAGTTTTTTTTTCCAGTTATTAAGCAGGTCTGGCTGGCCATGTATGTATTGATTATACAGGCAGCACCAATGGAAAAAAAGTCTGAAAATGTGAACAGTTACTCCTTATTTTGTTTTTAAAGGAAATTATTTTGCTCCTTCTTAAATGACCTTTCAGATTAGGTTATCAAATTGGGGTTCTATTTACAGTAAAAGTTTCATGCTAAATTGGTCACTTAGTTTGTGCCTGGTAGCATTCACACTTGTTATTTTTTGAATATCAGAAATTTTCTTTATTGATCATTTCCCGATAAAAGGTGAGAGAAGGAAGTTATTCATTAATCCTCACTTTTTGCTATTTTTTATTTGATCATTCTAACAGGGTATGCTGCAAAGAGATATTGGTCTAATGATGGTTTCTATTGAGTGACTAACCAGTCCTGCTCTTATCTTGTCATTTTTTTCTTTTTTTTTCTTGCTTTTTTATTCAACCCTTCTTTTTTTCTCTCTTGCTCTATGTCCTTTCCTTTCTTTTCATCCTCATTCAAATATGAATACAACTCAACTGACAGATGGAAAGTGAAAATACTGACAGACACACTGCCACACCAGAGGTGTAACTTTTGTTTTTCAGTTCAAACCAACAAATAGAATGGGCTGACTAACCATAGCATTTGGTAGCTGCTTAGTCAATGTTGTTTGGTACAAGTAAAATTCATATTTGATGGCAATTATTTCTTCAGAGCAAAAAGTAAGAACTTATACTGTTTTGTACTGAAAGAAGTACAACTTTTTATACTTTTATCAACACACATACATACATGTATGGATAGATGGTTATGTCTCTCGGTGTATATATATATATGTATATAAACATATATACTGAGATATTATTGTGTCATACACAGACAGCTGTTTTGTTGTATTACAACTCTCCAGTGTGGCTATAGACTATCCATTATCCCATCCAATATCACGAGGCAGGATTGAAACCTTAGTTTCAGACCTGGAGGCTGGTACCCTCCCTCTACTCCATGGAACTGGACGGTCAGTGACGTTGAATTTAAGCAATATATTCATTCAGGCTTCCTCAGGAAAACAAGGCCAAAATATAAATGATTTTGTATAGCTAATCCTTCCTTCAAAATATATATATATATATATATATATAAAACACATATAAAGATATAAGAATTACAAGAGGTCTTTGTAATTCTCATATATATAAACGTGTGTGAGGGGAAATATCTGACAGGACGTTGAGGAGTTGACAATATAGAAAAGGAACTACTTAGTACATCTTAAATTTCTTATTTGTTTATTTTTTTAAATTTGTGCAATAGCTTGCATACATTTCACTCGGCCTAGGTTTCATCAGATATATATATAGATATATATATATATAGTACAAATCTCCTTTGCAATATAGCACAATATAATATAATATAAAGTAATGTGTGATGGATTTATTTTGTAGAGTGCTCGATACATTCAACTTTAAACTCCCAGAGTTAGGTTGGTTTAGAGTAAAGCTGGAAATGTAGTAGATCATAGATTTGCTACAGATTGAAGAAGTGATGACTTGAGGCTGACTAGTACATCTCCAATTTCTTTTGATTACAATAACTAATGTTTCATCCATTATTTAGACTCTTTCTGAGGTTCTGGTGAAGAATGGTGTGAAAAATGATGGTAAGTCAACACAATTCTTTGCCGGAAGCTCTGAAGAAGTTCAAACTTTGGACAAAAGGTTAATTATTGACCAATAAAGAATCTGAGATGTGTCAATATATGTGAGAAAAATGACAATGTATCTCATCAGTCCCTGCCCATACATGACCTCAAATGATCTATTTATAGGGGGCACCTTTTCAGAAGTAGTAGATGCCGTGATGATTGCACCTCTGGCATGAAACTCAGAGTCATCATGAAGAACTAAATTTCTTATGTCCATCAATTTACATAGGCTCAATCCCTGATATCAAGCTCTCCTCAAGCACAGATAACTCAACCTTTGAAAAATATAATGACAATAAGAAGAAATCAGGCAGGGAATCATCCTAAAATTGCAAGCCTTTGGTAGAGCAAGCTCAACCTTCAAAAACAAGCTGATCCCAATAATCCTAAAAAGAAGAGTATACAACCAATGCATCCTTCCAATAGTCACTTATGGAGCTGAAACATGGGACCTAACCAAGAGACAGACCTGTAAACTGAGAAGCATGCAGCATGTGCATGAGAGATCGCAAAACAGCACAATATATCAGGAAGAAAACGGGGATGTGAGACATCATAGAATCTAATAGACAACTCAAATGGCAATGGGCTGGTCATATTGTGAGAATGACAGACAACCGATGGACATCACAACTCACAACATGGATCCCCAGAGATCACATGCAAAAGCAAGGCCGACAGAATACAAGATGGAGAGATGAATTAGACAAATTCAGAAAATACTGGCTCTGTGACACCCATGATAGAGAAATATGGCAGATCCTGGTGAAGGTATATGTCCAACGACAGACATTGAAAGACTGATGATGATAATGAGAGATATATACAGATAGACATACACACAGACATAGATAGATAGATCGATAGATATGTATGTATCTGTGTTAAGGCTTGCATATAATTGGGTTAAGATCTATGTGTCGTATGTATGGTAGATCCATAGCTCTTCAAAAATTCTTAAAAACCCAAGAAGTACAGAAGAGCCTAAAAAAGATGTTTTAGTAAATTTTTCACACTGTTAAACCATTTAATTGGTACTTGAGCTTCTTCCTCAATTAAGTATAGAAAGTAGTTCTTTGCTATATGTTCATTAAAACGTAGATGTGAGCTTTTCTCCTCATTACATACCTCTACCTGAAAGAAAGGTATAAAAGCCTGGCTGCCTCAAGGTCAAACTCCACTCCCACTTTTATTCCAACTGGAGATGGTTACTGCAACATTTGTAATGTATATATTCCAAAGATTATTTGTTCATTTGTTACTATACCATTATGTTTTGGCAGAGCAAAAATTCAACATTTACCACAAATTCTAGCACGGTATTTCAATAATTTTAGCCCATTATTTCTATAAATGAATTGTCAGGTATCATCAGACGATAATAATACTACTAATGCTAAGAGGGGTGTGCGGTCAATATACCCCTGTCGGTTAAAATAAAGGGTTCGGTTTGTTACTTCCCCACACCTACCAGATGATACCTTATGAAGGCCGTAGAGTACAACGGCCGAAATGTTGTATGAAAAACAACCAAGATGAGGATGGTCCGAATATTAATAGAAATAATAATAATACCTTATCTCAAAAATTCAGGGATATACTAATTTTAGCCCATCTTTAGCTATTTTCTAGCCATTTTAGATGTATCTAGCCATTTTCAATTATCAGAAATGAAAAAAAAATTGTCATCAGTATGTTTTTTTTTTCTCATATTTCTTGAGTTGGCAACACCTGGGGTGACATCAAGAGTCACCACCCCAGGTACTACCAACCCAAGGATTGCTATTGCTATTGCGAAGGACTTTAGTTTGTCAATGCCAGACGTCATCAACAGCAGCAGCAGCCTTTAAATGTCCATCAATCGACATAGACCCTCCAAAGATTTGCCAGATCTCTCTATCATCCAATATTTTCTGAATCTGTCCATTTCATTAAATTTTATTAGGTGTGGCAAATCTTCACTGATTTGTGTTTCTGATTGGAAATGCAAATAGTGAAGAGTTTCCTGCTCTGAATTAGGTGGGGATTGTTCCTGTTTTTGTTCTTACTGGGAAAAATAAAAGTGAACTCCAGCCTCTGATTTGAATTGGAGTTTGATATCAGGCATAAAACTGGTGTGTGTGCATATATAAAGATTCACTTTGGACATCTAGTTTACAGTGTTTTCCAAAAATAAAACAGAACTCTGTCCTTTTTTAAGTCATGACAAAAATCAACAAATGGGCTAGCAATCATCAACGGGGAAAAGCCCCGGGAAACATAACAGTCAATCCAGAATGATTTTTATGACATGTCAGAAAAACATGTCTACTTCAAGCTATGCCTAACAGCCAATCTATACAGCGTGGTTCTGGCTCGATGTAGTTTGTCTTATATAAACCAAGTCTCATTATTTAATAGCCATACCATAAAGTTTAAAGAAATACATACATGTATTTACGATTTCTTGAATTTTGTTTGAAAGAGTGCATCGATCATCATACTCGATGTGGTCGGACTATTTTCCTTGTGTGTATGTTAATTTATTCACAATGTTTTGGTTGTGTATCCTGCGGCTTTTTTGGGAGTTCTTTGTTCTAGAAAGTGAAATCGATTCCTAGACTGCATGCTCATGTTTGACTTCAGACATCACATCACATCCTCCTTTTCAATTTATATATATATCTTCTAACTCTGGAATAGAGCACTATGCGTAAGTAAATATACGTTGCTTACTTTGACCCCTACTGACAAACAGTTCTGTGTAGGGCAGAGGTAAGATGTCTGCCTCTAGGACTGAAGTAAAAGTTTCGATCCTACCTCGTGGAACTGGATATTGGATAGTCTATAGCCACACTGAAGAGTTATAATTCGATGAAACAGTTGTCTGTGGATGACACAATCATTAATTATTATACATATGAATTGCATTATATCATATTAAAACTCTTATTTGGAATGATCTTCCATTAACATAGGGAGAATGTATCACTTGGCCCTGACAACGTAAATAGAATAAACAAAAAAGGAAAATGAGGCTGCTTTGGGAATCAAACCTACAACCAATGCGATAACTACTTTTGTCGTAGCATTGCTGTTACCATTGAACCTAATGTTATATATTTGTGGGTCACTGAACGGTTGATAACTTTTAGTCTTTTCTTCATGATTTGTTTAATCTTTACATAGTATAATTTGTTTACTATAGGCATGAGAAACCACACTGATGTTTGTTTTCCTGAGATCTATTAATTAACTGCCATGAAACTGACCGTATATAAATAAATAGATGTAAACAAATTTTTCAATTACTTTTTATTTGCAAAGTAAACATCAAAAATTCATAGCCCTGAAGGGCAAAATCTCATATACAAGATCTGATATATAATTTAGATGTGGGCCTTGGGTAAAACTAAGAAATATGAATCTCTGACACCCATATATGCTGTGTTGAGGGTGATCAATTAAAAAGTTTGAACAAGGAGTGATCAATGGATAACATATTTCTCTCACCTTTTGTTGGGTTGGGTTGTGATCACTAAAATAGGTCTGGACTTTCGAAAAACAAGCAGGCACTAACTTGTGACCAATTGAAGATGAAAACACATCACTAATTGACCTTCAAAGTAAATTTCAAGAATTTTTGCAGAGGAATTTTCAAAATATAAAAAACAACATTTCTTATTGAGAGGAGTGCGCGTGCAAAATTTGAAGTTTCTACTATGAATGGTAGGAGTTGTGCAAAGTTCAGATAGATACCTAGATAGACACAGAGATACATAGTGAGATGCATATAGAAACATATAAATGTCAGAAGATGTGAATAACTTTAACCCGCAACAGTGTTTAAACTGGTCTGTTGAGGGTAGCTGTGGCTAAAAAGTGGGCTTTTACAAAAAGGAGTTGCTGAACCGGGCTCTAGTTGTTTTACATTGACTCTCTGCCTTTTCTCAACCGTACAATCAATTTAATTCTCTTGGGTCTCAGTGTCTCTCTCAATTTCTTTCTCTTTTTAACTTGCCATTTTATTAATCTTTTTTTATTTTTTGGTCATCATTTTCATCATCATCATCATCCTTTTAGCATCCATCGCTGGACATAGACCTCCCCAAAGATTCACCAAACGTCCCTATCATGGACATCACGGCACTCTCTAAACAGTACTTTCTAAACAGGTCTAGTTCATCATACCTTTTCATTTTCTGCTGGCTTCAGTTTTACATATGTTCTCTTGGGATCCATATTGTGAGTCAAGATGTCCAGTTGTGTCTGACATTCTTACTACATGACCATTGCCCTTTTAGTTCCCTAATGGATCCTATGATGTCTCAGACTTCTGTTCTATCCCCAATGTATTATGCTGTCTTGTGAACTTTCCATGTAATGTTGAGCATGATGCTTTCCTGTGCACGTTGCATGGTTCTTAGTTTGAGGGTCAATCTTTTTGTTGGCTTCCACGTTTCAGCTCTATAGGTGACTATCAGTAAGATGTAATGGTTGTATACCTTTTTTTTACACCTTTTTATTAGCATCATGGCTTTTTCCAATTTTCCAGTTGCCTGATCATCTCTTGTAGCGATCACTGGATGATTGACAGACTGACCATCTGATAGGCTGACATACCAAAAATTTCCTGCCACTATTTATGTCTTCCCCTCCTCTCTATATATGTTTGAAAGTGGTAGGGAGTGAACTCGCACATCCATGGTGTGGCTTACAGGCTCACTTCCTGGTGATTCAATGCTTTTTAAACTCAATTAAATTCATTATTTTTCAAGACATTGGTCACATGACAGTTTCTACTGGGTAACTAACCAGACCTGTTTGTTTGTTTTTGTTTTTTTGCTTTTTCCACATTTTTTTACTTCATTTTTCTTTGGAATATTTTGATGATTCCCTCCATTCACCAACCATTTTAGGCCTTGGTCTTCTCTCTCTCTCTCTCTTTCTGTACCATCCCTCATTTCTCTTTTTTTGTGTTATCTATCAACAGATTCTCATCTTGTACTTAACTCACTTGATCTTCCTCTCTAGAACATTTCTCAAAAAATACTAGTTTCTCTATCACCAGTGGAAACAAGATCCCAATCAATAAAGTCAATGAAGCCCAGCCATAACTGATTTTATTTATAGGAAGTTGAGTCCGAAAGGAGGAAAAAAAGCAATGAAGGGTGAATAAAAAAATTGAAAATTCTTCTTGAAAAGGCATTAGTAAAAAAAGTAACTCTCTTGTAAAAGAAACAAGAAAAAATGAACATCTCTATTGCATAGTCCAGCTTTCCTAATTTTCTGATTGGCCAGTTGGCATCTCTCTGATTTAGCAAAGTTAACAAAATTGTTTGGCAACGGCATATCGATTGGTCTATTGCTATGTCTGCAGGTCTGTCTAAGTGAATATATTTTTGTGTATCTTAATATTTGAATAACCTGTATCTTCAGCGCTATATTCTGTGGGCCCGTATATGTAGATTCCTAAAGATGCTTAGAAAATACATAATGCAAATGCAAGTAGATTTATTGGGAGATGTGCATATATCTCAATGGTTATGGATGCAAATAAACATTTTTTCCTTAAAATATGTACACACATTTTTGCAAATATGTAGATATTTGAATATTTCTGTAACCTATCTCAACACATATTTCATAAATATATGTGTTATGTCTGTTTATATAACTTAGGTTGCAAGACCTCTTACTAACATGTTTCATAAACTGTGACAGATCACAATTTCTGGATGATATACATTCACGTACAAATAAGATTTTGGAGTTATAACTGGCGTAGTGGTAACAGCATGGACATTTAGCTGTTTATGTTCACTCTGTACCAATGGCATTCAGATAGGCATGAATCCATCTATTCTCTCTACCTCCAAGCTGTTGTTAAATAAAACAGGATAGATTGTACTCTCTGGCCTTCAGGAAAGCAACCAATCAAGGAAAAGGTCAACTCTGATTCCAAACCAGGGAATGAAGCCCCTTTAAAGCCATTTGACACCCTATTTGATGTATTTCCGGCAGCTCCTGCTGCCAAGCTGATGCCAAACAAATCACTTTCTGCTTTTCTATGAATTATATCAGTAAGGCTGAATGGGTAATCCTGAAAAGAGGGCATCCCAGGATTTCCATACACTTTACCCAGGTATGCACACTGGAGGGGACGTTCTAGTCTGTAGAGACAGAACGAAGACCATTCACATACACGTCAAAAACCCAAAACAAGGATGTCACATTTAACATTTAGATAGAATTTGCAGTCAGAAGTTTGTGAAACATTTTCTGAGTCTGGTTTGTCGATACATGTCTTCTATGAGACCAGAAAGGGTAAATGATATCTTTTGCCTTTTCAGGTCTCATTCAATCAGTTGCTTGAAGAATACGAAGTTTCACGTTTGTGGTTTCGACTGCTTGATGATGTGTAGCATCATCTTCATCCCTGTTATACGCTATCTGAATGTGAGGCTGCAATAAAGATGATGACACTACTACATGACAGCAGTGCACTTATTTTTGGATCACTCTCAGAAGGTCATGCTGAAGTTAGTCAAGTATTTGTCTCGAGAGATGAGCACTTTAAGTAATTTCTATTGACACCATACTAACATGTAAATTCAGATATTTGGATGTTAAGTGGTACAGTTCAAGTAAGAATAAAACAAAAATCAATACATATGCAAAAGTATGAAAAATGACTATTAACTAAGTAAAGTAAAATCTTGCACTAAGCAATTAATACAAATGCATTTTGAACAATGGAAACATTTTTTACCAAAAGTTAATATGCACAAATTAATAAAATCAGTGACCCACACAAACCTTATTTTATAATCATTGAAGATCAAATCAAATCAAGCAAAGAATCACTCTAGGATGGCAAGTCTCTGGTAGACTAAGCTCAACCATTAAAAACAAGATCCAAAAAATTAAGGGATATAACCAATGCATGCTCCAGATAGTCACCTATGGAGCTGAAACATATAACCTAACCAAGAGATTGACCTACGGACTGAGTAGCATGCAACATGGCCATGAAAAGATCATGCTCAACCTTACATGGAGAGATCACAAGACAGCAGAGTATATCAGGGAGAAAACAAGACATCATAGAATCTATTTGAAAACTCAAATGGCAATGGGCTGGTCCTGTTGCAAGAATATCAGATGTACATCATGACTAACAACATGGATCTCCAGAGATCGCATATGCAGTTTAAGCCGGTTCAATACAGGATGGAGAGATGAACAAGACAAATTCAGAAAGTATTGGCTCTGCAATGCCCTCGACTGAGAGGTCTAGTGAATCCTGAGAAAGGTTTATGTCCAATGACAGACGTTAAAAGACTGATGATGAAGTAAAAACTGTTGATAAAAAAATGAACATCTCTTTTTCTCCTACTATGATATTTGTATTCGTATGTATAAAATATTATTACTTATAATGTTGAGGGCTTGCCCTAGGTTTCCTGGCACCTTGGGTAAGCTGGAATTTGGTGCTTTTTAAAGCCTAACGGAGCTTGACATCAGTTATGAGAATTTCCTCTGCCAGTTGTTTCTCTTACTTTTCACCATGAGGGAAAGTTTTCAACTGTCAGATGTTTCTGGAAAATCTGACTTCACATCAGAGAAATTTTGTAATTGGACTGTTTTTTTATGTTTGATATTCATTTTCTCATTTTTCCATTCACATTTGAAAAGTCTGACTGTCTAAGACCCATGGTAGGCACCCCCTAACACTTGATATCTCGGGTGGCTGCTCGTACGTAGGGCCAGCTCAGCTGTATGGGAGAATTCATGCCTTTTCCCAAGAGTATTAGCACAAATTGAAAATGAACAGCCTTACCGAATCTTAAACTTAATTTGCTGAATCTATTTACTGTGCTGATAAGTGTCATATTACCTCCCACCTCTGCGTATTACATACAGATATACATGTATATATACCTCTTAATGTCATAAACCGCTTGATACCACTCCTAATTGTTGGTAGATTTTGAGATGAATGATAACTGAATTCATGTGTAAACATGTGTGGCCAATGTCATTTTCTAGATTAATTTTGAAAGTATTTATATTTTTGAAAGTGGCTATTTTCTCACTGAGACTGTCCTACAGACTGGTGAATCTGGAGGAGGAGAAGTGGTATTGAACTCCTGCACATTCTTCAGCTTGAAGCTTCTTGTCATACCCCCCTATTGCACTGCTGAGTAATGGGGGCAGTGTTATATTTGATTATTTTATGTGGTGACATTTGAGATCTAAATTGTGAGGGTTATTAAAAAGTCTGTATGTTTCCATTAATCCGCCCTCATATGTTGCTAGAGAAAAATCTCCAAATTTAGTTTTTCCAGTCTCTTAGAGTTGGATAGATGATTGATATATATATATATAAAGATCATAAATGATCTATATAAAGATCAATAATGATATATATGTATATATATATATATATTGAGAGAGAGAGATCATTAATGATTTTTAAGTAGTGCAATAATGTCAATAAAAACTGCTTTCTGTTTGAAGTCAGCTTTTTCATGTTTTATTGTTCTAAATGTTGGATTATATTTGATGGTCTCTGTTTACTCATTATCTCTGTCGAACAAAAAGTTTTAAAGGAAAATCAATATAAGAATAGATTGATTGAAAAATTATAAGCAAATTAGTGATTCTATTTAAAATGTCTGTCTGCCCCTTTAGCCTCCTGGGAGATTTGACAGCTTTTCCTTGTTAGGAAGAAAATGAAGCAGCTTATTTTTTATGAGTCTGTGTATATGACAAATATATATGACAAAGTTAAAACGAATCTAGAAAGACAAAAACGTTTGCACCAGCTCTAAAGTCAGATTGATGTGCCTACTATTCATCTTTATCTTTCTATATGTATATTCCACATGGGCACTCATAGCAGAGTAATTGTAATGGGAACGAGGTGTTACAGGAAGATTCTAGGCATCTCATGCACGGACCATATCACAGATGAAAAGGTTAGAAGAAAGATCATACAAGCTGTTGGACCACACAAAGACTTGCTGGCAATTATCCAGGGGAGGAAACTGAAATGGTATGATCACATCTCCAGAAGTTCCGGCCTTTCAAAGACAATCCCACAGGGCACAGTGAGGGGTGGATGAAAAAGAGGAAGACCAAAGAAGAGATGGAAATGCAACATCAATCTCAGAAAGGGCATTTGAAAACAGACAGAGATGGCTAGGACTGGTTGCAAAATCAACAGCTGTACCCCAATGACCCCCGACCCCAGGGTTACAGGATAGGTTCTGGAGATTATGTATCAAGCCTCCTATGACAGTCCAGTTGATCTTCCTATCGCTACCCCAAGCTCAATAATGCAAGCCAAAGGTTCCTTACACCACCACCGTGAACCCTCTAACTGGCCAAGCTATGATTGACAAGAAATGAATGAATGAACATGTTAATTGAAAATAAGCAGTTAAAGACACATCAAACAGATTCTTGGGAGTCACTCGCACATTGATGTGAAAATCATTGCTGTGAGCAAATGTTTATTAGAAACCATTAAGCTAAACTCTCACTAGAAGTGTCAGCATAGGTTTCTTCAGTTTTCAAGTTGGTTTGGCTGACTGGCAATGTATGTATCATGCATACGGGCCACACAAATGGAGACATAAAGCTGATGATTTTAACGTTTATTCTTTATTAAGTATGAAAAAAAATTCTTTTATTTTTCTGAAATCACCTCCAAAATAGGTTTTTAGCAAGGGCTTCAATTAGCAATGCAAGTTTTTGCTAAATTGGTCTCTAGTTTGTGTTTGGGTGCACTCACACTTGTTTTTTGAATATTCAAACTATTTCAGTGATCACTGCACAACAAAAAACTCAGAGAAGTGACTAATTCATTGATCACCCTTTTTTGCCAAATTTTCAATTGATCCCCCCCCACACACACACACACAGCATGCTGCCTGAAGATGTAAGTCATGTGATGGTTTCTGTTGAGTGATTTACCAGACCTGTTTTCTTAATTATGAATTATTGCTTGCTTATTGAAAGACGTATATGACAAACACAAGGTCGGAAATCCAAAGTTGTAACACATCTATTTCTTGCAGGTTATTAAGAAGAAACAGTTATATTTTTTATACTTACCCATATCTATATCTGACCTCTTATCAACCCTCAACCTGAATGATATATATATATATATATATATTCATTTATGTATAAGCACAAGTTTACACCAATTTTAACACAGTTAGATGCACACATGAACATAAATATGTATCTATCTTATATATATATCTATATGTATAAATACACATGCAGAGAGAGATTTAGTTTTATATTTCTGATCAGTTTCAGCCACTCCATTGCAATCAAGAAATAACTTTTTTCTGTTTTCATGTTGCATTTATACACAACTAAAATGTTAATAAAGAAATCTTTATTGTTATTGCATGAAGTGTTGCAACACATTATTTTCATTGAATTTTGACTCGTTTTTTACCCTCATCTTAATTTCAGTTGTTTTCTTATACAACTTGCAATTCAGGCTATTGTCTCTGTAACGGTTAATAACTGCAGTAAGGCTTACTCTTTAAACCAAACGTGCTTTCATTTGTAGCCATAGAAACAACGGCCTTTGAAAAAAAAAAAATTAAGATTAGAGGAAAAACTAGTCAAAATTTAATGAAAAATAATTAAGCTGTTTTTCTCTTAGCTTCTTTGTATATGTTTTACATTTTTATAGAGTATTTTAATGTTTTGGGGGTTGTTTTCTTTTTTTTTTTTCCCCTCTATCTATGTTCTTGTGTGTGTTGGTTGTCGCTTGTTCATATCAGTGTTTGATTTGTCTGTGTTGTTCATGTAATGGATGTATTTTGATACTGTTGTAAGGTTTAGTTATCTTGGTAAGAAGAAAGAGGTAAGGGGGAAGAAGGCATTCTGGAAGGTTGGGTCTGTTATCTTTCAAATGGATATAGTCAAGATTAATGGAGTTGAATTGGATGTTTTCCTATGAACCTTTTTTCTTTTATCATCATCATCATCACAACTCTCACTATTAATATTATCATTGTTGTATTTTGTTATTGTTAGATGAATGGTTGTATGGTTATTCTCCTATGAAATTTCCATCAAGTATTAATTCAGTTGATAGAGATGTATATTGAAATCTACCAATATATATATATATATATATATATATATATATATATATATATATATCCATATGTTTTTGTTTATTTGTTAACATTACAGCGGGCTCTATATTTCAGATAATTTTCTTTCTAAAGTATATTTTAAAAACATTCAGTCACTTGAAAATTTTAGAAAATCAATGAAACATTTTGCCAGAATGTAGTGGTATACATTATGAAATATATATATATAAACCTTTAATGATATTGATCGACTGATACATTTTTGATATTTTAATTTCTTATATTTTCCATTTCTGACGGAATTAATTTGCCACAAACACTTTACATTTTAAACGGAAATAAATAATGTCCTCTACTTTGATTTCACTGGAGCAAATTTAGGAATGCAGTTTTCCCCCCTCCAGCCATGATTCATAAATCTTTGTTTCCAGAAATGCCATGTTCTTTTGTGAGAGTCACCCATAACTCAAAACTGTTTTCTGACAGTTTTTCTCTCTCTATTCATTCTTTCAATGTCACTGTTGTAGACAAGTAACAGAAGGGTCACATGTTCGATTTGTGACAGCATTAGCAAAGTTCAAGACCTGTTAATGCAGAATTTGAAATTTATGACTGGCCAGCCGGCACCTGGCTCTGTATGACATGCTCAAAGCTGTCAATGGCAGCTTGTATGAAAATCACGAATAATTCAAAACCTTAGAATTGTTCATTTTCAACTTTTCAACTCATTAGACTGAAGGTTATCGAGTCAGTGATTCATTTTAAGCAATATGGGAATTTGACAAATTGAGCATCTGTTTGCTCCGAAAACGTAATGGTTGGCACGCCGGCCTCAAGTGAGGAGGGTTTTGGATTTGATTCCCGGTATGAATGAAGAGTCTTGAAAACTTTTAAGTAGGACAAATTTCCCTGTTAACTAAGCAGCTTTGATGGACTTGCATCCTACCATGGGGATGGTAGTAATGCCTTTGAGAATAAAGTCCTGGTCTCAACCGGACTTGAAACTTGCAAGGATTACCAATTCAATGGGAACCGGGATAGCATCACCAACTATATACTCAATTGGGAGTTGTCTCTTAAGGAATGGATGCTTTATTTAACTTCTATTGAACAAGCAAAATCATAAAATCCAGATTAAGTACTCAAACTGGTATCAGATTTACAGTCAGATCTATTTATTTCTCTATTTAAAAGAAAGCTATCATTTTCATTTTGGGGTAGTATATACATTGGATTTATTTGTATTGAACTTATTCTAATTTTAAGAAGGTTATTTTGTTGATAAAAACCCAACTATTAATCGACCAATAGCATTACAGAAACAAAAATTTTACAAAACGTTCTGTATATATGAGTGTAGTATTTTTGTATCGTTTTTTTTTTTTATTTTCAGTCTTGCTTAGATCAAATTGCAAGCAGTATAAATACACTGAAGCATATTTCATATTACAGATTCAGGTGAAGATCCTGGATCCCCCCCACTCAGGCACAGCACAATTAAAATTATTTTTAGAGATTTAGATTAAAAAAAACTTTTATATATAAAAAAAAACAAAATAATCCTAAATTAACCTTTGACACATTGATGTTTAAAATTTTTCTTTCTCACATATTTGTGTAAATAGGTTCTTACATTAGGACCCCTCTTGCGGAAAAAAAACAAATGATATTAATTAAGTGAATAATACAAGTTCGTTATTATAACTCTTTCTCTTGATTTGAAATCATTTCTTCTTTATGAAGTGTTTTGATTTTTCTTTCTTGTAACACTTAATTCTGAAACGGTCTCCCATATTTTTACTGATTCTATCTAGCCTTGCTTAACTTTGATCAAGTGCTAAATCAATTAAAAAATCTATTTTAAGAAGTAAAATGTCTTCAAAAATTTCAAGCAGGAACTTGAAAATTTTTATTTACTATCATGAAAAGTGAATTTTTCGTCTTCATTTATACAGATACTTTTATAACAACAGTTTTTAATACTTTTTAAATCAAACTTTTCAGAAAGCATCAATAAAAAACAGTCAACTTAGGTTTCTTCAGTTTTAAAGTTTGTCTGGCTAGTTGTTTGTATCGTGCATACAGGCTGTATCAATGGAGCAAGAGGGCTGAATTAAACATCTACTCATTTCATATCTAGATGAAAACAATGTCTTCATTTTTTTAGAATTCCCCCCCCCCTTTCAATAGGGTTTTAGTTATAGGCTTGATTTGCTAAGTTAGTTCATGCTAAATTGATCGCTTACTTTGCGTTAAGCAACATTCATGCTTGTTTCATGGAGTTCAGACTAATTTTGGGGATCATCATCAGCAGCAGCATTATCATTCTTTTAGCATGCATCAATGGATGTAGACCTTTCCCAAGATTTGCCAGACCTCTTTATCATGGGCGTTGAGGTGCTCTAACTTTCTGAACATATTTAGTCTGTCATGCCATCCTATATTCTATCTCCAAAATGTCATGCTGCCAAGATTCATTGGTCATGTGACGGTTTCTATTGAGTGACTAACCAGACCAGTTTTTTTTTTTTTCTTTCTGTTTTTTTGTCATCTCTCCATGAATGTTTCCTTGATTGGTAGACAAAAGTTCCCATTCTTCTTATCGGGTATTTTTTTTTCTATTTCGTGCTTCAAATTCTAATTGATTGAATGATTTTTATTTAGACTTTCTACTTTTACTTGTGCTCAAAAAATTCAAACTTGATAAACTTTCAGTATTTTTCTTCAAGATTTTCTCATTAGTCATTTTCATAGATATTTATTTTCTTTCTACCTTCATCGAGAAGTGTCTGAGCTGATGTTATATTTTATCCAACTTATTTATATATACACACTCACAAATACACACACACACAGACACACACACACATATATATATATATATATATATATATATGCTTGTATTATAGATAAATGGATATGTAATCCGACAGAATAATCGTAGATATGGTTTTATGAGAACTCTTTTTGAACTGACAATCCATTTTTATGCAGTGAATATGCCACTTAGCCTAGACAACATAAATTGATAAATAATTAAAAAAGTGCAGGAATAGAAACTGAGTCCACCATAAGGCCATCTTGACGTGATGCTACTCTTTACCACCTGAGCTAAGTAGCCTTAGAAGCCAAAAAACAAAAAAAAGCAGTTAAGCTTGTTTCCAATATCAGTTGGCTGCTCAGCTTCACCGTGTAAAAACTGCTTGTCAGTTCAAAAAGAGTTCCTAATGAGAAAGAACTTATCCATAATTATATGCTTGGACACATATATATGTGAGGGGATCAATGAGTCTGTAGTCTGATGCAGTCATTAGCTGAATTTTGATCTTTATTTTTCCCTGGAATCATGAAAGTCTGCGATTAATAGAGAAGCATTGGGTTAAGTATTTTGACATCGAAGGAGATACTGTTGAAAAATGGAAATCTGTAGTGTCAAATAATTGCTTTCTTTCATCATTAGGCTACGTATTTATTGACCTACGTTTGTATGAATGCATATATATATATATATATATATATATATATATATATATATGATTCGAAGGTACAAACAGTTAAACAAAATGAGAATTTTAGTCATATATAGATGGCGAAGGAATGTTGTTCACCCTTTCAAACAAGTTAAAGGAAAGAAATTCCCACATTTTCACAGCCAGGGCTCCCAAGAGAAATTTTAGAAGGTGGTGAAATGCTGCCCCTCCACACTACATAAATACCTTCGTCCTTTAGCCATCTTGTATTAATCTGCTTCAACATTTTCAGCACACCATACTTTATTTGCTCATCGGTAAACGATAGACAACCAATTTTATTTATGGACATATCGTATTGATTAAGAAGTTTTGATAGACGACTTTAGCCGAAAGATTCCTTGGCACCCGTTGGTCCTCCTTGTATCCACATCTCAGAGGCCCTGCCTACGGCACTGCACCACCGGCTCTGAGTGGTTAAAGTCCAGGTATCTTCATCGGATGTGATACAAGTGTTACCTTCCTCTCTACTGTATCCTTATGCAAATATCTTGTTTGACCAGTGTCCACAAGCTGTCCATCCTCCTGGCTGCGTTTGAGCACTTCATTAGATTTACTCTATAATTGAAGACACACCTCATTTCATTTGGACATTTCAGGTTACTTAAGAGAAAATGACCTTTAATGGAGGTCATCCTGTTTGATCTGATTTGTCTGCTCCTCCAAGATTTATTCATTTTTTTTCCACTCATTTTTTAAAAAAATATGTTTTCTAAATTGTTAGTTGGGTATCTAGGGAAAAAATGTAGGAATTGGAAAAAGAAGGAAAGAAAAGGAAAAAATATGAATAAAAAAGAAAAAAAGAAGAAAAATATATAAGAAGGAAGGAAAATAGGAAAAATATATGGGAAGGAAAGAATAGAGGAAAAACATATGGGAAGGAAAGAAAATACAAAAAATATATGAGAAGGAAAGAAAATAGGAAAAATATATGGGAAGGAAAGAAAATAGGAAAAATATATGGGAAGGAAAGAAAATAGGAAAAATATATGGGAAGGAAAGAAGAGGAAAAACATATGGGAAGGAAAGCAAAGGGCAAATGTATGAGAGAAGGAAAGAGGAGGGCAAATATATGAGAAGGAAAAAGAAGAGGAAGATATGTAAGAGAAGGAAAAAGAAGAGGAAGATATGTAAGAGAAGGAAAAAGAAGGGCAAATGTATGAGAGAAGTAAAGAGAAGGAAAATATATGAGAGAAGGAAAAGGAAGGGCAAATACATGAGACAAGGAGAGGGGAGGGCAAATATATATGACAAGGAGAGAGAATGTCCCAGTGAGTTGAAAAATACAGGAAGGAAAAAGACAACATAAAACCTTGAGTGTAAAACTGAAATGAAGTTTAAAAGAGAATGAGTGCCAGAAAGGAAAGAATGAGGAAATCATTGAAGAAGAAAGAAGTGAGAAGATACAGAAGAGAAGAATGTAAAAAAGAATTTCTGAAAGTTCCTGATGAAGAGGAAGGAAGAAAGAGACGGGTAGAATACTGATGTGTTAGTAAGAAAAGAAGATGGATGGAGAATGATTACTAAAGGAACTGCTAGACTGTATCAGAAATCTGAAAGGAGAGAGAGATGTTCAGAGATGAGTTTGCAAAATATAATTATTTTGAGAGAGGAAACTGTTCGGATGGAAAAAGATTGGAAGTACACCGAAAGGATGTGTTTTAGAAAGGAATGGAAAAAAAAACAAGAAAAATTTCCTAATTAAGATGGGAAAGACTTTTAAGACATATCTGCTTAGTCACTCAATAGAAACCATGGCACGACCTTCATCTTATTGGAACATGCCATATTTGGAGTGATCAATTAAAAGAATAAGAGAAAAGGGTGATCAATGAATGAGTTACTTCTCTTGACTTTTATTTCATCACTAAAAGGTCAGAATTTTCAAAAATGCAAGCATGAATGCTGCTGGACACAAGTTAAGGGTTAGTTTAGCATGGGCTTACATTGCGAATTGAGCCCCCACTAAAAACCTATTTATGGAGGAATTTTGTAAAAACTAGCAAAACGTTTTTTCTGGACATAAGGAATAAATATTTATATTTTCAGCCTTCTAGCTCTTTTGGGGTGGCCTATACACATGACGCACACATAGCCAGCCAGACCAACACATTTTAAAATGTTGACAGCTTTGATTGATGGTTTCAAAGAGTAATGATTCAAAAAGAGAGACTGGTGTATAGGAACTAAAGAGAATGAAGAAGATAGATAGGTAAAGAGTCAGGAAGTAGATAAGCAGCAGAAGTTTGTTTGTGTTTTCCAGTACACCTGACCATACCATTTTGTCTACAGACTTGAATATTGGCATCAGCACACCACTAGATACTTTCTTTTTCAAAGAAAGCTTTTTTGACCATTTTTGGCCTTATCCTGACAGGTTTATCAATAATATCTAGATTATTTTTTTTTACCTTATGTTAGATGTTTTCCACAAAAAAATGCCAGTGATGTCATAAATAGGATATATTCTGACCATACTTTTTCTTCCATGGAATTTTTCACGAGTTTACAAATTTTGATACTACAGTTGTTCAATTATTGACTGTGATAGCGAGTTATAGTTACTTTCATCTATTTCTGCACACATATAGAAAGGATAGAACCCTTCATCCCCTTTGTTCAATAGTTCAGAAAGATAAAAAAAAAAAACATTCTTCAGGATCTAGATGTTTTTCAGTAGGAAAAACATCTAAAATACTGCAAAAAAAATATCCAGATTCTAGAGAATGCTATTAATAAATCCATCAAAATAGGACTCCAAAGTGATCAAAAAAATTTTTGTTCCCAAACTCCAAGAAGATATTTTTAGGAAGTGTCTATTGGAGCACTGGTGCCAATTTTTGAGTCTTCAGACAAAATAGTATGCCCAGAAACACTGGAATACACAAATTTCTAAAAGGGATAGAACCCTATGCCACCTCTGGTGGCTATGGTCATTCAATATAAAAACAGAATGAGAGAGGAATGAAGAGAAAGAGAGAGAAAGAATAAGCAATAAGAGATGGTGAAATGAATAGGAATGAAATAAGAAAAACAATGACATAGGTGGGGGGCATAGCACCTTGAGGGGCTGCTCTAATATCTAATGAGATTAGAGGAGAAATTAAATTAGCAATAAACACACATGGACTATCATTGTTGCTGAATTATCATTTAAGCAATATTCATGTGAGGGACAACTATATTCTTGTTATTATACAATGTTGTAGGTGAACTACTGTCAGTAAAACTGGGGGGGCACTTTCAATTGAGGGCTGGGGGGCCGGAAAGCCCAAGTGAGCAACAGTGAATAGACTTGAAAGTCAGATAATAGATACACAAGTTTTTTTTCTTAAGAATTGACAAAACTTATATTACAGTATGTCAGTGAGTCAGTCAGTGATAACAGTTGATGCTAGAAATGCTAGCTCTTTTCTTATGCGATGGGATGTAACTCGCAATTCCGTATGTCAATCATTGATGGCAGTTGATTCTAGAGATGCTTGTTCTTGAAGGATGTAATGTCATATTTTGGTATGTCATTCAGTCAGTGATGGCGATGCTAGAGGTGCTATTTTTTTTTTTTCAGTTGAAGGGATGTAAATCATATTCCAATATGTCAGTCAGTCAGTCAATGATGGCAATTGATGCTATAGATGCTATCGCTTCTTGAAAAGAGATTAAATGACGAGGGATCTCTTGATAAAGAGGGGGTAGTGATAGAAGTATTGATTAGATGATTAGAAATAGAAAGGTAATTAGTAATAGAGAGTGAGCCAGAGATAGAGATAGAAAGAAAAAAAAAAGTAAATAAGTAATATTATACAAGGTCTTTTATTATTGTATTAGTTCATTTTTTTTTACTTTTTTTGCTAAAGAATGTTTCCACTTTTAATCAATATGCTTGTATTTTTGTTTGCCCCGTGAGAATCAGCCGATCAAAACAAGACAATTAGTCTCTCGGTCAGAAAATCTTTTTTTGAAAAGTTGTTCCTGGAGGATGGGTACAAAGGGAGGGGAGCAAATTTAGCCGCGAACGTATTAAGGAAAGAAAAATAATACCCTAAAAAAATGTTCTAAATCGCTGAAGCAGGAGATGGAAAAAATATTCCTCGATAATGCGTGAGACGATGAAACATATAATACATGACACAATTGTCTATGTGTTTGCTTTCAACATTTGTCAAGGGACATAACTATTAAATGCTGCAAAATGGCGGAAATCAAATCTGACAGCTGTAGATAAAGGGATATAAGTATTGAAATTACAACTATAGCAAGTGAAGTCATTGGAAGGTGCCCCTAAAAAGTGGCCTTGTGTAAGACCAAGCTAAATGAAATAATAGTTAGCAAGCTAATCTCTTATACTACAGTAGTGATTTCAATCAGTGCAAGATTCCCCACAAAAGTGGCCTTGTGCCAGACTAAGCTGAACTCAGCAAAGATGGATAGGAAGAGAAGAAAATATGAAATGTGTGTCTGAAATATCAGAAGTCACTGACCAATCTTGTAAGTTCAGCATCTGTCCTGAGGATCATGCTGCAGCCAACCCTAAGAAGTGCAACCAAAGGTTGAAATAAGAAGCTATCAATTCAGTCACAATGTTCAGTAAACACTTCATCTCAAACAGATCAGATCCTATCTGGAACAAGCTATCAGATATCACAGTCTCTCCTTCAAATACAAACATATTCAGATCAAGTTTCAAAAAGGATCTAAATGTTTAAATATGACCATGTGTTAAAATATGAATTTCAAAAATAGATAACAAAAAGCAATCAGAACTAGAATCATGAATCACTACAACTCATATACGCAGCTTTTTACCTTGTGAAGTAAGCAGTGACGGTGGTCTTAAAATTAAGTTACGTAGATCAAAATACCACCAGTATGGTTTGAATCATGAATTTATGATTTATATAAAAGCAAAAACTTGGGCTCAAATAAAAGAACCAATTTGGCATAAATTTTCAACATACATTGAACCCTCAAATAAAAATCTATTTGGGGAGGGTAATTCTAAAAAAATAAGACAATCATTTCCTCTACTTATTGAGATCAGGTATACAAAATTTCATGTTTCTGAACAGTTCATCATCATCACCATCATCATCATCATCAGCCTCAGCCTTTTAGCATCTGTTATTGGATGTAGATCTTTCCCAGGATTTGCCAGACCTCTCTATCGTGGGCCTCACAGAACCAGTACTTTCCGTACTTGTCTAGTTCCTTGCACTATCTTATTTTCTACTGGTCACAGTTTTGCATATCATCTCTGGGGATCTATATTTTGAGCTATGATATCTAACAGTTGACTGACATTCTTGCTACATGACCAGCCCATTACCATTTGATTTTTTTTTTTTTTTTTTTTTTCCAATTGATTGTATTGGACTTCTGTTTTTTGTCTAATATACTATGCTACCTTGCAATCTCTTTTTGTGATGTTGAGCATGATTTTCTCACATGCATGATGCAAGATTCTCTGTTTGAGGATCAATCTTTTTATTAGGTTCCATGTTTAAGCTCCATAGGTGACTATCGGGAAGATGCAATAGTTGTATACCCTTCTTTTGGGTGATTATCGGTTTTCTTGCCTTTGGAGGTTGAGCTTACTCTTCCTAAAGCTTGCCAGCCACAATTGATTCTTCACTTGATTTCATCTTCTTTCGAGGATTCCATGGATATTTGTGGTCCTCAGTAGATCTAGTGGTGTACTTACTTCAGTTCTGCATTCTCAATTCTGATTGTTGGCCCTTTGTCCTCAATATGTTTGTTGTACATGATATTTGTTTTACTGAAGTTCATGTGGAGACCTACCTTATTGCTTTCTCTAGAATTATTTGGAGATCATGAAGGTTTTCTGCAATAAGCACGATGTAATCAGCAAATCTATAGTTGCAATACTCTTACATATATGAGGTCTATGCCTTGTTGTACGATTGCATCAGTGACCCTGGGGACTTCCACCAAGTTGAAGGCCTTTTTGTTGTCAACAAATGCTACAGCAAGTGACATTTTATATTCTGTTGCTTTCTCTTTTATTTGATTTACCGAATGGAGATGGTCAATGGTCAAGTAGCTGCTCCTGAAGCAAGCTTGTTCCCATGGTTGGTTTTCACTAAGTGTTTTGGTGATTGGTTGGTGGTCAATTTGGTCAAAACACATGGATTACCTAAATCCGATAACAGATCTATGGTGGGTAGCGGTAATTAACAGAAACTCAAATCCTTAGAAGGATGCTATGCATTGATGTTTTTAACCTATTAAAATACACAAAAATAATATGACAATATTCAAAGGAGACAGTCATCCAAAAAGGAAGTCAGTAAATACATAGAATGTGAGATTTTACAGAGAATGATATAAAATTCCAATGTAATTACCGACATAGATACATCAATGAGTCCGCAGCCAAATAATGAAAAATATTTATCATCCAACATTATGTCCTTCTTTGTCAATGCATTTAATTCAATGGCGTGTCAATTGTGTGGACTGAACTTTATACAGGGATAATATCAGATCTAAATCTGGCTAATAATTATGTCAGGCTCTGATCCACTCTTATACATAGTAAACAAAATATTACAAAACCAAGAAGCATTACAAGACAAGAAACAATGCAATGCCATTGTTAGTGGGGAATAATTATACATGGATCTGCCCAAAATTTAATCAGTTCTTCCATAACATATTGTCCATACTTCCACAAAATTTTATTGGAATTCATTGAGACCTTTTTGAGATATTGTGTAGATAGACATGAGATCTTGGCAATATTATGTGGTGTGGATATATAACCATGACATAAAGAAGCCAATTTTAAATGGATCAGCCTCCTCTGTCACTTCTACCAAAACCATTATCCACCCTCTCACAGAATTTCATTGAAATTTAGAGAACTTTTGGAGATATTGTTTAGACAATCATGAACATATTCATAAAAGTATAGTAAGAAACTGAAAAATATCTCCAAATCAAAGAAATTCCCTCCAAATCTAACCAACTGTTATCCAACCAATGTGTATCTTTCAATGAAATTTCTTTGAAATCCATTCAGAATTGTCAGAAATATCCTACAGAGAGACAGACAGATGGCTAGACGGAAATGCGCAACCTAATACTCTCCAACTTTATTGACAGAGGTAAATAACAGAAAGATGTGTTTCTTTATAAGAAGGAATGAAGAGACTTGAAGAATACATATTTTTCTATGTTTCAGTTTAGTAGGCTGTATCTTTGCTTTATATATTAATCTCCCATAATATATCCATTCATAAAGCAACAATTGTTTTTTCTGGTAAATGGCTGAGGGTGAACACATCTCAGGAAATGAAATCAGACAGTTGTGGCTAAAGATGTATGTTTCTTTCATCGTGATACCCTTAGGAGTGGTATGAATCTTGGGACACTTACCCTCTATCCACAAAAGAGGACAAGTTTGTTCAAGGTGTACCATGAATGGATACAGAAGTTATTCATCAGATGATTACTCGGGCAATAACAGCAAATAATTGCTATATTCTTTATCATTCATGACAAAGTACAAAAAGATTGCAATGAAGCGGCTGCTTGAAGCAAAATAGCTCCATCATCTTAAGGATTTCTTTCTTATTCATGAGCAGATCAGGGCCTCCGAGAGGAAATTTCATGAGATGGTGCAAAAAAGTTTTCATCCCTCCTCTATACATACACACTACATGAACACCCCTATCCTTTAGGCAACCTTTTTTAATCTGGTATAACCCTTTTAGCATACCATACTATAGTCACTTGCTGGTAAACAATACAGTCAACCTATTCTGTTTTGTGCTCCATTTTTAACATCAAGGGAGTAGAAAATACCTGAAAGCAAAACAGAAATGAAAACATAAATTGCATTGTTCTTGCTTCGAATATCACCAGGTGTAACAGAATAGTTTTTGCCCTTCTGTACATCCGTAGTTGATTAGAATAGGATTTTAAACTTTTGCATTCCCAAAATGAAGAATCACTCAATATTTTTTTTTTTACAAGAAAAAGAAGAAACCAAGAGTAACCGATGGAAGTAACTGAATACTTCGATGGTGTACTTCCATATGACAGATGGACAGTAACAATCAACTTTAGCATTGAGATAACAATGTAAATACAATCCCCTGCCTAAAGGCTTCAGAAATAACTTTTTGAATGAAAACTGACAAATTTCCGGAGAAAATGAAAGTGTTATGGATTGAAAGCAAATGCAATTACTCATGAAAATTACTAAGTAATTTTTTAAATTGAATTTTTTATAGAATCAGACTCCCTGGAAACTTTAACACGCATTAATTTTTCTCAAAAATTCAAAATTTCCAAGAGAAAGGAAGGTCAGATTTTTTGATTTATTTTAAAATACAGTTATTTGAAAAATACCACTTAAAAGCCAAATCACTCGATTCCACTTTAAATGTTAATTTTATAAAACAAGAGTCTGAAAGAAATTAAGGTCCCTTTCTGTCAAAGGAGATCTGTTTACATGGTTTGACTATGTTATGTCTGAGAAGACATGATGGAGAAGTTGGCCAGAAATCTGACTTCATTGTCAAGATTGTTATGCTGGGACAATTGTTAAAAAGTCTGACTACCAACAAGCAGGTCATACATTCAAATCCAAGTAAAAATTCTGAACATCACTTTGCATCTCTTTAGTCCCATGTTTTCACCCAAACATACAAAAACAGAGATCCAAATTTACTTATATAAAGGTAGACGGATAGAGAGACAGAGAGAACATTTTGGCATATCAGTATCTCATAGTTCATATACAAAAGAAATTAAAGCAATCCAAATCTCTTTTGGGAACAAAAACTTCCACCAAGTGTTCTTTCAGTTTTCAAGTTGTTTTGGCTGGCTAGTACAATTCGAATAGAGCTAGAGGGCTAAATATTTAAGCATTTATTCCTTAATATATCTGTAAAAGTTTGTTTTGTTTTTTTTAAATTCCCTCCCATAGATTTTTGGTGGGGATCAATTCTCAGCATGAGTTTTTGTCAAATTGATCACTTAATAAATATTCACTTGTATTTTGAAAATTCAGAATTTTATAATGATCACTGCCCTACGAAAGGAGAGAGAAGTAAGTCATTCATTGATAACTATTTTTTTCCAATTTTCCAATTGATCACCCCAAATATGACATGCTGGCAAAAGACATTGGTTACACAACGGTTTCTATTGATTGACTAACCAGACCTGTCCATTTCATTGAAATTCAATTTTAGTTTTTTGTATGAAGAGGTATGCCAGCTTTTGAGTATGAAGCGTGTAGGATTCTTTTTTTCTCAACAGGAAATCTCTTGTTTCAAATTTCCACCTTAAAATAATTTAATCAATTTTTTTTGTTTTTTTTTTCTTCTGTTTTTCTATTGTCTACAACTGTAAAAACTTAATTATTTTTACTTCAAACCTTGTGTATTTGCTGCATCAAAAACTTCTCTTTGAATCTAGATTTCTTTTTAACCAATCCTTCTTCTTCTCTGTTCTGGAGTCAGAGAAAAGTGAAAATCTTTCAATTATTCTCTTTCCTCTTATTTTTTTTCTTCTTTTGTTTTTATTTTTTTTACTTGCATTTTTTTTTCTTTTTTTTCGAACTCCATTCCAAGTCTGGAGTTGACTTTGTTTTTTTTCCTTAATAAGAACAAGGACAGGGAAAAATCCTCAACTAATTCAGGAGAATAAACTATTCACTGTTTGTCTGTCCTAGCATGTTAAGCCAAAACCAATAAATAAAAATTAGCTTTTCGGTACCGTGATTTGAAATCACAGTCAAATGATTGTTAGGTGACTCTCTTACCAACTGGGCCAAACTGACAAATGTTACACATCTTTTTCTCAACAGGAAATCATAGATTTCAAATTTTTACCTCAAAACAATTTGATCAGATTTTTTTTTTTGTACTTTTTGATTTTCCTTGTTGTCTACAATTTGGAAAACTCGATTACATTTACTAAAAACCTTATGAATTTGTTGCATCAAAAAAATGTCTTCCAATCTTAGTCTCTTTGTCCCAGCACCTTTTCATTTTTGAATAACAAAAAAAGCATGAATCCTTCAATTATTCTCTTTCCTTTTATTTAAAAAGAATTTTTTTTTCCTTTCAATTTCTTTGTTTTTTCCTTCAATACTTAATTTTCCAAGTCTGGAGTTGACTTTCTAGTACTTTAATAAGAAGAGCCAGAACAACAAACAATTCTCACCTAATTCAGGGGAATAAACTCTCCACTGTTTTTCTGTTTTTGGCCCATTAAACCAAACCAATAAACAGTATTGGCTCTAAGCCTGACTGCCCCCCCCCCGTTGATTGTTAAATTTGAGCCCTTCTCAAAAGTCAAAGGTTTGAAGGGTAGGTCTGACAATGCCCTTCCACTGAGCTCTGGCACCTCCGAGCAGTTGCAGTGTCTGTGAGGTTCAGCATTCCCTTACCATGATTTGAATCACAACCAAATGATTGGTAGGCAAATCTCTTACCAACAGGGTCAAACTGACGAGTTTTACATATCTCAAGAAATACGTAAGGGCTTTTTTTTATTCTGATATATAAATACATTTACACTCAAACACACACACACATATATATACATATATAATTTCCTGTGTGCTCACTCTAGTCTCTTCCATTTTCTTTCATTTGAGCTTTTTCTTTTTTGCTTCAGTCTCTTTCTTTCATCAATTTTCTTGTTTTTCTTCTTTCTTTTGCTTTCTCCATTCCCAATTGACAAATCATTCTTTACTACATTAGAAACTTTCAATCAAAACTGACAATATAGTAAACATAGGTTTCTTCAATTTTCAAGTGTTTCTCACAGGCTGTCTGTCTATTTATCTATCTGTCTGCCTGTATCTGTTTGCCTGTGTCTGTCTGTCTGTCTGTCTGTCTATCAAACATACAGGCCACATCAAGGGAGATAGAGAGCTGAAGATTTAAGCATCTACTCTTTATTATGTCCACACAAAAACTCTTTTTTCAAACCCCACCTTTCAAGTTTTAAGGGTGTGTTCAATCCACAATGTAAGTTTTTGCTAGATTGGTCATTTAGTCTGTGTCCAGCAGTATTGAAACTTATAACTTTCTAGTGATCCAACAAAAGGCAAGAGAAGAAACTTATTCTTTGATCATCTTTTTTTTTTCTACTTTTTTTTTTATTGATCACCGATACAGCATGCTGCCAAAAGACATTAGTGGCACAGTGGTTTCTATTGAATGACTAACAAGACCTTATTTTTTAAATCATGAATTCATTCTAAAGAGTGTAAACAAGGAAAATATCAAAAAATCTTGACACGTTAAAATGAAAGTCAAGATCTGTCTTTCCCAAATTGAATAAAGGCGCTGAAGGGTTCTATCTCTTTTTATCGGTGTGTGTATTTAAGTGTTCTTGTGCTCCTAGCCATATCACTTCTAAAAATGTTTTGTTTTTTTTTTACCTTTTATGGGGTGGGGTTAAGAGGTTCATTAATAACATCTAGATTCTAGATGTTTTTCTTTGATTCAATTTTAGTTGTTTTCCAGTAAATATAAAACAGATTCTCCAGAATTTACATACTTCTAGAGGTTTTTTTTTCGATTCAATTTTAGTAGTTTTCCAGTAGAAATAAAACCTAGATTTTCCAGAATTTACAAATTTCTAGATGTTTTTTTTTCACTTTTTTATATCCCATGAATGGAATTCAATTCGATCATATTCATTCTTCCATGGGATTTCTTTTCATGACTTCAAGTTTTGACGCTACAGTTGATCAATTATTGACTGTTGTCATGGTGATTTATTATCAATTTGATTTTTAAGCCTCTTTTTGGTTATCAAAGAGTTAAAAAAGAAATGAAGTATGAGAAAAGGGTTGGAAAAGATGAAACAAAAAGTTTGTTGAGTTTTCACAGTGAGGTCAGCTATCCCCTCTAATTTGACTTTTTATCATTTAAAGTGTAGAAAAAAGAATTATATTTATCTGCCCTTGTTTGTAGCTCTTCAAATGAAACCGACAGGTTTAGAAATCAATGGGAATAAAAAAAATTAAAAAAAACTAAAAATTACCAAATCAAAGATTTCCTCTTTGAGAGATATTGATGGTTTGCTGATTGATTAGACCATTATATGGAAACGTTTTATAGAAAAAGTCTAATTAAAATAACAAGTGTAAACATTTTGTGTTTGATTTATGTTCAAGGAACTATGTTGGCTGTTAGGTCGATTGGTTGCCAGTAAAAATGCTTCAGGTTCAATCTATATCATGATAATTAACATGTCTGCACAATTCTATCTGTCACACGTCCATCTGTTCTTTAATTTAACTCATTTTAGGGATGCCTTGATTCAATACTTCTCACCATAAGAAGAAAAGATGGTCATATGTTCAAACTTTCTGACATATATGGTAACGATGATTGATTGTATACTGCAGTAGTTGAACATCATACAACAGCTTTCGGTCCTTCTTCATTCAAAGACAATGCATCTTTCCCTGGCAAGCAACCTAAGCTCCCTCAGTTTCTTGCAAAATCATAATGTTCCCTATCCAGTATCTATGAGGTCTGATCGCAGCTTATCCCGCAAATTTGTGCAATGACAGCCTTTTCGAGCCTTGTAGTTGCAGGACCCAACTACTTTAAATTCTAGATTTTTTTCTGCCTATATTCCATTCAGGTATCCATAGTCAATGACCAAACATGGGTCCCCCAAGTTGGGCCACTTTTGTTCAGTGTGGAATGATGTTACATATCTTACACAGAGCCTTTTGGAATTTAGGATCTCAAATATAAGTTCAGTAATAGCCATTTCACAGATAGAAGAAGTAAAGCATCCATCTCTTTAGAGACAACTCCTATTAGAGTATAAACAGCCAGTGATAAAGTCCAAGTTTCCTTTGCATCAGCTTAGTGATACTTGCAAGTTTTAAGTCTGGTCAAGATCAGGACTTTATTTCCACACCATTTTGCAGGCACTGGAATTTTATGAGAACCATAATTCTCACAGTAATAGATTTGGATTTTTAATTTAAACTTGGAAGAGTATATTTTAACCGCAAAGCTCATATACTGTAACATGATGTTCATTTCATTTGTATACTTGTAAAATCTGAATTGGTAATCATATGTTAACATATTATTAGAAACCATCAACCAAAACTGTTTCTTCAGTTTTCAAGTGACTTTGGCTGACTGGCTAGGCATTCATGCATGTATGTATGTCTTATACATACAGGTTATACCAATGGAGCCAAAGGGCTGAAAATATTAATATATGATTCTTCTTATGTCTAGAAAAAAATGGTTTGTTTTCTGAAGATTCCTACCCCAAATAAATTTTTAGTGAGGGATTCGATTTGAAGAGTAAGTGTATGCAAAATTGGTCCCCAGTTTGTGTCCAGCAGTGTTCATGCTTGTCTTGTTTTTTTTTTTCAATCTGGACCTTTTGGTGATCACTGCCCAACAAAATGCGAGAGATGTAACTTATTTATTCATCACTCTTTTTTCCAAATTTTCAATTGACTATTCCCAACAAGCCATGCAGTTGATATATACGTACACATCTATATACGCTAAGATAACTGTTGAAAAGTTGCTCATTTTAATACCTTAAGAAATATGAAAGAGAAAACTTTTCAAGTTCATCCTTTCTTTACCTTCGTACTGTTATCTTCAGTTAGTTTTAAATCTCATGTAGGCACACTAGTCAGGGGTGTTATTTACATAGGGATCAGAACTTCTGCTAAGGATCAAAGAATAGTATCGCAGCCCCACCCAAGATAATTAGGGCAGGACAATATTAAATTTCTGGCAAATCAAACCTTCTGTACCTTATACACACATATTTCCTGTATAAAAAATCCGCAGTTCCATCAATACCTATTTTGTTCAAAGTAGTTACAATTGTATAGAGAATCTCTATTTGGTATGGATTTCTATTAACCATCACATCGATCAAATTGATCAGAACCGTATTGGAATGAATGAATCAACTGCACTCTCTCGTGACTGTTATCATGTGTGTATGCGGGGGATGGGATGCATGTGTATGGAGGTGGGGAAGAAACATTTGACCCCCCCCCAATCCCAGGTCAGACATTCTCACCGTGGATGAAGGGGTTTAAAAATTGGAACTGCATATCCACGAAGAATAATGGTGCTGCGCAATTGTTTTGTACAATCCCAACTTGATTTTCACCTATAAAAAAGATGTTATCATTAACAGGGTTGCCACTAAGATATAATCGGGATATATCGTTTTTCCCACCGTACAAATATATATATATATATATATATATATATATATATATATCCTCCTTCACCTCCCCCTCCCCCCTGTGAAAGTGGCAGTGATCACCCATGACTGTTATATTGTACTTCCACCACTGCTCTTATAACAAGTGTGTGGATTATTCAAACTAAATAGCTCACTCTAATGCCTCTCATAGAAAATGGATTCCCTTACAGCATTTGTTTTAATGCTTCTTATTCAGCTTCTTTTCTTCCAGGAGACACAGATTTTAGTATGGAAAGATTTCTCTTTGTGTTCATTCTTTTCTATTTTGTGTTTTTCTTTTCTTTTACATTTGGCAGTATAGGAAACTGTTTATCATGCTAAAAGAGAGCCAGTGCAAAGAGTGTCTGAGAAATTTACTTCCATTGTCTGAACTCTTGATCTCTTAAACAAACTTTATTCAATTTATACCCCATCTTTCTCGATTCCCATGCTTGTCAACCATTTTATATCGCCCGGGAACCATTTTCACTTTTCCATCTTAGATTTCTAGATGCAGGTATCCTATTGATATAAAAACCGTCAACGAAACTGTCTGAAACTGTCAGCATTGGTTTCTTCAGTTTTTAAGCAAGTTTGGCTGGTTATCGATTTACGTATAAGTTATGCATACAGGCCATACCGACGATATCAAAGGACTGAAAATTTGAACATTTGTACCTTCGTAGGTTTAGAAAAAAGTTTTCTCGTTCTTTTTAAATTCTCCTCCATAATGGTTTTTTTTTGGGGGGGGGGGTCAACTTGTAATGCATGTTCATGCTTAATCGGTCCTTCAGTTCGTCCTATGAAAATTCAGACTTTTTTAGTGATTATTGCCCAACAAGAATTACTTATTCATTGATTACCCCTCTTCCCAATTTCCTTATTGTTCGCCCCAAGCACAGCATGCTGCCAAAAGATGCTTGTCATATGACAGTTTCTAGTGAGTGACTAACCAGACCTGTGTTATATTGCATTTTTTTTATCTGAAGCATCATTATAGAGGAATTTCATCTCTGTTTTGAAATTGAAATGCAGTCTTTCATCAAAGTCTCTCCTTGTAGATATGGTAGGAAATAGTTTCGATACTTGTGATCTTGAGTATTTTTACTAAAAGCACAATTCGCCCTCAGTCCCGAACAGTCTTCTTTTCAATCCCATGTTGATATCATTTGATCGCTACTAGAAAACATCAATCAAGACTGTTAGCATAGTAACAAATGTTTTTCCAGTTTTTAAGTGATTCTGGCTGGCCATTTACGTATGTATGCATCTCATGTGTAAGCTTCGACAATGATCCATTCATGCAAGGAGTGGAGAATTTTTAATATTTACTCTTTATCATCTTTAGAAAAAGTTTTTTTGTTTTCCTAAAGCTCTCCCCCAAAATAAGTTTTTCAAGGCATTGTAAGCTCCAAAAAGGGGCAAGACAAGTATATAACAGCTCACCCAAACTCTTCAGTCTGTCTCAAGATGATCTTCAGAAGACTAGACTAGGAGAATAGAGGAATCAAAATATACAGCAAATATCTGAGCAGCCTCAGATTTGCAGATGACTTTGCCCTTTTTGCAGAGAACCTACATGACCTCCAACTAATGCTAGATGAACTTGTGAAGAGAGCAAGAAAGTCGACCTACACATGAACTTCTGCAAGACGAAGATCATGTGCAACAACCACATTGGAAATAAGAACACTAAGATCAAAATCAAGGACACAGAACTGGAGAAAGTAGACTACTATATCTACCTAGGACAACGAATCTCCATGAGGCCATCAAAAGAAGAAGAAATCAAGTGAAGAATCACCCTAGGATGGCCAGCCTTTGGCAGAACAATCTCAACTTTTAAAACAAGATGATCACATCAATCCTATAATGAAGGGTATACAACCAATACATCCTCCCAATAGTCACTTATAGAGCTGGACCATGGAACCTAACCAAGAGACAGACCCGCAAACTGAGAAGCATGCATGAGAGAGAGTCATGCACAACCTCACATGAAGAGACCACAATACTGCATAATACATCCGGGAGAAGACAGGAGTCCAAGACATCATAGAATCTATTAAAAAACTCAAATGGTAATGAGCTGGCCATGTCCCAAAAATGGCAGACAACCAAAGGACATCACGACTCACAAAATGGATTCCCAGAGATCACATGCATAACCGGAGCTGGCAGAGTATTAGATGGAGAGACGAGCTGAACAAATTCAGGAAGTACTGGCTCCACAATGCCCACAATAAAGAAATGTGCTGAATCCTGGGGAAGGTCTATGTCCAAAGACGGACATTAAGAGACTGATGATCATGATGATGATGAATTTACAATGTGAGTTTATACTCAATTTGTTCCTTAATGTTTGCTAGACAGCGTTCAAGCTTATTTTTTGAAAATTCCGACTTTTCAGTGATCCAACAAAAGGGAGAGAAGTAACTCATCCATTGATTACCCTTTCTTCCAAATTTTTGATTGATCACCCCCAACAAGGCATGCTACTACAAGTTATTGAGTGACTAACCAGACCTGTTCACTTTTTAGCTCTGATATCTACTTTGACTGACAGAATGAAACCCAAATTATGTAAATTGAGCAACAGAGAAGAACAAAGCAAGTGATGAATAAATCAGCCATTCTCAACCATTATTGGCCATAGCCCCTCAAATTTAGGGCTCCATCTCCAACAGGGATACAGCATGAACAGTTGAGCAAAATTTAATTTACTTTTGTTTCAGTCTATGGCCCTTTCAATGTCAAGGCCTTCAATGGGGCCAAACGGCTACCATTCAGAATGACTGAGATAAATCAACAAAAATGGACCTCTATAAGATTGACTGCTGCACTTTTAAGAGTTGGATGGGCTAGTGCCACAAAGCTTTTGAAACACTCATTCCTCACTATACCCGAAGATGTGATTTAAAGATTTTCCTCTAAATTCTGTTTGACAGAATGTATTCATCATTGTGTATGATATGGTTGGATCATTTTCCTTGTCTATATGTTCATTTATTCATAACGTTTTTGCTGTGATCCCGAATTCTAGAACAAAGATCACCCAACAAAGACTGGAGGGTACACTGCTAAAGCCTTGCCAATTAACCAACATATAATGAAGGAAATAGTCCGGCCTTATCACATGCAATGAGATCCAAAGATATTTAGAAATTTGATAATAAAATTATTATAAGCCAAAACTAAGCAAACAATAATAAAATTTAAGCAGCCTTGTTTCATCAATCTTAAAACCGATGTATTTGGTAAAGATATGATGGGCCTTAAATAAGATGTATGGGAAATGTTAAAATCAGTGATATATAACCAACTTAGAACATGAGTTACAAAATATGATTTATGAGGATAGCTTGAAAGAGTAGAGTTTAACAACTTGAGAAAATAAGCATCAAGGTGACTGAAAATGATAGGAATTATACATGGTTTAGAATCAGTTGAAGCCAAAGTACATTACACAAAGAAAAGAAGGTATAATGGACCAAAAGGCCATTAACATACTGCGAAAGTTAAAAGTATATCACATATCAGAGAATTCTTTTTTATCAATAAGTTGTAGGTCTTTGGAATAGATTTCCAGAATATTTAGTATGCTTTTTACCAGCGGCAAACGTCAACAGGGCTATGAATGTCAAAAACTTTCATGTTCAGACCCAATATGAATAGGTTCATAATGCTCATGAGCAAAGAAATGAAGAGAGAGTGGGCAAAGAAAGGGGATTATTTTTTTCTTTGCTATGTCACAGTACGTCGTGTCACTCCACTTTTAAAAAAATACGTTCTAAATGAATAAAAAAAGATAGTGCGAGAGAGAGAGAGAGAGAGGAAGAGAAGATAGTGAGAGAGAAATAAAGCAGACTATATAGTGTTTATATAACTAATGTATCCAATCCACATATATATTTGTATCTTCATGATTTCCATATAAATCATATTGCATTTTGGGCCATATTTTTTCATTTTGATGGAATAACCATTTATTTTTGTTTCAGACGTTTTAATGGGGATTAACTTGAAAAATCATTTGGAAAAATATTTTTATCATTATTAATATTTCTATTTGTTGATAAATGTTGCCAAATGCTGACAAAAAGTGTATAAACAACGTTACAGGTTTTGAACGGGATCTGTTCTTCTTCTTGTTGTTAGCACTAAGTAAATGTATTATGCCTAATGTATTATGTATTGCTATTGACCAGAAAATGTCTGATGTGTTTTTTTCCCAAACTTATATGTGTTTCTTACACATTTGAATTTTTTACTCATGAAGTCACCAGAAGAAGGAATAAAGTGAAGAATGATACTAGGTTGGCGAGCTTTAGATAGAGCAAGCTCGACTTTAAAAAACAAGAAAATCCCACTAGTCCTAAGAAGAAGGATATACAACCAATGCATCCAACTGATAGTCACTTATGGAGCTGAAGCATGGAACCTAACTAAAGATTGACTGTTAAACTGAGAACCATCCAACGTGCATATGAGTCATGCTCAGCTTCACATAGAGCGATCATAAGACAGCACAGTATATCAGAGAAAAGACAGGAGTCCAAGACATCATAGAAACTGTTGCAATGGCAATGGGCTGGACATGTCGGAAGAATGTCAGACAACCACTGGACATTATGACTCACAACATGGATCCCCAGAGTTCATATGCGAAATTGTTGCCGACAGAAAGTGAGATGTTAGGACGAGCTAAGCAAATTCAGAAAGTACTGGCTCTGCAATGCCGAAGAGGTCTAGTAAGTCTTGGGAAAGATCTAACAATGCTGATAATGATTGACCAGAAAATGTCCAAAGTGTTTTTTTCCCATATTTATTTATGTTTTTTAGGTATTTAAATATCTTACTCTCTTACATTTGCTGACATTATTTTTTCTCTATCTTTTCCAGGTAAGTTCATCTTCAATTTTATCTTCAACAAAAATTTGGCAAGGAATCATGTTAAACCTCCACTGGCATCAGGTTAGTTACCAAAATATTAATAATATTTCATCAGTGAATACCAGTACATGTTGTATGCGTGTGCAGGTCTTCTGAGGGAGGGAGAGGAGCAGATGGTGCATCACGTCAAAGCCCAAAAGTCCCAAGGGGGCCCAGGACAGTTGAATGGGGGCCTGGGACTTGAACTTCCAAGTTGATATAATGAGTCATTTACCGATGAGTGAATATAGTATGGTTTGCTGAAAAAGGTTATAGCAGATGAAAAGAGGATAGCTAAAAGATGAAGGTGTTTGTGTAATGTGTGTGTGGGAGGGGGTGAACAATAGAGCTCTGATTTGCATTATATTTTGTTTTGGGAGGTCCTGTGTGCGTGTTCATTATCCACGTATATAAAATGCAATGTGTATATATCTATCTATACATATATATCTATCGTGTGTAACCAGTGTATTGGTATGGATTATGGTTAATCTAACAATATGATGGTGATTATGACAATTTTAGAAAGCAAATTTTACAAGTAGTGACATTTCACTTAAATGGCTTCTTCAGGAAATATGGAAGTTTATAGGAAATATAGAGTATTTATAGGTGGTCCATGACTTGCGTTGGGCAGGGATGGGAATTAAGTGGATATGTGTCAAGTCCCCAGGTATATCAGCATTTTGGTGTGGGAGGTCATATTCATCCAGATGCACTGGTTTTAGATATCAGAGATAGTGTGTGTAACTTAAATATATGAGAAATCAATTGTAAAATTGGCTTTTTGATAATGTCATGTAATTTTCATATTTTTGTATCATTTTTAATGAGAATCCTGAATGGATCCTAAAGAGAAATGCTTATCCATACATAAATATCTCCTCTTTTTTGACAGGCAATATCCAAGTATGTAATAAAATATGACTCAATCCTGTGCATCATATAATAACATACAATACATTAATGTGATGGTTGGTGAGCGAGCAATGCAAAAGACAGCAGAATCTTGCTATTTCAAACATTATCAAACCCGGAA
The DNA here is from genome assembly GCA_963457665.1 of Thysanoteuthis rhombus. Lineage (NCBI taxonomy): Eukaryota > Metazoa > Mollusca > Cephalopoda > Oegopsida > Thysanoteuthidae > Thysanoteuthis > Thysanoteuthis major. The sequence continues at coordinate 8,030,012 of OY735212.1, read as the reverse complement.
ATCAAAGCATAGATCTAGCAAAAGCAGTGCTGCTAATTTTATTTCCAACTTTACATCTAAAGCTAAATCAAGAAATATCTCAAAACACCTAGAAACATCTAGATTCTCCAGATAAATATCTAAAATATAGAAAACACATTACGTATAATTAATAGATTAAATGTGACTATAATTTTCAACATTTATTCTATTAAAATATCACTTGATTCATTAAAAATATTTCTCATTTTACAACTATGAATTGAAAAGGAACATTACTAAATTCTTTAAGGAAATAATCTTAATAGCAATTTCTGACATTGAGACACTATGAAAACCATTTAGATTTTGAAGAAAATTGACTAAATTGGCAACACTGAGCAAAGAAGATGTCATTTTTGGTATGTCAGCCTGTTAGTCTGTCAGTGATGACAGTAGATGCTAGCAAAGTGAGCACATCTAAAACATCTCACGCAAATCAAAACAGATATAGCGATTTTTTAAAAATAAATCCTTGAGCCATATTAGGAGAGTCACTATGTAAATCAAAAAACTGTCCAATCTTCTCAATCTGAAAAGCTTTTTCAATCAATATTACATAACAAGAGAGCCGTTCATGAAAGTGGAGGTATTATGATTTGCTATGTCATACTCAACAACAAAAAAATAAATGCCGCAGATAAGATAGTTTATATGAGTATCTGATTAGTAAGTGTGATTATTTAGCTTGGAATTTTGTAAGGCTTGATTGATGACTATCTTATTTGAATTTTTGCCATTTGAATGCAAAATATTATCATAGAATTTTATCTGGTGTAAAATCTCGCAACAAAATTTCTCCGAGTCTATCATGAGTTCAAAATAAAGAACTGAAATAATTGTTTAATTAGGGCTCAATAAAAAGAAAGCAGTCTTAATCAAAGGATTGATGGCTATGATACGATTATCTTCTACTTTCCTTGTCACCTATACTGAATCAGCGTAATTCAGGTCAGCCGATTGTTGTATGTACTTGCATCCTTCTTATTTTCTGATCACACAGACTGATAATGGAGTTCTGGTTGCTTGAACTGCAATTTTGTTTTTTGAAGAGCAATAGGGAGGAAATGGCTCATGATAAAAGGTTGCTACTAAGAAATGAAATGACCAGAGCAGCGCAAAGTTCTTGGAAAAAAAATTTGCTTATGGTGGCAGCTAACTTCGATTCTAATATTTTTAATACAACTTTCCTACCATTTTACTAAAAACCTGCAATTTCAACTTAACAACCGTAATATTTCCCTTCAGAATTGAGCCAATATATGTACTCCACCAACTGGTCATAGTCAGAGTAGATTTCATGCCATATTTTGGTACATATCATCTACTGACTGAGTGAGTAAGTGTGGTTACAATTCAGGAACGGTGGTACCTAAAGGTCCAAATAAGCGCTTTGTGCCCATTCTTCTCATCTTGTTCATTCACTGTCCTTGTCAGCACTGATGTTTCTCAATGCGGTCCTCTCTGCTGAACTGTTTACCTCAATTTGAAGAGTGATGCTACTTTGAAGTGTTTACTTTATCGGTCTTAGGTTCAATTCCTACAGCAACCCTACTTTTCTTTAATTGTTTATTGTATTTATGCTGTCTTGGCCAAGTGACTCGTACTCTGTGTAATAACAGGAGGTCATTTCAAACAGAGTTTCAAATAATATAACACATTCATATATATATCTGTGTGTGTGTGTGTGCATATATGCACATGTATATAAACCCTGAATCTATATCTAGCTGTATACATCTATAAAGATATATTTCAATGCATACATGAACACATTGAGGCAAGCAAATGAATGTAATGTATTATAATGGTTAGTGCCTGCCAATAACTTTGGTCTTGAAGCCACTTCAGATTATTTGTTTATGGCCTTTCTCTCGGCTATCTTTAAGACATAAACTCACTTTAATTTCTCTTTTAGTGGGCGACATCAAACACTGACCTCACTTTTCATTAATTTTACGGTGGGGGAAAAAAAGGGTAAAAGAGAAAATGTCTTATAATAAAATTGAACCAACATTTACTTGAATCGGTCAAAGGAAATTTATAAAGTAAAAAGAGGGAAAATAGAAAAACCTTTATAAACACTCTGAATCCAATTTGCACTATATATATTGCTTCTCTTTTCCCGTAACATTCTCCCCGATTCTCTTTCATATTCAAAGGATTCTCTCTTTGTACCTTTCTCTTCTGTTTTATTCGGTCCTCACCCTTTATTATAAACCGTCGATCAAAACTGTCAATATAGGTTTCTTCAGTTTTTAAGTTAGTCCGGCTATATATGCGTGTATTGCGCATACAGGCCACACCAATGGTGTTAGAGGGCTGAAATTTAAATATTTACTCCCTATAATGTCAAGAGAATACATTTCTTTTTTGTTTTTGGACATTCCCCCCAAATGTAAGTTCATGCTAAATAGTTCACTTAGCTCACCTCTTTTTTTTAAAATTAGAATGTTTCAGTGACCCAAAGGTTTCTTCAGTTTTTAAGCTGATCTAGGTACATATGAATGCATTATGTGTACAGGCTCTACCAATAGAGCTAATTACTCATTTTGACAACTAAAATTTTTCATACTTTTTTTGATGATTATTTCCCTAAATAGGTTTTAACTAGGTTGAGTCCAATTTACAATGTATTATTGTGCTAAATTGGCCCCTTAGTTTGTGTCCAGCAGCATTCCAACAAATGGCAGGAGAAGTAACCTATTGATCACCCCTATATATATATTTTTATCAATTACCCTCAACATCGCATGCTGCCAAAAGACGTTGATTACGTGACAGTTTCTCTTGAGTGACTAACCAGACTAGTTTCAGTACTCTTTGCTTTACTTCCTCTTCTTCTTTCCTTCACTTTCTGTCTCTATTTCATTATCTATGGTCATTATCCACAGTTAAGCAACAACTAGCCTGCTCAGTTCCTAGATGAGTGACTGTCTTTTGATACCAGGTGTCATTCAGATAAAAGAAGTATTTTTTTTGATAATTTCTTATAATCAGTTCTGATAAGCATGTAGGCTATGGTGATTTATTTATGCTATATACATATATATATATATATATATATATATATTCTTCTTTCTGCTCTCTCTGAAGGTTTTTTCTCTCTTCCATTTAATCATATTCCCTTAGTGGGACTACTTTCGACCATACAAGACAGTGAGAATAAAAGAGACAAATATTTCCCCACATTTTCTTTTTTTGGTACCCATTTATAACTGTGTAGACAAAAGTAAATAAATTCTCCATGGGCCCAGTCAACGTAATAGGGGACATTAAATGTACTCATAAGCAATAGTCCAATATTGCCTTGAATAAGAACAGGAAGACACATTGCAATATCTTCCAAGCTGTTTGGTCTCTTCTGATCTTTGGCATAAAACTCATTACTTGGCCTTGTGCAAGATGTGACTCTGTTCCTGGACATATATATTTGGCATTGGGGTTAACTTGTATGGAACCACAGGAAATTGAATGGATGCAATTTATGTTAGAAATAAGTTTTTCTTTTGCCTTTTGTTGGGGAGCAATCACTAAGAAATCCTGAAATTTCAAAAAACAAGAATGAATGCTACCAGACAAAAACTAAGGGACAAATTTAGGAAAAAATTGCATCCCATATTGAATCCCACCCTCTCTACTTAAAACCTTCTCAAAGGTAGAATTAAAAAAAAAATATTTATAGACATAATAAGGAGTAAATGTTCAAATTTTCCACAATCCAGCTCCGTTACTGCGGCCTGTAAGTATGATACATATATAGCCAGCCAGACTCATATTGGCAATGGATCTAAATTTAGATCTAAAACATTTAAATAGGTAAGACTGAGGAGAATACACAAAATATATTGAAACCTCGTAAAACAAACAGAAAATCATTTTACATGAATATCATAGTAGGCTGCTCTTTGTACCGTAGAGCCCAAACCTGCACCTTTGCCTTAGAATTTTTTCCCTGATCATGATGATGATAATTTGAAAAAAACATAATAAAAATAATGGTGATAATAATGATCAAAAAATAAACATAATAAAAATGATGGTGATAATAATGATTAGAAATTAAACATAATAAAAATTAATGGTGATAATGATTATTAAAAATTAAACATAGTGAAAATAATGGTGATAATAATGATTAGAAATTAAACATAATAAAAATAATGGTGATAATAATGATTAGAAATTAAACATAATAAAAATAATGGTGATAATAATGATTAGAAATTAAATATAATAAAAATAATGGTGATAATAATGATTAGAAATTAAACATAATAAAAATAATGGTGATAATAATGATTAAAAAATAAACAATAAAAATAATGGTGATGATAATGATTAAAAAATAAACATAATATAATGGTGATAATGAATAAAAAAAAGTAAATAAGGTAAGTGAATAAATGAATAAAATAAAAATAAATGGATAGAACAAAAAATAATAAATAAAATCAAAATGAATAAAAAAGTAAAAAATATTAATAAATATGAAAATGAATAAATAAAATAAAAATAAATGGATAGAACAAAAAATAATAAATAAAATCAAAATGAATAAAAAAGTAAAAAATATTAATAAATATGAAAATGAATAAATAAAATAAAAATAAATGAATTAATAAAATTTAAAAAATGAATAAACAGAATAGAAAATAATAATAAATAAAATAAAAATAGATGAATGAATAAAATTTAAAAAATGAAAATAAATTTTTAAAAATATTAGAAAATGAAAATTGATAAAAATATAAGAATGAGATATAAAAATGAATAAATAAATGAAATAAAAATGAATAAATAAAAAATAGATAAATAAATAAATGAATCCTTCACAAAACTACTGACTGCTATTCTGATATTTTCTAGATAATTTTATCATTGGTAGTCAAGAGATCAGTGTTTTCATTCTCAATTCAGAAATATTCCAGTACAAGTCTACAAATATCATGATTTTAATTTTCACTTGATAATTTCTGATTCTATCTCATTTTCTTCCAACTGATTAAAATTCTCCACTCTTTTTTGTCTTTTCTTCTTTCATAAATAACAATGTTTTCATTGGTCAATTCCCAATTCTAATCAGGACCTGATGTTGCACAGATCTGCACATGATTAATCATAAATGACAGGGACATTATTCCTGCATTATTAAAGTGTGATTTTCCTACTTTTTCTTTGAAGAAAATGGAATCAGTAAATATGTGAAGACAAAATTATCAAAGGCAAATAAATAGGAAATGACAACAGATTTTCATAAACAATGATGAATTTTAATAACATAATTACAGCAAATACTATGAATGGTGCAGTTTTGATTAGGTACAGTTTAGCATTGCTGCACAAATTAACATAATGCTAAAGAAGCATATTAAATTATAATTAGACCTTGAACAGTATGCAGGAAAATTGTAACAAATTAACTGAACTAATCAAGGTAAACCAGCATGCTTGAAAACATGAACAAAATAAGAGATCTGTTCATGAATGAATATGTTCGTAAATGTATAGATCTAGCCTAACTAATATTCCATCTGCATAAATGGTAAATAAATCAGGAAAGCAATGGGAACCATAGCAAAGGAAAAGACATGAATAAGGAAATTGAGAAGTAGGTATAACACATACCCCCACCCGCATTTCCACCACTTCTAATAATGGAATCAAACGACAGGTCTGGTTAGTCACTCTATACAAAACTATCAGCATCTTTTGGCAACAGGCCATCTCTATGACAATCAATTGGAAAAAGGGGTGATCAATGTTATCAAAGTTATTTCCATTGCCTTTTTTGGGAAGTGATCACTAAAAATGTATGACTTTTTTCTAAAAAAACAAGCATGAATGCTGTTAGACTCAAACTTAGGGATCAATTTAAGATAAACATACATGCTAAATTGAACCCCCAGTTAAAATCCTATTAAGGTGGGGGAGATTAAAAAAAAAACCCAACAAAAGACTGTTTTTTTGTTTTTTGTTTTTTTTTTCTTCTTCCTAGGCATAATAAGGAGTACAGGTTGATATTTCTAGCCCTCTAGCTGCTCTGGTTCAGTTTATACGTATGATGTAGAGCTAGACTGACTAAAAAACCCAAGAAACCTATGTTGACAGTTTTGGTTGACAGTTTCTAATTATAACCATATATTGTAATGAGAGTTATGTGAAAGTGAGAAGATTTATTTTTCTTCTCTGAACTCTGTTCGACCAGGAGTTTCAATCATTTCATATGGTTTATTTGGGCTCATCTTCTCATCTTTGTCGAAAGTTTTTTTTCACAGTATTTTGGCCATATACTCTCCAACCTTCCTCAGGTCCCTGTTGTGATCTGAAAGGTCGGATCTTGTTCTCAGGGAGCATTGCATATCCACCCTCCCCATACATCTGCTTTTTGTACAGGAATAAAATCGATAATTTTTAATTCATTATCACATAAGACAACCATAGGATGACCTCTTAACTTCATCAATCAAATTATGACCACATTCACCTTTTACATCCATTATTTTTTGTTCAAAGGAAATTGAAAATCCAACCATAAAATTAACAAGGACAGGGTTTTTTTTAATTGCATCAAAACCAGACTCAATGGGAAAATTTATCTTTTTATTTAGAAATAGCTTTTTGGGCTTATTTTTTTTGAATTGCTGTCAGTTTTTGTATGCTTTATCTTTTTAGAAATTCATTTTTCATGATTTGAAACTACGAATGTTTTAAATAGAGCTCTTGTTTGAAAGTTGATTTTTCTTTCTATTATCACTAAAAAATTTCATGTATAAGAAATGATTAGTCTGTTTTCTACTCTATATGTCAGATTCCTATTTAATCAGTTGTCTCACTCCAGAGGTTTTATAATTAATTACATACTTAGTACATATATCATTAATTAATGAATATACAGTCCAACAGAATAATTATGAGGGCATTATATTATTCCAAACTCTATTTGAAATGACCTCCACTATCACTGAGAGAATGTGTTGCTTGGCTTGGACAGTATAAATAAATAATCAAAGAAAATGGGGCTGCTGCAGGAAACGAATCTGCATCTAGAAAGGTGACCACTGTACCATAGCGTTGCTCTTACCATTGAGCTAAATAGTCTATCAGAAATGGATATATAATTCAACAGAATCATTATATAATGCATGCATGATTATTCTGTTGGAATCCGTTTCTTAATAATATAATTGTCTGTATTAAGAAACATTAGTACAGATATGGACAGTGAGTAAACAAAAAAAGAGGATGTTGGGATAAAGCAGTTATTTGAGCCTTAGCCTTTTCACCGGGCCGATTGGCTCAATTGTAAGAGCAACACTATGTTATACTGGCTACCTACCGTGTAGTAATGCAGGGTTAATTAGAATAGTCTCAAATAATAGAATGCATTCATAATTATACTAAGTACATCAATATTTATTTTGTCCTCTGTGGAATTATACCTTTGAATTTCTACAGAAGAAATCAAATTTTGACTTAAGGGGGAAAACTTCTGATTTTGTTTTCATTCAATTCACAAAGCAACTAGTTAAAGGTAAAAACTTAGCTCTACATTTGGACCAACTTAGAGAAAAATGTACGTTTGTCTATAGCTAAGTTTTTTTATCATATTATCGGGTGGAATATGGAAGGGGCTATATCACAAAATATTTGTGTCAGTACTTTGTTGTCAGAAGAGACATTCAGACAACGGTAATAAACTTTGACAACAAATGCTTTCTGCTTTTCACTCTCAAATGATGTTCCTTTTGTCACCATTTTCCTTCCATCTTTTGATTGTGCAATGTAGGATCATAGTTGCAAGGCTGGAAGGTTTTTCTACTTTCTAAAAATCTAATTTGTTCCACTGTGGCCTATTACAAACAGAATTGCCGAAAATTTGCCCCGGATCTAAAATGCAATTCCCTGCTTTCATTTAGAAGTAATCAGATTAATGCGGCCACAGGCCCTGCCAGCAGCATTCTGTGGAATACTAACAAAGTAAAACTAATCATATTATTCCGCTTCTCTGTGCGTACTATTGTTACACTTTTTTAACTAGGATCAGAGAGGTGTATCTGCTCAACCCCCAGCCCTTGTGAGCTGGGATCTGTTATACTCCCTGATCACTGCTCAACAAAAGGCAAGAGAAGAAACTTATCAATTGATCACAACCTTTCCTAATTTTTTAATTGATCACCCCCAACATGACATGCTGCCGAATGACATCGGTTGCATCTCACTTTCTATTGAGTGACTAAACACACCTGTTTATTGATACTTATCAAGCTTATCTTTGTATGGTACAAGTTTGAATGGGGAAGCTAGATATTTTTATGTTGATGTTCCAAGTGCAATAGGCCTACCACCCTTAAGAGTCAGTATCAAAGCTTTTATTTAGGCTATAGCACCAATCTCTGGTACTTGTAGTACATAATTCTTTTAGTCATGTGACCGGCTATGAATCTTAACTTTTAAATTCATACAAAAAAATTTCAAATGTTATTATAAAGAGGAATAATCATTGAATACAATTATTTTTTTGTCTGCGTTATTTAGAGAAGAATTCCATCATCAATAGGGAGCAGTATCAAGTGGTCCATGAAATTAAGAGTTAATGTTTGTTTACAATATTTTCAATCAAGCAGTTATAATCATTTGGAATAATGAATCCAGAAAATTTTCACAGATGAACGGATCTAATTAACACTTCGAAATCCAACCGTCACACTGACAACCCATAATGAAATCATGAAAATACTGAGGAATACATTGAATTAGAATTTTGTGTTAAAAAAACTCAACAATAAGAGTGAGTAAAAATTGTCATCACACTCAATTAAGTCATGTAAAAATATTCCATTGAAGAAAAAAATTTGGTTAAAATAGATTCTCTCCATGGCATCACGGACAATTTCCTCTGGAAAACATCTAAAATAAATAAATGAAAACATCTAAATAGGTTTAGATTCTGGAGAATCAAGATGTTATTGATAAACCCATTGGAATAAGGCCCAAAATGATGCCAATTATCAAGTCTGTTGACAAAATGGTATCGCCTAGAGCGCTTGAGCATGCAGATAAATAAATTCATCAGAATAAGGCCTCCAAAGGTTGAGATGGCTTTTTTTTCAAAAATAGAAAAAAATAAAAATTTTTCGAACGGGTCTTGGAGAGTTCCGGATGCCAATTTTAAAGTCTGTCAAAAAAAAAATGTTATAGCCAGAAGCATTGTAGCAAACAAAGAAAAAAACATACAAACACGCACACCTATAAAAAGAGCTCTTTGATTGTTATCGTTGTTCAACTAATCATAGAATACAGACAGCAATCGTAACAAGTGCTCTGTCTGATCAATGTCCTCAAGTCAGATTAGTGTCTGTTAGTCATGATTCCTGGGACATCAGAACATATCAATGTTTGTAAACAAAATGCTTGTGTCAGCAGCTGCTTGTGTTCATGGACTTTGAAAGTGTCGAGTTAAGACTATCTGAGGATTCAGCATATCCTTTGAACAATAGTCACAGAAGAAGTATATAAAGCTGAAAATAAAGTTTCCTCTTTTGTCATGAACATTTACAACAGCTCTTCTCTATAAACCTTGAACAACCGTAGCCATCAAAGATGGTGAAGGATTCTGGTCTTTTCTACATGTGTGTATATGTTTATTCATTTGCTTTTTTGTTTGTTTGTTCCAGCACTCTTGGACATACCGTTTTGTCTACAGACTTGAAAATTGGAATAAGTACTTCACTTAAATTCTTCTAAAATTATCATCTTGATTTTTGGGAAATAGGTTTTTGGACTTTTCAGGGAGGCTTTATACTAATGGGTTTATCAATGATCTGGATTCTGAAGAATTTAGATATTTCCAGATGTTTTTTCACTCTATTTTAGATGTTTTCCAGTCAAAAATGTCAGTGATGTCATGAATAGAATTTACTCTGATCATATTAATTCTTTGATGGAATTTTTTTACATAACTTCAGATTTTGATTCCACGGTACACACTATGCAGTCAACAACTTTTAATATAAAGTATTGGCACATGACTGAAATATATAATTTAGTCCAAATAATAGTTAGCAGTACAATTTAAGAGATTTTAGCCAGTTTATATCAGCTCTGATTTCTCTATTCTATCTTTTGCTACTAAATCAATGAAATATTTTGGTTATTACGGGCTTCCATACAAAGTCATAAAAATAAAAATAAAAAGCAACAATTTCTTTCTTGGATTCTGTATGTTACCTTCATTGAATGGAAATTGCTTCTCCATATGTCATACACCATTTGTATTGTACATTAGACTCTGATATTAAAAATGATTTGTATTTTTTGTACGTGCAAAAAGGTATCATGTTTAACTCTTATTTTCATAGAAAAAATTTTAATTTCTTTATTAATAACCAGAGGTATAACTACTGCTCAATGTAACCTCCCTTTCAACTCTAGGTAAAGTTTCTTATCCATTTTTTATTCCATCTGACATAATAAGTTTAACAAACTGTGTATCCGCCACAGGAGAGCTCAGCTGTCAATTAGGTGCAGTTTTCAGCAACTTACAATGTCAAGAGTTGGAAGCTTCCTAAAGCAATCAATGATGGTAAACAAAAGCTGTAAAACATTTTTAGACTTACAGTGAGTGCAAAAAGTGTCTGATACATTCCAAAGAGTTCATTTCAACATCCTTATACTGCTTAAAAAATGACAGAATCTGAACCAAAGATTCAAAAATACAATAGCAAAAAAAACAAAAACATGGAAACAAAATCGACCATTGAAAAGTTATGTATACATTGACAAATCAATAAAATCCACTGCACACTTCCAACAGAGAATCAACCTGGCAAATGAAATGCTTTACTGTTTCCACCACACCTTTAAGAACATGAAAACAGAGACATTTAAAATGCTGTATGAAGCACTTGACAGGCCTCTTTTAGAACTCAGCTCTTGCATCTGGTCAACCCAACACAAATTTAACAAATACTCAATAGATAGAGAGCAAAGGAGAGCCACAAAGATAGTGCCCGGCATCAAATACCGTCTTCAAAAAAAGCTTGATCTGAAGACAGTATCTTACAGAAGAACCCGTCTTGATCTACTGGGAATACACAGAATAACCTCAGTTCTACAGGCCATCAACCAAGACTATAAGTGCAGCTTTTGTCCAGATAAAATCATTCTTCAGCCATTCCTTTGCAATCAGGATGCAGTAAGAAGCTTCAAACCCCAAACCACCATCAGTGATAGAAAGCACTTCTTCTTCTGAGACAGATCCACTTTTGCTTGAGACAAACTATCAGAGGCAACAATCTCTTATCCAAACGCAGACATATTCAAATCAAATCTCAGAAATGATCTCAGACACCAAATGTTTGAGTATGAATTGTCAAACTAAATAATAAACTACACTACAACTCCATAGGTTGTCCACATTAACCTAATATAGTTCTCATTGAAATACAATCATCATCATCTTCATTATCATCAGCTTCTTAGCATCTGTAGTTGGACATGGACCTTCCCCAAGATTCACTAGGCCTCTCTACCATGGACATTTCAGAGCCAGTACTTTCTGAATTAGCCTAGTTCTTCAAACGATCTCTCATGATATCCAGTAGTTTTTTGACATTCTTGCTACATGAGCAGCCCATTGTCATTTCAGTTTTCTAATGATTTTTATGATATTTCTAATTCCTGTTTTCCCCTCTAATACACTGTGCTATCTTGTGATCTATCTGATATTGAGCTTGGTTCTCTCTTGTGCACATTGCAAGGTTCTCAGTTCAAGGGTCAATCATTCATTTAGGTACCATATTTCAGTACTATAGGTGACTATTGTAAGGATGTGTTGGAAATATACCTTTTTTTTTTCTTTTTTTTTTTTAGGATCAAGTAGATTTTTTTGTTCTTGGGGGGGGGGAGTGTGTCCTACCAAAAGCTGACCAACCAAAAAGTTCCATCAATTGTGAAGCTGTACATACATTTGTGTCAATTAACTTTTTGAAATGTATTGGATACCATTTTGCACTGTATTGGATATTCATTACACTCACTGTATTTCTAAATCAGTAACAGTAGAAAATCAAACACTTCTTTACAAATAGCTTTCTACTAGGAAAATTTTCAACAAATAAATAGTGAAAAGAATAGTGACTATCTTTATCTTGAGAGTAAAAATAAAAGGATAAGAGAACTGATAGGATTTAGCCATATCAATTGGACATTGTGGCACATTTTTAGAAAGACTGCTTGCCACTGGCCAAATGATTGACAAGATGTAAGAGCCTGATAAACAATAATCTGTCTACGTTTCTTGAAGATCCTCCAAATGACACGTAGCTTTCAAGTTTGCAAATATTGTTTTTCTTCAATAATTCTTTTCTTTGGCTACATCCTGATCAAATCTTTTCTAATTCCATTCTAAAAACATAGGTTTCTCCGGTTTTCCAGTTGGTTTGGCTTCATGTATGCATCACTCATACAGGCTGCATCTATAGAGCTCTAGGGCTGAAAATTTGAACATTGACTCTTTATTATATAAACATGAAATGTTTCTTTTTGTTTCTTTTAAATTTTCCCCAAAGAGTTTTTTTTTTCTTGCGGGGTTGGGTGGGTAGTTTGCAATGCAAGTTTATGCTGAATCAATCATTTGACTTGTGTCCTGCAGAATTCATGCTTGTTTTTTGAAAATTCAGATGTTTTAGTTATCACTGCCCTACAGAATGTGTGAGACTAGCATTCATTGATCACCCCTTTTTTACAATGTTTCAATTGATCACATCCAACATGGCCTGCTGTAAAAAGATGTTGGCTATGTGATGGTTTCTATTGAGTGACTAACCAGACCTGTTTTATTTTATTTTATTCATTCATTTATTTATTCATTTGTGAAACACTCGTTGCTTAGCTAACAATGTATCTAGAGTTGGGAATCTAAAGCACTATAGTATCTGAAAAATCTGCGGGTCTTGCCCGAAGAGACCATCCCTTGCAATTGACCAAATCTCCTACTCGAGGATATAGAAAGTTCAATTCCACTTCATTTTAATTTATCTTTCTCTTTGTATCAACGCCCAAGTTCAACTGTTCTCCTTTAGCAGATATCTTTGTTTTATTCCCAACTTTTTTGTATGCCCCTACCCTGCTCCTCCCCTAACCTCTTTGCTATCTTAGTGTTATGATTCCATTCGCAGAACCTTCCTCCTACCCCCCACCCCTTCCAATGAAAAATTTGTATTTATTCTCTTTTAAGTGTGACGGACAGATGGACAGGACGATAGACATAGGGCAGACTGACAGACAGATGGCTTATCATAATGCGGACTCATTTATTGCTGAGTGGAAGGCTTTTAATAAAAGTAGGATTACTGTGAAGGTATTAGTCACAAATCCTCATTTTATTTAAAAAGATAAAGCAAAAAAGGTTCTTATTCTTGTTACCGATTTCTATTTTTATGTTCTTAAAGTGATTTTTTGGTTCTCTTGGCTCGCTAGTCCTAACAATGGAATCTTCAACCAGGGCTGGGGTTAAAATATTGCTGAAGAAAATACATCCTACCTATCTTTTCAAACTTCCTTACGAATGAATTCACTATTTTTTTCTAAAAAAAACCCCCAAAACACGAACATCTCAATCCAAATACATATATATGGTTTTCTTGGTTCGCCAGTCATAACAATGGAATTTTCCACTGAGGATGGGTAAAATCCAAATATATATATATATATATGGATTTTTCTCTGTTCATAACAAACAGTTCTAACAAAAAAAAAAATCTGATCAAGGATACAAGTTGTATAGCAATGATCATCAAACTAAAACTGCTGACCATCATTAGCAGGTTCAATCCTCAGTGGAATTCCAACCGTATATGGCATGTATGCAAATTTAATTTCTGTTGGTTTGCTCGTTGATCTCATTGGTTAATTTACCTTCCTACTATGACTAAACAATGAAGATTACACCATGGAAACCCTTGAGAGTTTGTCTGATCATCACACATTAAAAGCTTGAGTTGGGTCAAGACTTTAAAAGAAATTAAGATTACGGTACTTGAATTAATAAAAATAAATTACCTAATAAAAAGGCTTGAGGCTCTCTGGTGCTGATCCATGCATAAACAACCCCATCATTTTTTTAGGTTTTTGTTAGTATCTGTATAATGAACAATGTGACTTCTTATGCTTATTTCTCTGCCTATTATATTTTACTCTTTGACTTCGATAAAACAATTTTGTAGATTAAAATATCTTCAACTTACCATTTTAAAAAATGGATTTTCCCATTCAAATGAGTTCAGTCACTTTTTCAGAAAAGCCTCTGTTGAAATTGATTTGCCGTAAACATATATTTACATTATTAACAGCTTTGGAGTAGTGAACTATTTCTAGTCTTGAAGTCCTTCTATTCAATAGAAAGTCTTGAAGTAAGTAGAAGATTGTGACAAAACACCCTGAGCTTCACTGAAACACAAATAGATATTTTTACTAAATGCATTGCTATGTCCACAATAAGATCATAACAAAGATTGCTTTATAATTGTTTGTAAAACAAGATTGCCTTCACAACTGGGTTTTTTGGAGACTATTTACATTGAAACCCAAAAACCAGTACTGTGCAGACAGAAGGAATTCGTTTTTTTGGCTAAAACTGACTCTCAAATGTTTATTAGAACAACAATCAAAGGTGTCATGCCTTAAGACAATGTTGTGATTTGATTTCAGATCTTTTTAACTATTCTTCTTCCAAATCTAGATTACTTTCTGATTTTTCATCCTCTGGAGAGTGTGAGACAAAAAAAAGCTTTTCGGGACCAATTTTATTTAGTGTCAGACATATGTGTTGTAAACATATGAGGACATGTGTAGTTCTGTAATATGTATCCACTAATCATAAGAATTTTCAATTTTGTATCTGTAGAAGACTTGCATATATGTATGTGAGCGAATGTATTTTGTATTGCTAGAAAACTTATATGTGTGTGTGTGTGTGTATATATATATATATGTATATGTATATATCAATGAATGTGGTATATCATTTGAAACTCTATTTGGAATGACCTCACGTAATTATATGAAGAATGAGTCATTTGGCCTGGTGGAAATAAAATAAACAATTAAAGAAAAATGTGGCTGCAGCAGGAATGGAGCCTTTGAACAATGAGGTAGCCACTTCGACATTCTTTACCCTTAAGCTAAATGCCTGGCAGATAGACAAAGGCCCTAATAATCGCTTTGACTCTAATCATTCCGTTTTGTTTATTCACAGACCATGTCTGATCTTGTTGTTTCTCAACATTGACGATTGTATAATCAAGAAATGGATGTATAATCCAACAGAATATTAATGAATGCGTTATTTTATTTGAAATTTTGTCTGAAATGGCTTCTTGCTCTTACACAAAGAATGAATCATCCAGCCTAGACAGAGTTGATCGAATGAACAATTAGAGAAAATGAAATTGGGCTGACCAACAAAGTAACCAATTCAATGTAATGTCACTCTTAACTCATTTCAATTCATATAACACATTTGTAAATATCCTGTTGGATTATATATCCATTTCTTAATAAAACACTCACACACATATACATGTATGTATGTGTGTGTATGTATATAAGTGTCTGTGCGTGTGTGTATACATGTATATATATATGTGTGTGTGTATACATGTATATATATATGTGTGTGTATACATGTATATATATATGTGTGTGTGTATACATGTATATATATATGTGTGTGTGTATACATGTATATATATATGTATGTGTGTATACATGTATATATATATGTGTGTGTGTATACATGTATATATATATATGTGTGTGTGTGTATACATGTATATATATATGTGTGTGTGTATACATGTATATATATATATGTGTGTGTGTATACATGTATATATATATGTGTGTGTGTGTATACATGTATATATATATGTGTGTGTGTATACATGTATATATATATGTGTGTGTGTGTATACATGTATATATATATGTGTGTGTGTGTATACATGTATATATATATGTGTGTGTGTGTATACATGTATATATATATGTGTGTGTGTGTATACATGTATATATATATATGTGTGTGTGTATACATGTATATATATATATATGTGTGTGTGTATACATGTATATATATATATATGTGTGTGTGTATACATGTATATATATATATGTGTGTGTGTGTGTGTATACATGTATATATATATGTGTGTGTGTGTGTGTGTGTATACATGTATATATATGTGTGTGTGTGTGTGTGTGTATACATGTATATATATATGTGTGTGTGTGTGTATACATGTATATATATATGTGTGTGTGTGTGTATACATGTATATATATATGTGTGTGTGTGTGTATACATGTATATATATATGTGTGTGTGTGTGTGTATACATGTATATATATATGTGTGTGTGTGTGTATACATGTATATATATGTGTGTGTGTGTGTGTGTATACATGTATATATATGTGTGTGTGTGCATACATGTATATATATGTGTGTGTGTGCATATGTATACATATGTCTGTGTATATATGTGTGTGTGTGTATATATATATATATATATATATATATATATCTCATTCTTACCAAAGATTTTATTTTCAATTAGATTTGAAGGTTTTATCGATTGTTGTGCAAGCACTTTGATTGTTCTTGGGCTTGATTTATGCAGGGAATTGACAAGGTTCATTGACATGGGCATCCACTGCAATTTCCTTGAAGGTAGGGGAGGGGTGATTATACATTTGGACTCCTATACTTCCAGGTGGGGATGGGGATCAAAGCAATGTATTCCAACTGCCACTCTTCAAGGAAGGAGTTGGGGGGATCCAAAACGGTATATTCAAAATACATCTCAATGCCAACCACATTACACAATGGGCATTCCATCCTGATGCAGGATGGGATGGTTTATCCTCCCAACCCCGCATCCGGTAGACATCCATATTCATTGGTGTCGACTTGAGTATATATGTAATAAGTAACAATAAAATTCCCAAACTATGGCAGAATCTATGGCTTCACAGTCATTAGCCACCAAAATTATCCTAAAACTGCACCTATAATTCTAGATATTGTGATATTAGTGATGTAAACTTGATTAATTATGGTAGAACCACTTCAATGCTTTCATAATACATGCTTGAACATTCTGTCGGCTGAGAAAAAAATCAATATGTCTACAACATGGGATGCAGTCAACATTTCTATTTATTACAA
This sequence comes from Thysanoteuthis rhombus, assembly GCA_963457665.1. Taxonomy (NCBI): domain Eukaryota; kingdom Metazoa; phylum Mollusca; class Cephalopoda; order Oegopsida; family Thysanoteuthidae; genus Thysanoteuthis; species Thysanoteuthis major. The sequence goes on along the minus strand of OY735212.1, from coordinate 8,012,761 downwards.
AATTCATAACAAAGCTTTTATTTATTGAATGAATAAAGTGTGAAGGAAGAAATGACAGTACAGCAATACCTTGATCAGTGCGGGTTTTGATGTAGTACGGTCAAAGCATTGTTGTACAAGTTATTGTAACTAAGTATAAGCTGCAAAAAGAAACAGTGTGGCTTTGGACGGTCTTGAACATTTAGGAACGAACTAACGGCACCAATCGAGGTATACCTCTACTTACAAGTGTTACATATTTGAACATGGGGATATTTTTCAATTCTGAATAGAGAACATCCATTAATTCAAGCTAATCAGAAAAGATTGCTTATTGCATTTTTATATTTTGTCCATGAGATTGTTACAATGAACGTATTGGCTCATTGAACTAGCATTCAGTATAGAAGCATAAAAATCAAACCATATAATGATGTCTTATGCAAATTTTCCATTTATTTGTCACCAATACATCTTATTGGTTGATTTATCTTTCCATTATGACATAAAAATCACAGATTATCATAGATTATGTCATAAACTCTTAAGACTTGAAATGTCTGATCACACATCGAAATAGCTTGAGTTGAGTTGAAACTTGAAAAAAACTTAAATTAGGGAATTTGAATTATTAAAAAAGAATTTACCCAGTAGCTTTAGGCTTTTTAATGCCAAATAAGTTGATCATCTTAGATGGGTGTATTTAAGTACCCGAGCGATTTGTAGATATATAAAATGTAAAAAACACCCATATGTGTTGGTTGTTATGCTTTTCAATGAATACCCAGATAATTATTGGAGAAAACTTGTCTCTTTTAGATTATGGTATCACACACAAAAAAAAGATTTTCTATCAAGCACAAGGAGTAGAATACATTTTAGATGATTGGAATATATTATATTACTTCTGTACCAAGATAACTATTCATTCAGATGTAATAATTATCTATGCAAATGTAACAACTATCATTGGACAAAGGTAATATATCATTTTGAAAATGAGGCTTCCAAGGAATTGTCTTTCTAAATGTCGACATGAGCAGGAGTCAGGGTCCCTGAGAGAGGGCTGGGGCCGATGTATTGCACTAGGAGGGGGCTGGAGGGTAAGGGGGACACGAGAGTTTCTTGGATAGATCTATGTATAGATACATCTCTATCAATGAAATAGGTTTAATAGCAAAGATAGTATTGCATGCTAAAAGGATAATAGAAGATGAAAACAGGATGGCTAAAGAATGAGGGTGTTTGAGCAGAGACTGTGTTGGTGAGGGTGCATAAAAACAGCTACGCATCACCGTATAAAATTCTTCGTGGAGGTCCTGGCAAGAATGGAGACTTTGATGGTGAACCAGTTTGGTACACTTAGAACAAGTAATGATTGGTCTACTTTGTCACTCAATGGAAACTGTCCCATGACCCACGTCTTTTGACAGTATACCGTGTTAGGGGTGATCAATTAACGATTTGGAAAAATGTGTGATCAATCGATTAGTTACTTTTCTTGCCTTTGATCACTAAAAGAGTCAGAATTTCCCAAAAAACGAATGTGAATTCTGTTGGCCGCAAACTGTGGAATCAATTTGGCATAAACTTACATTGCAAATTGACCACCTCTTCCCCGCTAAAAACTATTTTGGGGGGTGGAGGATTTGAAAAAAAAACAAAAAGAAAGTCTTTTTTTAATCGTAATAGGGTGTAACTGTTGGATTTTTCACCTATCTAGCTCAGTCGGTATGGACTGTACACATGATACATAGATATATTCCCAGACAACCAGCCAGCCAAACTAACTTTGAAACTGAAGAAACCTACATTGACAGTTTTTTGTGACAGTTTTGTTTGACTATTTCTAATAAGATTTCCAGTTGACAAAAGGAGAGAAATGTGTCTGCTACTCAGGGCTGAATGCCATGAACATATTTATTCATTTGTTGGCATTCAACTTTAGTCTTGTTTGTGCGAGGACATTATCTGGTGTGTAAGTGATGGATAAGTTTTCAGCTCTTATCATATTAAAATAGGATGGTCTACTCCAAGCTACTCAGGCTTTCAGCTAGGATGAATGTACAGATTTAGTTCACAGAATTTCACTGCATTTATTAAATTGGACTTTAATGGATTGGTTTGATTATGTAAATCCATGAGAAACGTTTTTATGCAGATTTAGGTCTAAATAATGAACCAACATTTTTCTTCATATATCATTTAAAATTATCCTTTAATATATATATATATATATATATATATATATATATATATATATATATATATATATATATGTGTGTGTATATATATATATATATATATATATATATATATATATTGAGAGAGGGAGAACGGTTGCGTCTTTACGCTGGATTTCTTCTTTAAAAACATGTATTATTTGAAACAACTGACATGGTTTATCTATTTGATTTTTTTTTTTGTCAATGTGTTTCTAAACAACATTAGAACTAGCACAAATTTAACATTATATGTATATATATGATATATATACAGGGAGTTGCGAGAAGTAAATAGATACTCTTAGTTTCATGTTGAAAACAACATTTAAAAGCTTCATAACCGGCAGAAAAGTTTGAAATTTAAAAAAAGCCGGCAACACTGTGAGATTTTCTGAATCTCTTACACCAAGTCAGAAAAATCTTGAACTGCAATTTCAGAAAAGTAATTCTGTCAGACAAGTTGCTGCTCTTAAAACAGCTAAAGGCAAGTCAATAAAGTATTAAATCTTATGATTTTTATATAGTTTTACCTGATATTTGCTTAAAACTTCATTTTGTATTCTAGATACAAGAAACATAACTTATTCATTGATCCCTTATTCTAATGTTTAGATTAATCATCCCCACCGCGATATGCTACCAAAACACATTGGTCATATGACGGTTTCTGTTGAATGACTAACCAGACCTATTTTAATCGTGTTTATCTCCAAAAGTGGCTCTTGGTTTAAATGCTTTTGTTTAACAAATAGCCCGGCAAATGAAAAGTTTTACATTTTCAAACACAAATAAATATATATATATATATATCTCAATGGGGCAAGGTTGGATTAAAGCTACTTGATGCCCACAGCACAGCCTGAAAATGGTACCCCCCCCCACCTTGGCCCTCCCATTGCTCAACTGAATACATTTTCAAAAATGGAACTCTCCTGAAGAAATAAAAGTTATATTCATCTAAAACACACCAAAACACTTTAGAAAAAGTGCATTTTCCCTCAGAAATATATACTTCACTAAACCGAATATCAGTATTTGTGCAGGCGTTTAAATCATTTGAATGTTAGAATTTTCATCTTAAATAATTTAAGCAATTCAAAATCTCAAATGGCGGTAGGCTGGCCATGTTGCAAGAATGACAGACAACCGATGGACATCACGATTCACAACATGGATCCCCCGAGATCACATGTGCAACCAAAGCCGACAGAATATTAGATGGAGAGACGAGCTAGACAAGTTTAAGAAGTACTGGCTCCGTGACGCCCATGATAAAGAAGTGTGGCAAATCCAGGGGAAGGTCTATGTCCAACGACGGACATTAAAAGACTGATGATGATGATAATTCAATGTTCCCTGCTATTTCTTGATGCTACTAATTCTCGAACATAACAAACTCCCTGCCATTCCCCACTACACATTTTCTAGCTATTCTAAGGAGTAAATGTTGAAAATTTCAGCCTCCTAGTTCCATTGATGTAGACAGTACATATGACACATATACCCATACATACTTACATGCCTAGCCAGCCAGCAAAAGGGAATCACTTAAAAACTATGGAAAGCTATTATTGCATGTGGACAGTTTTGGTTGAGAGTTTCTAAAAAGCTTTCTAACATGAATGTATCTCAACCCTGAGCAAAAAGAAAAAGAAAAGGAGCAATTTTCTAACATGATGAAAAGCAGAATCTTTTGCATCTTATTAAATACTAAAAATTAGATATCGGCAAAAAGATAGAATATGAGCCATTCGCTAGACTGAAATTCAACCCCCTTGGTAATGAAACGTGTGGCATACACAAGACTGAAATTTAGGTCCTTTGGTTGTGTTGAAAATAAGGACATAACTTTTCAGTCAGCTTTGTTGATACATTTTAAAAATCAGGGTCAGCACTACGGTTTTATGCACTTCATAGGAGATTTGAAATTCATGTCCCTGGTTTTATTCTAACAAATATTTTCCCTCTGTCTGGAATATGCTGCGAGGATCTGCGTCTGGAGTGTGCCGTGCGGATGAGCGTCTGGAGTGTGCCGTGAGGATTTGTATCTGGAGTGTGCCATTAGGATTTTCTCACACTAAGTGACCGTATAGATTCACCTAATGGACAGGCCAACCCTGAGTTCATATACAGACATTCCTGATCTTCATCTGCAATCTATTAAGCATAAAATTCCTCTGAATGTTTACAGTCAAGAGCCATTGGAGAAACGGCCAGACCGACAGCCGAGAAGTGGTTGCTAACTGAGAGAACAAGAGTACTTCAGAGCACTATCAATCCAGTGGCTGGACGGAAACTAGATTGATTTAGGAGATGCTGGTGTATATGTAATGATGGACTTTACAGTGTCCAGTGAAAAATGGGCTGGAGCACTTAATGGGAATTGACCATTTTTCTCCTTTCAATACCACATCCCCTCAGCTTCCTCTCCCTTGTATTCTCCCCCTCTTCTATGCCCTCTGGCCCTATTCTTCAGGCCATCCGTCTGTTCAAACCCTTCAAGTATGTTAGCTTTGCTCCTATTACCTTCTATGCACCCTGGAAGCATCAAGTTCTTCCCCTATATGATGCAAAATTTCCAACTGTTGAAAACTATCAATCAAAACTGTCACCAAAGATTTTTTCCAGTTTTTAAGATTGTCCAGCTGACTGGCTGGCCGGCTGGCTATTTATGTGTAACACATGAAAGCTGCGCCAATGGAATTAGAGCAGTTAAAATCTAAACATTTATTCCTATTTGTCTTTCAACTCCTCTCCACCAATAAGGTTTTGATGAGCTTCCGATTTGCTATGTAAGCTTATGCTGAATTTGTCACTTAGTTTGTGTCTGGCAACATTCACACTTGGTTGTTTTTTTTCAAATTATGACTTTTAAGTGATCAGTAGACAAGAGAAGAAAAGAGATTCATTCATTAATCATCACTTCCTCAATTTTTTTAATTGATCACCCCAACACATCCCGCAAAAAAGACATCGGTCACTTGACGTTTTCTATTGAGTGACTAACCAAGCAGATCTCCCTCCTTGTTGTTCATAATCTTGTCAAATTGATTATAACTCTGAAAGTAAAGAATGGGATGAAGCATTTTATGGGAATCAGCCATTACGTCGATCATAAATTTCATAACGTAACAAATATTTCCTAATTTCATCTATAATTACGTCACTTAGTTTCTCTGTTCTCTCCTCTCTTGTATCTCCCTCCTTTCGCTTTATTGACCATTAATTACATAAAATATTCAATAGGACACAACGTTCGTGATGAAAGAAAATTTTCCAAACTTATTTGCATATTATGGAAGATATTTGCTGCCTGAATTTGAATTAGCTATTAATATGCACAAAGCTTCGACAATACAGAAATAATTACAAGTTATTTGTCAAGAAAAACGGCAGAATTTACTTTTTTTGGTTACTCTAACTCTAAGAAGTATTTTTCACTTTGTAGAATTATGGAAATAAGCATTATATATAATGAATCTATAATTTTCTTTAAAGTTTTGTAAACTTATTGTTGGTAGAGTTTCTGGGGAATTCATTGCTATTATTTTGACAGTACTTCTAAAAAAACAGGTTTAACTCTTAAATTCATGAACCACTTGAAACCACTTGTAGACGACAGTTTGTACTTCAGAGTTAAAGTTTTGCAGGCTCATAATGGTCATGAAACACCACAACTATTCATAATTGCATCAGAGATGATGTTTTGCCTACTATTGTTTGTTTGTCTGCCTGCAACATAACTGGGAAGTATTGTTCATCTGGAAGTAAACTAAGAAACAAATCTGTGTTGCTTAAAAGCATTCAGTAAAATATCACTTACATTTCTTGTATCAGTTGTTAGGCTATTTGTTATAGCTTAGATGGAACTCTTCAATGAATAGGAAAGAAATTGTGGTATTCATCTATGAACTGAATGGAAAACATCCTTTAAATTCAGTATTCAATGCAAAATTTAATAAGGAGTTATTTCTTTTGATATTGACGTTCAATTTTTCATAAGAATTGAAGACTTGAATAATATTTTGGTGTTAAGTCATAAAAGAAAATCTAACTTGGATTGAAGCTTTTATTTCGATTTTTTTTCTCTTTCTGTAATAAGAGTTACAAATAGAATAAGATTCAGAAGGTTCAGGTGGCTTTACTATACATAGCTTTATCAGATGAAGTATTATAAACAAGGGTTTTACCAAGTCAGGGTTAGGCCTGCTCTGAGGGTCTCATGAAGATTATCGGGGTCACATTTTAACATCTTTTATTGAAGAATAAGATCTTTTTTTGATTCTTGTGTAATTGTATCAGCTCTACTGGACAACTACAATGATTCACTTAATGGCTAGTGTCAGGGTTAGGTGTTCTTCGGGGGTACATGAAGATTATTGAGGTAACGGAAATATTTTAAAATCATTTTTAGAAGAATAATGGCTTTTTTGGATTCTTGTATAATTGTGTCAGTGCTATTAGACAACTACAATGATTCACTTAATTGCAAGTGTGGTGTGTTTTTAATTGTTTTTTTATTGTTTGGTTAAGCAGAAATATTTATCACTGATTGAATCAAATTAATATCATTTATAGTTTTGTCTGAAAATATCACTTCAAAGGCTTCAGTCTTTACCAACTCAACCAACATTTCATCTTAGCAGAATTACAAATAACTTTTGATTAAATCAAATTTGGTATTAGAAAACGTCAACCAAAACAGTCAACATAGTTTTCTTCAGTTTTTAAGTTGGTCTGGATCACTAGCTACATATGTAAGCTGCATACAGGCCACTTCAGTGGAGGTTGAGAGATTGGAATTTTAAGCATTTATTGTTTATTAGATCTACAAAAAATGCTTTTTTGTTTTTAGAAAATTCTCTCTGAAATAAGGTTTTTTCTTCTTGGGGTGAATTTTACAATGTAAGTTTATGCTGAATAGGCTCCTTAGTTTAGGTTACTTGTTGAAAATTTGGACTTTCAGTGATCAAACTGAAGTCAAGGGAAGTAACTTGTTCTTTGATCCCCTTTTTTTCCAAATTCTTAGTCGATCACCCTCTACAAGTTATGCTGCCAAAATACATTGGTCACGTGATGTTTTTTGTTGAATGATTAACCAGAACTGTATTAATATTGCTTTCGGCTCCTAACTTCACAGAAATGATTTTTCATAAATTCTTCCTGCACTATGAATAAAACAGTTTCATATTTCCTGTCAATACCAGAGATCAGTGTTTTGAGCCAAGGTATATGGCCAGGATTTTGAATTCTGATGACTTCTGCTGACAAAGTTGGACTAAGGTTATGCATTCACTTATGCTTGTCTATTTGCCTGTTTCTCCACACAATATCCCTAAAAATTCTCAATGAATTTCTATCACATTTCCTAAAAGGTTTGGCCATGGGCCGCAGAATAATTTATTCAGTTTTGAGGCAAATCCAGGAGTGTTTTTTTTTTTTTTTTTTTTTTTTTTTTTTTTCAATTCTGTTTACATTGCATTTCAGCTTTTGAGATAAAATAACACAATGACCTTATCATAAATAAATATGGTAAACTGCATTAGAGATGTTTTTCAAACTATTGATGATGTGTTTCCTATGAATAATTATTACAATCTTTTATCTGGGATCAATAACCTCACCGTTCAGTTTTTAGTACAAATTGCAGTAACAAGATATACTCTCTGTGAGTACTTTTTGATGGAGTAACACCATCTGTCTGCTCCCATTTCTCACAATTTGGCCATGTATCTCACTAAACTAACCTTATTTACCTCTAGACCACTATTTCTGGTAATATATATATATATATATATATATATATATATATATATATTATTGTGTCATCCACAGACAGCTGTTTCGATGTATTATATCTCTTCAGTATGGCTATAGACTTTCCATTATCCCATCCAGTACCGCAAAGAATTGAAACCTTCACTTCGGACTCACAGGCCAATATCCTACCTCTGTACTACAGAACTGGACAGTTAGTGAGGCTGGATTTAAGCAATATATTTGTTCTTACACAGAAATTCCTCATCCACCAGAGCGCTCTATTCCTATGGAAGAACATTGCATAAGCTTACAATGGATGAGTTACCTCACTTAAAGAGTGCTCAACCCTGAATAGAGGAGCATTAATATATATATATATATATATATATATATATATATATATATATATATATATATATAAACCAAGCAAAAGGTTTACCAGTCTTCAGATTGGAAATCTTTTGCTGGTTTAGTTATTGTTTCATTGGTAGATTTCAAGATAATCATAAACTGAATTAATTGGTAGACTTATCCTTTTTTAGATTACTTTTAAAAGTGTTTATAATCTTATATGAGATTATTCTAAAGACTGGCAACTCTGGAGAAGAAGGGATGTTGAAATTTTGTAGATTCTTCGGCTTGAAGATTCTTGCCACGCCTTCTTGCTGCAGTGCTGAGTGATGGGGGCAGCATAATCTTTGATGGACATTTTATGCCGTGACAGTTGAAGTGTGAATGTTATTAATGAGTCTGTATGTTTCCAGTAAATCTACCCCCATTCATCAGCCGTGTAAAGTCTCTAACTTCCGTTTTTGCAGTCCCTTGGAGTAAAATAGATTATACATCAAATGTAGCTGCATAAATAACAGTGAGTGATGATAATGACAGGTGCCGAGAACTAACCAAGAATTATTCTTAGAAAGAAAAGGGAATAACTTTTATAGCATTTAATTGCCCGGTATCTGGTCCTAAGGGAAAGTTGGAAAAAGTGCTATGACTTCTTTCCCGTAGCCTGAGGCATCTTCCAAGCAGACCGCGCCTATTAAAATAAGACCCAACAAAAAACCCTAAAGCATTGCTGTTCCCTTCAAGTAAATTTGAAATTTCCTTATGTGCTATTGTTTTTTTTATGTACACATTATCCAAAAAGCTATACGAATTTACTTATCTAAAGGGAATGTTGCTATTAGATACTGCCAACCAAAACTGTCAACATAGGTTTTTTGAGTTCTTGACCTTGTCTGACTGGCTAGGTGGCTATGTGTGTTTGCATGTACAGGCAACACCAATTGAGCTAAAGGTAAAGAATTTGAACATTTACTCATTGTCTTGTTGATTTCTCTGAAATTCCCCTGATAGGGGTTCAATCTACAATATAAGAGTATGCTGAATTTATTGCTTGATTTGTGTCCCAGAGCTTTCACAATTGTTTTTTTTAAAATTCAGACTTTTTCAGTGATCACGACCAATCAAAAAGCAAGAGAAGTAATTTATTCGTTGATCAACACTTTTTCCCATTTTTCAATTGATCACCCCCAACACAGCTTGCTGCCAAAAGACATCAGTCCCATGATGGTTTCTACTGAGTGACTAACCAGATCTGTGTTTTTTTTGTTTTTTTTTCTTTCAATTTTTCCTTTGTATTTGTATTTTCACTTTCACTTTTACTTTCACTTTCATAGATATTACCTTAAATGGGAGATGGCTTCCACTTGTTTATTATTCAGTATATTGAATAGCTATAAGATTGCCAAAAATAAATTGATAGCTTCTCAGATTTCTGGGGATGCAATGTTTTTTTTCTGTATTTTCTGCATTAGAAGTGCCAGCTTAAATAGATCACAAAGAGTAATTGAAAGGAAGTTGTTTTAGTTAAAACTTTTATTTCAGTCTCAAAGGATTTAAAAAGAAAACAACAATTGTCACTTTTGGAAAGTAATAGGCATGGGTGTCCACTGGGGGTTTCAAACAGGACATTTGCCTTCCCCTGGACCAGACCTTCTCACCGAGGGCAAGGGGGTTAGAAAGTTGGAAACTTACAGAGGCTGGGGATCAATGGGTCATTATGAACAGTGACAGTTTACAACGAATTACAGCTTAGGCACGCTTTAGTCATTTACCATGCCAGCCAATACCAGGATATGTCTATAAGCCCACCCCCCTATATATCATTCTGCTTCCCCAGGGAATCTTTTTGCCCTGCCTTGGAAAATTGGCAGCAGACGACTATGGTAATCGGTGAGTTATTATTGCTCAGTCTCACTTGAAAATTTCATCTTCTAAACTCTCAAAGCATATATTTGGCAATTCCTTTCTTCCACCTTTTTTGACATTTTTTAGAACAGAGAGGCCAACTCATCCCCAAAGGATGGCTGTTATGTGAATGGTAGAATTAGTTTGGGATTGAATTCCAGCACACAGAAGTAAAGACTTCCAAATTTTATTCATGATATAATTGCTTTTCTCTTAAAGGCAAATGAATGAACAGGTCTAGTTTGATGCTCAATAGAGTCTATCATGTGACCAACAGCAGCAAACTGTTTTGGGGGTCATCAGTTAGGAAATAAATCAATGAATAATTGCCCTAATTGTATTGGCAAAAAAGGCCTGTACAGTAGTCCCCCTTTTAAACATGGGTTTCAGAGTCCAAGAAAAACATCTGCATAACAACTGGACTGTGGATGATTCAAAGTCAATCATGGGTAAAGAAAAACAAGTTCACAGCTTAATGAAGCATTGTCTTTATTACAAAATCAAAATAATCATGAGTTAAACACCATGTAAACATTAATTAATTGATTGCAAATTAAAGAAATCCAAAATATTCTAGTGATATTGAGTGTATCTCTTGATGAAATTTCATTTTTGTTCATGGTTTTCTGGATGTGTGCACAATTAGATGGGCAAAAATGTTTGGATTCACCATCCACACACTTAAAATCCCAGACTATCCAATATGAAGGGGACTACCGTAAAAATAGAAATAATTCTTAAATTTGTCGATGTGAGAATCTATTGAGGTTAAGTATTGGACACTCTGGTGACAAGCTATTGTCTCATATTTATAAATGAGCTTCTCAGTTTATACTGTTAATCTAGAGAGATTGATTTAGAATAGGAGAGCTTGGTTCCAAAATGAAATAAGCACCATTTTTAATAAAAATGTTTTTGATTTAATCAAAAATTAAATTCCAGATTTTTTTACTGTAAATCTAGAGTGATCGATTCAGAATTAAAGAGCTTGGTTTTGAGATGCAGTAAGAGCCATTTTTACGGAAAATATGTTATTCAAATTGAAAATCAAATTCCTGATTTTTCTTCTCATAAAATCTTTTTATACATGTACTGTCTATAAAGTTGTAGGAATATAAAAAGTCAAATTTAGACTTTGATATTTAATTCATCTACACACAGTTGTTTTGAATGGTGCTTGTTACATGGTGAATAAGGGAAGCTATGTGATTGCAATCAAGATGAGCTCTAGACAAAGACAACCCCAACCATCAGTAGAAAGAGATCAAGAAGTTTGACTTTGATGTTTGGCTCACCTTCATGCAAAAATTTTCCATTGGAGTCTCTCTCTCTGTTTCCATGCCATTTCCCTTGAGGAGGTGGACAGTCATGGCTCTCCAGTTTCCTGCCTTTCATCACTTCCGGCAATTCTTGTTCTTTTATACTTTCTGACACTTGTGCTCTTTAATATCTGTAAACTGAGTAGTGCCATGATTGTGCTCAGAAATTATGGTGGAGTGGTTTCCCTGTTGCCTTATTCATGGTGTTTTTATAATGACACTATCTCTAGTTATCTGATTCTTCACTCTTGGAGATCATCCGGTCTGGGTTGCTAATGATTCTCCTCATCTGCTACAGAGTAGGATTGGGCATCTAATTCAATAAGCAATCATCTAACCATTGAACAGTCAGTACTAGTTTGTACAAGTTACATAGTACCACCTATTCTCATTTCTAAATATTGATCACTCAGTTTATTATTATTATCATTATTGCACAAAGTATTGTAACACTCAATTTTTATTGAATGTAGCTAGTTTATACTTTCATCCGAATTGAACAACTGAAGCTTCCAAAGATGGAGAATGTTTCCATCCTTTTTTTTTACGTGAGTGTATTTGTGTGTTCCAGCGCTTCTGACCATACAATTTGGTCTACAGAATTGACAATTGGCATCTGTACTCCTCTAGACCCTGTATGAAATGAGTTTTATTTCATTTTTGGCAAAAAAACTTTTGGGGGCCTTTTTAGGGGCCTTATTCTAACTGATATAGTAGATCAATAACATCTAGATTCTGGAGAATCTGGATGTTTCTAGCTATTTTTTTTTTTACTCTAATTTTGATGTTTCCCACTGGGAACATTGGCAATGTCATTAGCAGGATTTATTCTTTGATTGAATTTCCTTAAATGGCTTCAATTTTGATGCTACAGTTGCTCAATTATTGACTGTGATGACAAGTTTTCAGTTGCTTTTATACAACTTCAATCAAGCCATCAACTCAATGGCAACTAGTATAGAAGTGGTAACTTCAAATTAAAAGTTGTTGTATGCAAACAACTAAAAATCAATAGACTTGTGAAAACTATCCAGATTTAATAAAAACAATGCTCTCTCTCCCTCAATTGTTTTGAAACTAGAGGGATCCTGAATTTCTGTTCGAATGAAATCAGAGTTTCAATATTTTTCTCTGCTTCATTTTTTGCTTATTTTCATTCTGTAGGAAAACTTAAGGAAAGGTCGTAGTTCATAACATCAACCAACATGTTTCTCTGGTTCCCTCTCTCTATCCCTATCCTCCTCCTCTTTCTTTCCTCATTCCTTCTGTTTTTTCTTTCCTTCAACCATCACCATTTGGGAAATTCCTTACTGACTGAAGCCTTACCAGGGTATGTCTATATTCCCTCAACACCAATGGATTACAGCAATTATAGCTATACGAGTTGTGTGTGTGGGGGGGGAAGGGTGCAACTGCTCCTCACAACCCAAATTCGGTCTGAACTTTTGAGCAAAACTATGTAAACATTTAGATAAATCAAGCCCTTCACGCACCTCTAACCAAAGAGTTCCCATATGCCTGTGAACATAATTCAACAAAAAACTTAATTGGTACTATCAAATTTTTTATATCAAAAGCTATTTTGAAACTAAAATCTCAATGGCCATCCAGATTATTCGCAAGAATTTATTGACTGCATTCCCTGGCATTGAAAACGTTTTTTTTTTTTTTTTTGTTTTTTTTTTTTCATCAAAATAAGTCTTAGAAATATCAGGCATCCTAGAAGCCAAAGGTAACTTTTTTCAGAATCCCAGAGGAAGGTTTTTTTACGCTAGACACTTATTTGTATTTGTGTCGAATGCAGTGTTTTAATTATACTTGGTATAAAATAGAAAATAAAACATAAATCTGGTGAGCAAAGCAAATCTTTACTGCTGATTGTTTTTTTTTATGGGGGAGTGGGTAAATTGATCCAATATATAGCTACATTGCCCTGTTTTGGTTGATTTGGGGCTTCAAACAGATGAACAGAGTGAGAATTTTAGTAGTATATTGATAATGAGGGAATGCTGTCCCCCTCCCCCAAAGTAAGGGGAAGCTATTCAGATATGTTCCCACATCACTACCCCTATATGTATAAGCATGTATATGAAGTTGTTTAACTTGAAATTGCCAATTTATCTAAGCCAAAAAAAGGAAAAATAATTCACCGAAAAGAAATTATTCATTCACTCAAAATATTTTCCCCTGAGCTATTTACTTTCATTCTAACTTTGGTATTACACTTTTGTAATACCAACTTTAGTAATACCATTTTTGCAACATTTAACTTATTTCAGAGAAGCCATTTTTGATGAGTATTTGGACATATATCGGCAAATCTTTCATACCAGTGAATCATTCAAATAGAGAAGTTTTTAGTAAACAGATAGTGAGGCAACACTACCACCTGTTCTCCCAAACAGAGTAAAGGAATGGCTTTCCCACAGCACTACACCACCAATAAGTAGGTATAAATAGATGTGTGTACATTCATTTGATAACTTGTGTCTACTAAACTGTATTAGGGAATGTCAGTAGATTTTCATGCCTATAGGTGTGGTTGTGAATACTTTTAGAAATCAGAGTAAGAATATCAAACTAGTTCATACAATTTTTGATAGAAACAGAAAACAAGTTGAAAGAACTGAAAAAGTTAATCAACAAAATAGTTTCTGTTGAGGTAAATGATATTTCTCATTTGAAGTACAGATTCATAAATTCATTTTTCTATGAAACTCTTCCGGATTTCAAAAAAGAAGTCATTGAGCACCAATTCAAGTGCTTTTCAATTTTAGATCATCTTGTTAGGGCATTTAGTTTTTTAAGAGACAAAAAATGGTAACAAGATTGAGAAATGTCCAGATAATATGAGTGTATAGAAATGTCTGCTGCAATATGATTTCAGCCTCAGGAAACTCCAGTAGACAGCATCCATCTTTGGAAAGTTTCTTTTTTTTAATCTTTTTTTTAAATACTTGTAGAGCCAAAAAACACAGGAAGGAACTTGGTTATCTAATTGGTAGAGAAGCAAAAAGAATTTAAAGAGAAACGGGTCTGGTTTGTCACTCAACAGAAACCTTCATGTGACTAATGTCTTTTGACAGCAGCCATGTTAGGGGTGATAAATAAAAAATCAAAAAAGTTGTGATCAATAAATTAATATCTTCTATTGCCTTTTGTGAGGTGGTGATAATGAAGAAGTCTGAATTTTCAGAAAACGAGTATGAATGCTGGCAGACAAAAACCAGAGGGTCAATTTATCATGAACTTATATTGTAAATAGAACCCCCACTAAAAGCCTGTTTTTTTTGTGGGGGGATTTTCAAGAGTTTTTTTCTGGACATAATAAGCAATAAAAATAACAATTTTCAGCTTTCTAGTTCTGTTACTGTGGATTGTATGGATGACACATACATACATAGATAATAAGCTAAACCCATTTAAAAAGTGGAGAAATCTCTATTGACAGTTTTGATGACAGTCAAGATTGACACTTTCTGAAAGAAAGAAATGTTTGCCTTAGCTATTCTTTGTATATTCTTGATGAATGATGGTACGAGAAGTGCTGGTTCCAATTTGTCTAAAAATGCTCACAATAAGTGAATGTCGTTACAAAAATCAAGAAATAGAAAAGAATTAAAACATCACAGGATGAAAAAAAAAGGGGGAAAAGTTAGAAAATATGACAACCAGTTCTTACAATTTTCCTTTTTTAATGTTCTTGTTGAGCATAATGGCTAATCTAGCAAGTAAGATGGGATATTGATTTTGAAGTGGACAGAAAATAGACACCCTTTGGCAAAGAAGGAGAAGAGGAAAAGAAGAGAAGAATAAGATATTGAGATGTAGGAGAGGGGAAAAAGGTAGAAGGGAAGAATAAAGAGAATATACAAGAGCTGAAGAGAGAGAAAGGGGAGAGAAAAAGAGAAGCAAGATGAGAGAAAAAGGAATAAAAAAAGAGAGAACAAACATTCCAAAGGGAAATTATGAATCACCACCAATTACATATCCTGCGTTGGAGGTGATCAATTGAAAAGTTTTGATAAGGGGTGATCAATGAGTAAATTGCCTCTCTTGCCTTTTGTTGGGCTTTAATCACTAAAAAAGTGTGAGTTTTCAAAAAACAAACGGGCACAAACTAGTGACCAATTTTGCAAAGACTTGGATTGCGTATTGAACCCCCCACTAAAAACTTTTTTAAAGGGAAATTTTCAGAAAACAAAATGGATTCTCTTGTGAACAGCGGTGTAAGGTCCAACTCGACTCCTACTTCTTTTCTGACTAAAGATGATGACTGCAACTTTTTATCCTATTTATATCAAATAAATAATCATGAAAAATAGAATGAATTGAGCCCTTACAAATCAGTGGGATAATTTTTATAGTTATGTAAGACTTGTCAGTTGGTCTCAGTTGGTTAGAGAGTCGCCTATCAATCAATTAGACATGACTTCAAAATCTCAGTAGGTAAATGTTACTTTTATAAATTATTCATAAGAATGAAATAAGTCCTTGTATATTTCTAATAGGATTTTCCATTGATCTGTAAGATTGGTCAATTTAGCTCAGCTGGTAAGGAAACTGCCTTCCAATCAATTGGTCATGACTGCAAATAACAGTAGGAAAATGCTTGTTTTATATGTTGGTTTGAATTAATGTAAAGGGACTGACAGTGAAGAGTTTACTCTCCTTAATTTGGTGAGGACTGTTTTTGTTTTTGTTATGATTGAGAAACAAAGTTAACTCCAGACTTGGACTAGAGTTTGACTATATAAATCTGAGAAAGTGAGAAAAATGTCTATGAATTTAACAAGAGCAGAGAAAAACGCAAACAGAAAGAATATAGACAAAGTTGTATTCCAAAACAGGTTTGGTTGGTCACTCAATAGTAACCATCATGTGACTAACGTTATTTGGCAGCATGTTGCGTCTGGGGAGATAGATTAAAAAAATTTGAATAAGTGGTGATCAATAAATAATTTACTTCACTTGCCTTTCATTCAATCACTAGAAAGTCCCAGTTTTCAGCAGCCAGCATGAATGCAGCCAGACCAATTTAGCATAAGCTTATGTTGTAAATTGAACTGTTACTTTAAAAAATAAAAAACAAATTTTTTTTTTTTTTTTCTCATAATATGGAGTGAGCGTTCAAATTTTCAGCCCCCTTACTCCATTGGGCTGCCCTGTATTCATGACACAATCATAGCCAGCTAGCAAGAATCACTTAAAAACTGATGAAACTTATGTTTACAGCTTTGGTTGAAAGTTTCTGAAGAGTGGATAGGAAAGGAGATGACCCAAAAAGTATCCTAATAAAAGAAGAGAAGCTTGCTATTTTGATAAAACTAGTACAGTGCTATACCAAAGGGGCATGTTTGGAAGAGGCTGGACTTTATGGTGTGTTGAGCAGCCTGCCATGATAGTCATGTAAAGTACATTTCTGTCCACCATAGGATAATACAGCTTCAAAGTACTGAGGATACTTCTTTTACAGTTGATAATTTAAATATTTTGTATCTAAACTTAGATCTATTGCCAATCTAGATATTATATATCTAAACTTAGATCTATTGCCAATCTAGATATTATATATCTAAACTTAGATCTATTGCCAATTTAGATATTGTATATCTAAACAGATCTATTGCCAATTTAGATATTGTATATCTAAACTTAGATCTATTGCCAATCTAGATATTATATATCTAAACTTAGATCTATTGCCAATTTAGATATTGTATATCTAAACAGATCTATTGCCAATTTAGATATTGTATATCTAAACTTAGATCTATTGCCAATTTAGATTTTCTAAACCTGAATTTAGATGAAAGATCTATAATCTCTAATTTTTATTTAGTTTTATTAAATTTTACAAGAATTTCACATCCAAAAATCTCTAAACTTGAAATTGCATTGCCCTTTGTTCCACCTAATATATCTGGCAAATGTCAACATACAGTTTCAATGTCACGTACAGTGGCCAGTTTTCAAGTAAAAACGATGAATAGATCTCTCAAGGACCGTTAATCCAAAAGATTTCAAACTCGATACCACTCTACCTTTTATTCTAACAGAAGTATTTGGCAAACATCAACTTAGTACACTGGCCAGTTGTCAAGTAATCACAGTGCATACACGTAGGTATACAGACAACTCAATTATGGTAGAGTGAAAAGAAGAATGAAAATTAAGAAAAGAAAATGAAAACCAAAAGTGGAAACAGTCAAGGAAGAAAAAACAGTTAAAATGCAAAGAAAAAATGAAACTAAGTTTGTTATAGAGCAAAAAGCTGCCTTCATCATAGTCTACAGACACATAATTAGCAGATCCATTAAGGCGGAAGACAAAAAGTTTATTTCTGAAAAGCCTATCATTAGATTTGAAAGTTTTATAAAGTTAGTAGCATTCTGTCTATGATCAGTAATCCAGTTTGAAGTTATATTTAGTGAATGAATATCATGAATGGTAATAAGTATAGAGAAGCCATTACTGTTTACATCAATCTCGTACATTCTTTGGCATTCTTTCATTGTCTATCAGTGACGTGAAAGATTATGGCAAAAGTACATGGGCTATTCTTTGCAACCCATCTTTCAGCCAGATCTGAACACATTTCAAAAACCATGGGCATAGGCCTATATGGAACTCCTTCTGAAGGCTTTGATTCTTAGCTTCAGCAAATCTTTCCCTGGTTATATACATAAGAGTAAAATATAAATGCATCTTTAAGATAGATTAGATCAATAGATATGAAAGGTGTCTCTTTTTACCAAAACGTTGTCGACAATTCTTCACATTTTCAAAAAAACGGTGTAAATCATTATCTGAAAAGAGAATGAAAAATGAGTATGAAATTTATGTATGGTCCGGGAATTTCTGGGATTATGATAAAACCTTTGTACAAGGGAAACTCATGCACATAGATAAGTATTCATACACAAACACATAAAATAAAAACAAAAACACTTAAGTTAATAGGCACAACCAGCTTTCAATCAGTTTGAAAATATACTCACTGAAAGAATATATCTTCTGGGCTATTCCAGTTCTTGATATTACTCACAAGAGTCAATCAGACTAAAAGAAATCATAAGAAAAAATATCTTTCTATCCAAATTCATTTTTTTTTTTTTTAATATTACTATTCAATGCCAACTGCTTTACTAACAAAACACTAAAAGCTTTATACTACGTCAATATACTTACCCAGATATTTGAAAGGTATTGCTAATAAAAATTCTTGTATTCATTTTTGGGGAAAAAAACAAAATTGATACATAAACAGCAATAGTAGTAGTTATTGCTATATCAACAGCAGTCAGTGAATAAATTCACTTACTCATACACAGCAGAACAGCATTTTATGTTCATGCGTTTGTGATATCCCCTCCCTTTCTATTTGTTTGTTGTCACAGCTTGACTGACAGCTGACAAACTATGTTAAAGATTGTTGTTGTCATATTGGAGAAATCAACTCAGTCCCAATTAAGGCAAGGAAACTTGTATCTTGGATTTGGAAGGGAAAATATTTCTCAACAATCGTCCCTGCAAGTTTTCAGAACCAACTAAAAGCCATAACATGTGAACAATAAATGATATCAAACCTCGTTTTCGAGATCCGCATTTTTTCACTTATTGGATTTGAAGGAATCAGATGCATTTGAAATTTTCTTTGCACTTCCTCCCACGCCTTGAATTAGGGGTCGCAGATAATGAAATTAGGATCAAGCTAATAACGATAAGGGATAATTGGATTCATGACTTGTTTAATGTAGCTGGAATTAAAGTTACTGAAAAATTTAATTTCAGCTCGGTAATTCCATTTCCCCGAAAGGTTTGTGCTTTCATTATGCAACAGTGATCCACAGCAATAAAATTGCTGAGAAAAGTCGTATTAATCCGAAGCTGAGGAAGATCCTAATCCTCAATATGCTTTGATCTTAATGAGATCCGATCAGATGAACTCAAGCTAATGCATGTTCTCAATGCTGTGAGAGAAACAGAACCTAAAATCTAAAAATCTCCCAGTTCTATACCCTAACCATCTAGCTGTACCAGCTCAAAGAATATTTTTTAAAAATCCTTCTACATAAAACATACATGACAAAAATATTGATACAGTACCCAACAATATTAAGTGAACTATATGGAAAATAATAGTATCTAAATCAGGTTTATTATACTAATATGCACTGCCTTGCAACTTCATTCAGGTGGTAATTTTAAATGAAAAAATATTGAAAAGTTTGTTTTTCAAGTAAATAAGTGAGATATCACTTGACATTATTGACTTGAGAAAACATAGTTTTCAATATTTTAGATATAAGTACATTGAAATGCACTATCGATAATTTTTTCCAAGTTTTGGTCTTTTTATTAATATTTGCTCAGACAAAATTTATTTAAAAACATTTGTATATAACAAATAGTCATTGAGCATTTCTTACGTTGATTTTTTTTATAAAATCATTTTCACTAAAAGCTATGTAACTAACTCTTGCGGAGAAGTAACTCCCGCCACAAACAGTTACTTATTTCAATTTATTATGTATAGAGAGGCCTTGGGCAAACATCTTGATTGATTATGGCCTGTTGAATTTCTAAGATAAGCACATCAACAGGAGGGAATAATGAAACTGTTCATGTTTATCAAGAGTTTTAGAAGGCAAGGGATAGTATTTCCTCAGACAGGCTAAAATAGGTTCTACTTGTCTCTCGATATGCAGTTGAGATAAGGAGAGAATGTGGTGATGGATTAAACACATGGGCTGCTGCCCAGGGCCTCATAATGTAAGGGGAGCCTCAATATCCTGCCCCACAAAACATCAAAATTATTTTCCATCGATTTTATTTCATTTGGAACAATGATAATCATGGGCGTGTACCAAGTTTCACAGTGTTTATTACCAGGAGAAAATGAATAATAGCTTTTTGAGTTTTTTTTTCAATTAGTGAGTAGTATTTAGCTATTTTCACAATAAGAATCTGAAGGAGTACATTTTTGTGTACAGATAAATCCTAGTTACATAGTTGTTCTTTAAAAAGATTTCCAAATATTTCAGTAACCCCCAATAATCCTTACCCCCAAAATCTAGAAGGATTCTGACCTCTAATTTGAGAAGCCCTGTCCTAGCCCTGAGTCTCCAGTTGCTTTAACCAAGTACTTGGTGTATATGTATTCAGATCAGGGCCACTTAGGGATGAGTGCAGTCAACGCCTAGTACCAGGGCCCCAATGGCCAAGGGAGGGTTATGTTCCTTTGGTAGAGCTATGTATCAAAACTTCTAAATTGATATATGTTCAATAATAAAATAGGGTGGTTCTCCTTTACCAGGTGAACAAATATAGTATGGCGTGCTAAAGGGTTATAACAATAAAAACAGGATGGACAAGTCTGGTTCTTGAGAAAAAAATGTTACATGACCAATCTCTTCTGCAATAGTTTGGGGTGATCAATTACAAAATTTGAAAAAGTGGTGATCGATGAATGAATGAGTTATTTCACTTTCTGTTAGTCCATGATCACTGAAAAAGTCAGAATTTTCAAGAAACAGGCATGAGCGCAAACTAGGGACCAATTTAGCATGAACCTACATGGCAAACTGAACCCCCATACAAAAAACCTAGCATTTTCATCACTTCCTGAAAGGGAAGCTCTTTTTTCAATTAGCACTGAAGCTTATAGTTTGAGGTGTATTGCAGGTATATTGAATTTGTTAATATATCTCGCGATGGACCTCTTCCATCAGGTTTTAAATCTGTTTCTTTATTGATTCTAACAGAAGAAATGTCTTTTCTTTGGCTGTTCTATCATGGGTAGAACCCGCATCCATTTGGGAGTTTTAGTAACAGTTCTGATCAACGATGATGCTGATTGAGCTGCGTACGTGTGGTGGGGAGAAAACAGCTTTGCTCTGCCTTGTAAAATTCTTCACGGAGGCCCTGATTTGGATAAATAGATTCATGTCTTGATAAATACGTTGAAAGGGAAAGATGAACTGTTTTCTGATTATTGAGAGATCGACTGAGCTGATTGTCACAACTTGGATAAAAAATTACCATTTAAAAATTGCAAATCTTACTCATTCATGCTGAGTTTCCAGTGCAAGTCGAAACGGTTTTTGAAATATTGCTGTGTCTTCTTTCATTGTCTCTTCTTTTCTCTGTGTTTGACCAATAATTCACGTTGGTGCCAATGAATCGGACTTTTGGAATCATTCTAGCATCTGTCAGATCATGAAAAAGATTTGAATTGATGACTAAACAGCTGGAATTTCCAACTAATAGTCTTAAAGGTACCAGAAGAATAAAATGTATGTGGAATTTTAGGGAGGAAGACTTTAGTAATTTGACTAGAATCACTTTTCAGGATAGATGAATAGATAGATAGATACAGATTGAGGTCGAAAGATAAGAAGAGACTAAGGTGAACTGGGGACAAGATAGATATTAGATAGATGAGGCTAGAATATGTTTGAAAAAGCATACTTGTAAAATTCTTTGTGGAGGCCCTGATTTAGATAAACATATCTTTGTCTTAATAAATCCGTTGATTTTTGGGAGATCAATTGAGCTGATTGCCACAACTTGCCATTGTTTATGATATGGCCATACTATACTCCTCCTCTATGTGTTCATTTATTCACAACATTTCGGCCTTATAGTCTCCATCCTTCATCAGGTCATCCTGGTTCTAGAATGTGGAATCCCTCCCCAGAATGCATGCTCGATTCAACTGGATATGTCAAATCCATTCTTTGTGTATACATTTCAATATACTTGGAGTTGTATTCTGGTGTCGAATTTGGAGTTGTTCAACCTTATTTGGGCAACCTGTTTGCTTTTTCTGAAGTGGTCTTTTTGATAAGAGCTTCCCAGATTTGAGCGCGTCTTCGGGTAAATGATTCCCCATTCGAGAACTAGACACTCCTGTCTAATGCCAGACAGTACAAGGCTGAAACACTGTGAATAAACAAACTTTTGGACTTGAAAAGTTATCTAACCCTATCATACACACTGATTTGTACACCTCGTCTAACTAAATTCAGACAGGAATATTTGCATGTGATTTTTGTATTTATTCATGAGTTCAATCCTCACCGGATGCTCCACTACAATAGCCACATGTCAAAGTTAGTAAATATCAAGCATATTGTTCTTACAGCTCAGTTTGACTCAGCTGCTGTAGTGGGGCAACCAGTGAGAATCAAACTCATTATAGAAGTCAGCATCACAAGCTTGTTAACCATCACTATGCAGATTGTGAAACTAGAAATTTCATGAATTTACTGAAATGATCAGGGATTTCACAAAGTCCCCCAATCTTCATTACCATCATCATCAGCCTCTATAAGTCCAATGCTGAACAAAATTCTTCTCTCTCCATGACGACTGGGATTGCACTGATCTCTGCCATTTCTTACCTGCAAACCTCACTATCTTATACCTCCATTCTTGGAACTGGTCTTTTCCTACCGTGTTCACTACCCCATGAGTACCAGTCAGTTAGTCTTTTCCTCCATCTGTCGTCATCATTTCTTGCTAAGTGTCCAGGCAATCTCCATTTTTGTTTCATTTTTTTTTCATACAATGTCCTTCACTCTCTCTGATGTATGTAGATCTTTTTCTTCTTTCTCTTGTAGTAATACCTATCATTGCTCTTTCCACGGCTCTTGGTACATTCCCATGTCATTTGTCAGTTCATTTTGTTAATTCCAATCTCTTGCATCTGTAAATCATAGCAGGTGTATGATCCAAAAGTCTGGAGAACTGTAAATACAAACTTTCTTTCCTTAAAGAAAGGAAGAAATCGACAGTAAATGAGATTCTCAATTTCTTAGTGGAATCACTTCATCACGGCTTCCTATATACCAAAAATCATTGAATTCCATCTTTCCTCCTTCGCGTCTTCAGTTTCCTCTTCCATTTTATTGAAGGCTTCTTTGACTCAATGACATTTATCCAGTAAACAAATAATGCCGAATCAATTGCATCTATGGAATGTTTAATGGAATGCAATTTAGGATGCCACGGAATCAATTACATCTATCATTCAAAGAGTTTTTTGGACACTCAATCTCATTCTTATTGTTAGTGTGATTGCTCGTGTCCAAGTACACTATTGTTTTTCTATGTATTCAGTTTGATTGCGTGTTAGCGTAAGCAAACTATTGCACTTTTATATATTTTAATTTATCTTTATTCCGCTTATTTTTAGTGCTGCTTTTCCACCTACAGTTTGCGAGATATCAGACATCATCATCACACTTGGAGTTCCTTTAGGAAATGCAGACTATAGTTATATATTGCTGCTTTCTGATCATTTCAGCTGATTTATTCTATGGCCTTCCTCAGGTGTATCATCCATGAATGAATAAGGGGACTTCTTGGTAGTAGTGTCAAGTAACAGTAGAGAACCCAATTTTTTTTTTTAATATCAAATAGAAACACTTGTATCATAGAATATAGATGTTTTCAACTCATTAACCCCTGAGGAAGACTATAGAATGGATTGGCTGGAATACTGGTGGGAACAACAAAAATAAAAAGGATGATTTGAGTGTACTGAAAATCTCATTGTATTGTAATGACTCTTCTCAAAATCAAAGACGAGATGTATGGAATGTTTTCAAAGAATACAATTTGGGAGCTTATTATCAATAGCTTGTGATAGCGGCACCATTTCTTTAATAGATTATTTGGCATTTATAAAATTCAATCATGTTCATTTTCCTTAATAAGGAAGTTCACTGTCAGGCTACAGTGAATCTCAAACAGTTACTTAAGTAATTTGCCACTTGATTAGTTATATTTTGTGTCAGCAACATTTGTTATTTTTCAAGGGAGATAACTATTAAATGCTAATAAAGAGTAATCTCCTTTACTCCTCCATGAGAGAGAGTGTACAAGTGTGCGTATATTGGTTTTCTCACTCTTCCCACCCTTCACTCACTTTGATGTCAGCCTGGGGACACTCGACTCTTTGCCAGCATTTATGATAAGTAATGACATATGCCTATGGTCCTCTGTCACATAACGTGATATAATTCCTCATCTTGACTTCATTCAGGAAAAGGGGTGATCAATGAATAGGTTACTCCTCTTGCTTTTTGTTGGACAGTGATCATTAAAAAAGTCTGCATTTTCAAAAAAATGTGAATGGTGCCAGGCACAATTTAGCATAAATTTACACTTGAAATTGAACCTCCCACTAAAAATCTATTTAGATTAGGGTATCTCAAAAAACTAAAAGAACTCTTTTTTTCTCAGCATAGTAAATGTTAAAGTTTTCAGCCCTCTAGCTTCATCAGTGCAGTCTGTATGGATGATATATACATAACCATCCATCCATCTAGAGCAAGTTGGAAATTAAAAAAAAACCTATCTTGTCAATTTTGGATGATGCTTCCTGATGAAGATACAATGGAGACAAGATTGAAAAGCGTTTTGCAATTTACATTCCAAAACAAAACATAGAAATCAGAAATGGAATCAGTGAAAATAATGTGAAAGTGTTTTGAGTCTAGACACAACAAGAAAATAAACTTGAATTGTTTCATACAAACTGAATGACGCAACCGACTCAGTTTGGCAATTATTTCCTTTTTGTTTTTCTAAAGTAAAAATTCAAATTCCCAAGCCAGCATTTTCTCTGATTTTCTTCTGATTGCACATTGCTTCGTCAGAATATGCAGAATAGAAGAAAATAGGACTCGTAAAAGAAATTAGGAAATGTAAGCTGAAAACTGTCACCAGAACTGCCATCATGTGTCGAAAATTCCTACATTTATTCCTCAATATATCTAGAAAGAATGTTTTTCATAAGTTCTAGTGGGGGCAGAGGTTAATTTACAATGTAAGTTTATGCAAAATTGCTCACTTAGTTTTCATTCGGCAACATTCAAGCTTGTTTTTTGAAAATTCTGACTTTTTTAGTGATCAGCAACCCAACAAAACTATTCATTGATCTCCTATTTTTTCCCAATTTTTCTAATTGATCATCCCTAACATGACCTGCTGTAAAGAGACATTGGTAACAAGACGGATTTTATGGAGCGATTAAATTTTGAAAGATTGAATAGATGTAGGGCAGGTTTGCAGGATGTTTTCCAATTCTTTAATTGATCACCCCTGACATGACCTGCTGTAAATAGACTTTGGTCAAAAGACAGTTTTTATGGAGTGACCAAAACTTTAATTTTGGAAGATTGAATAGATGTAGGCTAGGTTTGTAGAATGTTTTGAATAAGTATAGAAAACTGAATGTTATAAAAATGCATACGGCAAAGCAAGGGTAGATTCGTGAGCTTGGCCCCTAGGGAGGGCCCTCTCCAACATTTAGTGAGATTAGTTATTGTATAATGTTAGTAGAAATGTAAAATGTGACCTACTATTCATAAAGCTTTGGGGGAATCCCCCGATTGGATTTTAAAATTGCTCTCTCCTTCAGCTGTAAGGGTAAGCAATCAGACATTGTTGAATTTCGAGTCCTCTACATCAAACACAGCAAGCAACAAATCTCAAACTTTGATATGAAGACAGGTAGACATAGAAGGAGGTTATTCTTGGAGTCTGGTGGTGCTCAAAAGAATTTTTCATGTAGATTAATGGTAATTATCTCTTTGCTCTACACCATTTTTGATTATTCGGAGAACCAATATCAATGTAGGTTTGCCTGAAAATATTATGGCATTAGGCCTGATTTTGAAAAGTGTGTGTGTGTGGGGGGGGGTACTTTTAATTTAAAAATAAGATTTGTTTCATTCTAAGAGCTTTTTGGACGTATAAACTCCTCCTCATTGTTTGTACTGTCAACGCAATATTTTGTTTGATCCATTCCACAGTCTTGAATTGGTGTACAATTCAAATGCGATAGTGGTAAACAGAATTTTTCTAACGGTTACAATGCTACAACATTGGATTTGGGCGATGTCTTTTTTAAAAATCTTTTCTTGTTAGGTCTGGATTTCCATACCTTGTTCCTGTTGAATATAAAAGCCACACTGGGTTAAATTCTGTATTTGTCTGACATACATTCAGTCGATATGATGATATGGGCAGACTCCTTGATTTTCTCAGTTTCCAACAGCGTTCACTGTCAATGATGCAGACTTCTCCCCAGAGAGGAAAGTGTTCCTCTCTCCAAATATGGTCAGCCATCTGAGATCTTTCTATCTGGCCTTTGAACATGGCTTTTTTTTTATGCTCCTCAAGAGGCCTACCAGTTTCTCCAGTATAGGCTTTTCCACAGGGAGTTCAATTGTTCTGAAAAACTTTTTAAATGGAAATGACCCTTCCCAAAACTATAGACAATATAATTGAAAATAATAGAATATAATGAAAAACTTGTTCGGAACTCTTTGAACATTTTGCAGGGAAATGTGCATGAATTTAGTTTGCTATATTGAAAGATCCCTTTGATTGACTGTTTTCAATCCTACCAATTAGCCTTCAAGAACAATGACATAAATGAAAGTAGGAGCATGTGACCATGGCAATATTGCAGGGGGGTTTTTTCTATACAAAACTGGGCACAAAAAGTAAAAGAGAAAACCTGCAGTTTTTCTTTCCTCCAAGATGAAAGTACTCGGAACTTTACTCATTGTTTGGGATAGGATCTGAAGGCTCTTAGCCAATCATTTATGACTTTTGCAAGACACCAAAGAGCAAAGGAGAAACTGCAGATTTAATGCTCTTCAACTGATTTGTAATTTGATGAGATTTTCTGAGATATTCTTGTAAGGATGAATCGTGTTTGCTTTTTTCATCCCCAAGTTGTGCCTTTATACTGGTTACAGTGTTAGCCATCCTTGATTAGGCTTCATACATCACATTACAACTCACTCAACTCTTTTGCAATATGTAAAATAGACCCCCAAAACGGCGTCTCTCACTTTGCCCTGTACTGTTTTACCTAAACCGAGGGTGGGGAGATAGATTCATGCCTTTCCCAACGGTATTAGTGCGAAGTGAAAACAAGTTATCTCAGCCAGTTTTTGAACTCGGCTAGACAAGTCCATCCTCTGCGCTGTAACCCACTCGGCAACCTGGCACCTCTTTTCATCCCTATTGATATGCAAATTAATGGCAAACCCTACCAACATCCAGTCCCTTCAACTTCAGCAGGAAAAGTGAATAACAATTTATTCTATTTCATTCTATTCAATCTTTTGTGATGGTCTATGATTTGAAAGTCGGGCCTGATTTGTTTAAGAGATGAACAAGTGTGCCAAAGTAAGAAGACAAGACCTACTCATGGATGATAAAAGACTGAAAGTGAAATAAAGATATATATATATATATATATATATATATATATATATATATACATATAGGTAATTTTGTCTGTGCAAGAAGATGATTGTATAAACAATTAGTTTATTATTATTGTTGTTGTTGTTTTTGTTTTTAGTAACTGTCTACCAGAACTGTCAACCTAGGTTTCTTCAAGTTTTGAGTGAGTCTGGCTGGCTGGCTGGCTGGACTACTTAGTATATATCATGCATACAGCCTGCACCAATGGAGCTAGAGGGCAGAAAATTCAACCATTTACTCCTTATTACGCTTAGGAAAAGCGTTTTTTGAAAAAAAGCATCCTTTCAAGTTTTAACATGTGTTTACATTGTAAATTGCATGCTAAGTTAGTCCTTTAGTTTGTGCTTGGCAGCAATTACACTGGTTTTTCTTGAAAATTCTCAGAAAGTATCTTATTCATCAATCCCCCATTTTTTTTTCTAATTTTTTAATTGATCATCCCCATGGCATCATCATGTGGCATGTTGCAAAAAGACATTGGTCACCTGATGGTTCTTACTAAGTGGCTAACCAGACCTGTTGCGGTTGTTGCTGTTTTTATTTTTCTAACACTGTGTCTGGCAAATATTGTTGGATGTAAGTAATTGGGAAGCAGTCAAGCAGAATGTAGACGCAATAATCAAAATTGAGATTCTCTAGTGTTGAAGATGATGGACAGAAGAAAGAAGAATATGTATAAGAAGATAGAAGATGTGAAATGGACAAAAAAATGGAAGAAATCTATAAAGAAAATAAATTTCTAAGTAGGGAAACATCAAATTCAAGAAGATTCACTAAGGTATGAGAGGGAGACAGAGAGACAGGAATAAAGTGAAAAAATATTATTTTTTTGCAAAACAAAACAGAAAGTATAAAAAGAAAAAAAGATAGATTAAATTATATAACAAGTTGCTTGACTGATTGAGTGAAGAGCAGCCAAGGAAACAAATGAATAATGATCAGGACTTCTCACCCAGGGGTTTCGAAGTTGGAAACTCATAGTCTATAAAGGATAATGGTATTGTACAATTGTTTTATATAACCCCTAACTTGATGTACCAATAAAAAAAATGCTGTAATATTGCTGGTAACAGGGTTGCTGCGAAGATATGTGACAAATATATCTTTTTGCACCCTCCATCCTTTGAAATATGTCCTTTTACATACTCTGGAAATATATCCTTTTACACCCCTCTGGGAACATATCCTTTGTACCCAGCCTGAAAATATATCTTTTTGCACCCTCCATTTTTTGAAATATGTCTTTTTACACACTCTGGAAATATATCCTTTTGCACCCCTCTGGGAACATATACTTTGTATCCAGCCTGGAAATATATCTTTTTGCCCAACCCCTGAAAAAGTGGCATTGGACGCCTTTCGGTAGTGATGTACAGGGTGTTCCAAAGGATATAACCATTTTTTTGACAGCTTGAATTTATAATCTTTTTTTCTTGTTCATCTGACTTAAACAATTTTAACCGATTCCTTGTACATCATTGATGAAGTAGGTATAGATTAAATCGATTGCCTCACAAGTAGAACCCAAATTTGGTGGATTCTCATAAACAATATCTTGTGTTATATACATATTCTTGCGACAAATGAAATCAACATTTCAGTGTTTATAGGGTAGACAACAAGGAAAAACATTTTTAAAGAGAAAAACTACAAAAAGAACACAAAAAGATGCTAATTACACATGCCCTTTTATCTTACAAATAGATGTTGAAAATGGTTTTGCCTTAACCAGGGTGCTGGTTCATACCTATTTCATTACATAAACATTTCATTAAACAAGAAAACACAATACAATGGGATGAATGCTAGAATGAGGCTAGCATACATTGTCATCATTTAGATACTGTGTTGCTATATGAATAATATTCATGTGTGAGTAAATCCCATTCTCTTCTCCATAGAGATGCAACCTTAATGAAACACCTCGCATATCATTGTTTGAGAGATAGGAAGAAAAATAATGGTGATAGAATGAAGGGGAAAATAAAAATTAAGATGAAAACTCAAATTCAATAAAGGGGGAAAAAAAAGAATGATTAAGAAAATCATGATGTTTTGGTGACCAGAGATTTGAAAGGTGTAATGTCCTAAAAAAAAAGAACAAAAAGGGTTATTAAGTAACACCAAGTCAGAAGGTATAATTATGATTTAATGTTTTTGTTTCCAGCTTATGCTCTGTTACATTGATTTATACTGCAATACCTTAGCCGTGCTGCAGTGAAACTAGCTCGAACCAAAACTGCTCAACTCAAGGTATTCCTCGGTAGCATCTAAAAAAACATGTGAAAATAATACAAAGGCACAGATTGAATGGAAGAAAAGCCAAACAATGTGATGATAGATATAAACAGTGGTAAAAGTAGAAGTGAAGAAACGCAGGGCTGCCTGCTAACAAGAAAACTTTTTAAATTTAACCACTTTTGAGACATTTTGAGGCTATATGGGATGAGTATATGGACATTTACTAAGATTTAGAGAGGATTTTAGTAGTATAAATAAAGTAAGGGGACACCATTCTCCTTTCTAAACAAAGTAAGGAGAGGCTGTTCCAACATGTTCCCAGTACAGCTCACCTCTTGATATAAATCATGGTGAGAGAAGAAAAGTCACACAACTAAAAAAGATTCTGTTCATTGGCAAAGCTCTCCTTCGTAGATTTCTATCATACAGTTTTGTATTCAAAACATCCTACAAACCTAGCCAAATCTATCTACCCTTCTGATTAAAGTTTTCATCACTCCATAGAAACCATCATCTGACTAAAGTCTTCTGACAGTATCCCACCTTGGGGATGATCAATTGGAAAAAAATAGGTGGTCAATGAATGGTTTACTTTTCTAATCTTTCTGTTGGTTGG
This sequence comes from Thysanoteuthis rhombus, assembly GCA_963457665.1. Lineage (NCBI taxonomy): Eukaryota > Metazoa > Mollusca > Cephalopoda > Oegopsida > Thysanoteuthidae > Thysanoteuthis > Thysanoteuthis major. Next base: position 7,982,069 of record OY735212.1, on the reverse strand, counting down.
TGATCACTAAAAAAGTCAGAATTTAAAAAAACAAACAAGCATGAATGCTGGCAGATACAAACTGAGGGACCAATGAATCAGACCTCCCACAAAAAAAAAACTATGGGGGTGGATTTTTAAAAAAAAACGGCAAAAAAATGTTTTTCTAGAGGTGAAAGAGAGTTAATGTTAAAATTTCCTTTCCTCCCAAATGCTTTAACCGTTCAAGCATTCTAGTAATACAATTGATATGTTAGAATCCTCCAATAGCACTGAGGTAGATCTCCTATCAAATGAAAAGATTTTTAGAACTTTTCAATCTTCCAAATTAGAATACAAGCAATAAAGATAAGTTATATACAACTCCAAATAACTCTTGGAATAATAATGGTGCTATCTTTCAAAATGTCAGACAATATATGCAGACTTCATGAAGTTAAAACCCCATTCATAATCTTATACATAGAGTATTAAGTAGTTTCAACTTCCCACTGTTTTCCATGTGATCAGTATTTAAATGCTCACATCTGAGTGTGCATTAATATATCAAAAACCTTAGATTTGTATTATTCCGTCACTTAAACATCCCATCAAATATTACAGGAATATACCAAGTGATAGGTATTAACTTTTGCTTACGACAACATTCAATAAAATACATTTCAATCATTTCGTCCCGCAAAAACTATTTTCCATGGTAGGAACCAACTGGTCGAAAGGAAACCATTGACAAATGCCTTTTTTTTGTTTTTCTTCAAAAGATAATAGATAGATTTTCCCTTTTCTTCCAACTGGCCTCTCTCCATACACAGAAAAACGCTTGATGTACACAAGAAGAGGCACAAAGAAAACAGAATGAAATTAAACTGATATAATCTTACACTCAATCAATCTTTAAGTAGAACCATATGCCACTCGTACAAAGAGATTCTGAACGTACACCAAAGGAAGAGGAAGTAGATAGCCAGGTATTGGCAGAAACGATTATATCGCTCACTTAACCTCCCATCAGATTTTTTGTAAGCACAGTTCATCATGGTCTGTGGAACTGGCGTCCCAATGGAGTTGGAGGGTGCGGCCCTCCCCTGGGTGACACCATGATGTTTTGGCACTACGGAAAATTCAACATTTACTACGGCTTTCTAGCTATTTTCCAGCTATTTTAGCCATTATTGCTATTTTCTAGTGATTTTTTTTTTTTTTTTTTCTTTCACAAAGGTGAATTTTGCGCAAAAAGGTTTTGCGTTGGCACCATTAGGGGTAACATCCTGAGTTCCTAGGAATGCCACTGGTCTCTCGGTTCCAGGGTGGATTGCTTATACATTCTTTGATGTTAAATGGTTTATCTTCAGTCGACCAAGGTTTTGCACTTAGCTGACTCCTGTTAATTGTAAACATGTGCTTTCATTCACTCATTTCTTGTTGTTTGCCTCCAGGCCAGTCAGACAATTTAGAGGGCATTAGTGGCAGTTCAGTTTTTGTTTTTGAGTGTAGTATAGAGATTGGTCTCCTCCTTTGGAGGATTAATGCAATCATCACAGGTGGCTCTCTACAGGATCACCAGCTGCTAACAGCACCTGGTATTTGTTGAGAGCCACCCATCAGCGTACTGACTAGGCTCAATGTTGCTTAACTTCAATGAGTGTCCAAGAACTGGTATGTTCAACATAATTTGAATGGAACAACACGAGCATGAATGGAATTAAAGGTATTATAGGTCATTAAGTTATTGCAGATTCTCTTTTCTAATTAGAGACTCTCTCTCTCTCTCTTTTTCTCTCTCGCTCTCCTCCTCTATCTTTATCTCCCTTTCCCTGTTTCTCTCCCTTTCCCTCTGTTTCTCTCTCTCTCCCTCTCTGTTTCTCTCCCTATCCCTCTGTTTCTCTCTCCCTGTCCCTCTCTCCCCTCCATTTCCTTCTGTCTCTGTCTCTCGTACTTTCTATTTTATCGAATCAAAAAGATTAAATAAAATGATGCAGTGTGACATAAAAAAGATCCTCATTCTTTGCCCACACTCTGTATGATGCGTCTTTATCTTAACCAATTCTATGAACAAATTTAAAAAAAAAAAAAAAAGAATGCTCTCTGTCTCTCTTTAACCACTCTCTCTTCAAGTTACTTAATTCTTCACCAGACATTAATTTCTCCTTGCATTGAGAACTGTTGACTTTCATCAGTTAAAAACAGGTCTGGTCAGTTACAGTAAAAACTGTCATGTTACCAATATTTGGCAGTAAGCCTTGTTAGGGATGATCAATTGAAAAATTGGAAAAAAGGTCAATGGATAAGTTACTTCTCTTGCATTTTGTTTCAGTAGTGATCACTAAAAAGTCTAAATTTTCAAAAAAAACAAGCAGGCAAAAAATCGGGGATCAATTTAGCATTAACACACCTTGAATATTGAACCCCCTACTAAAAACCTTGGGGAGAAATTTTAAAAAAACAAAGTTTTTTAGATATAATAAGGAATGAATGTTTGATTTTTCAGCCTTCTAGCTCTATTGGTGTGGACTATTCGCAGGATACATAAGCCTTGATTGCCAGTTTAGATGGCAGGTTTGGTTGACAATCTCTAATAACTTTCTTCCACATGTTCACGTTACTAAAATATTGATCAATCCAGTCACTTATCTACCTTTGAAATCATTTGAAAATTATTTTGTGTAAAATCCAAAATACATGAATATTTTTTCACTTTGATTATTGCATCTACATTCTGCTTGACTGTTTCCCATTTACTTACATCCAACAATATTTATCAGACATTTTGTTAAAAAATAACAACAGCAATATTGCAGTTATTCCACTTTTATATACATTGAAGTTTCCATAGCAACTACTACCATTTTTTATATCCCTAAGGCCCCTAAGTTTTCAAACTGCTATTTAGTAGGAATCGGTTGGGGATAATGACCATTCATTGACTACCATTATTGAAAGGGACACTTTTCATTGGTCCAAGGGCTTCATGTAAGAGTTTCAGTCAATTTGATTTTGGTAAGCATAGAAACTGAATGACTGCACATTTTTTTTTTTTTAAATGGCCCACCCAAGCAATCAGCCAAGTTTTGGTATAGAATCCTCTCTCTCTCTCTGTGCATGTCTGGGCATATTTGTGTGTGTGTGTGTTTCCAGGCACTCCTAGTTCCATTTTTGGCACTGCAACCTTGAATATTTCCATAGGTACACTACTTGGCACAGTCTGAGAACGATTTTTTTTGCTTCTTTCCAGAGTGCTTTTTTCAGTCTCTTAGGGTCATGGTCATTTTCATTTTGGACCAACAATGCTAATATAATTATTAATTCCAGATAAAAGGTCTATTTTTAAGATAATTCCAGATAAAGGATCTATTTTTAAGATAGTTCTTGATAAAAATCTATTTATTTAGATAATTTTAGATGAAAATCTTTTTTAGATAATTTCAGATCAAAGATCTATTTTTTCAGATGATTTTAGATCCCTCTTCAGATAATTTTAGATAAGAATTCTATCCTTTTGATAATTTTAGATATTTTCTCAGATAAAATAATTCTAATTAGATAATTAGTTCTAGTATACGTGTGGGCATTGATTATTCATTTATGTGACATACAGATATTCATTATCCTATTTTGACAAAATATAAAGCAACCATTCATGTTCATCAGTATTAGTATTTTTATAAACAAGTACATAATAAACGTATATATATATACATACATATATATATATATATATATATATAAGTATTTGTGTGCAATAAGTGGTTGTATAGATAGGCATGAATGGCTAAAAAGAGTTCTACATGGTCTCAGGAGCTACTAATCAAGAAGAGCCTGAATATGATGGCTGATGTCTCATTGTAACTTTTTCTTAAATTAACTTTCTTTATCAGGAGGTAATTTCAAATTACTTCAACTCTGTATATTTGTCCCAACAGGTAAGAATTATCAGATAGATGTTTTTCCTCAGGGTATCACATCAGTAGCAAGCTTTTAAATTTGAAATAGTACCATTTGCCAAGAACATCTGAAGTAAAACATGCTTTGGCCTGAGATAAGTTGCAATCGAATGGAACTGATGCTAGACTTGGATTCATAGAAGACAGGTCTGGTTAATCCTACAATAGTAACCATCACATGACCAACGTCATTTGACAGCAAGCTGTGTTGGGGGTGATCAACTGAAAATTCGGAAAAAAGGCTAATCTATGTGTAAATGATTTTTCTCTCCTTTTGTTGGACTGTGATCACTAAAAATGTCTAAATTTTTGAAAAAATCAGTGTTACATAAATTAAGAGAATGAACAAACAAAAATCAATATTGAAAATTGAACCCCCAACTAAAAACCTATGGGGGGGGGGTGAAAAGACGAAAAAATTGTTTTTTTTGAGACATAAGGAGAAAATGCTGGAATTTCGAACACTCTACCTCAGTTGGTGCAGTTTGTATGTGTGATAAATATATACATAGCCAGCCAGCCAGACCAACTTTGAAACTGAAGAAACCTATGTTGACAGTTTTGGTTGACGGTTTCTTATAGAGAGAGAGAAAAGTGAACTGAATAATCTGTGTATGAGATTATCATTCACGATAACAATCACCAAATATGATTCGTGGACCTGAGGCAAGTTCTTCAACGTTTGGTATCTGATAGGACTTGAAGAGGCAACTAAGATGGTTAAAGTATTAGGAAAGAGGAGGATACGTCGGAAAAGGATAGCGGTTGCTGGCTCACAGCATTTTGAAGCACTGGCCCCTCATCATGGAAATATTTTTACTCCTGGACATACATTTCCAATGAGATATGCACTTCAGGGATGGATAACTATTATAATTGAATCGGTCTAAGTTTAGAATTGGCTACAGTGAAATTGAGCCGATTTTATATTTCTGGTTTCTTCTACGCTTTCCCTCTCTCTACTGATGTATCACTTACTATTTTATATATTTATACAGTTTATATAAGAACTATTACAAACCTGCAAAAGAGACGGTTCTATACTTGAGCATAAAACTCTTAAGCCTAACATAATGCAAAACCAATAATCTTATGAAAAAATTCTTTGAATTCCATTGATACCAGCAAAAATGTTGGAATTTTGAGACTTTTATTAAAAAAATAACCACGGTTATAAAAATTTAACAAGAGTAACTCTTGAAACGGTCCTTAACTCTCAAATCCATACTAAAGAACTCAAATGATAATTCAAAGGGGGAAACTTCTGATTAAAGTTACTCCCTTGTACATTTTGGTAATTTTTTTTTGTTGATCAATTCACCAAAGAGTTCCATTTAAGATCTTTCAGATGTGTCCTCACATTTATATCAGACACTATTTGATCTGTCAATAGTTAGTTGGTCCCAATTATGTTATACAACAGAATGAGGAAGGACGGGGTTTTGTGTTTTATTTACTAGCCGCTATGGAGTCATAAGTGGTCTGATGTCCTCAAAGATATCAAGTGCTTGTTTTTGTTAGTCAACAAAAACTTTGTGCAATAACAACTGACATTTGCTAAAATTTTCAATTTCCAGCCAACTCTATAGCTAAAAATGTTATATATACCCATTAAAAGCAAACTTATAAAAAAACATAACTGTATACCAAGACTCCAGAAAAAATTGTTGATAAAAGTTGTGCACCTACTTTAAATTCAACTTACTAATTGTTCGTTTTTTTTTATAGCCTGAGTTTTGGGTGAACCATCCCCACCTTCCTTTTCCTCGTGCTACTACTTCCACAACTATTCATGCTACTACTACTCGTTTAGAATCCTTTTTAAGTCAGAAACCAGAGATGGTGGATGTATCGTTGAACTTACGGTTCTTGTTTTCTAGTCCTCTTCATTGAAGAGTTCCTCAGCAGTTTGGAAGGATCCATGAATCTGCGAGTTGAACTGATTTCTTTTTTTGTTTTCACGACAAAAAGACTTCTTCTCATTTTGCCAACTGTCAGTTTGCCATCCGGATCAATTTTAATTTGGCCTCTTTCTTTGATTCATGGTGAACCTAAAAGATGATTTGATTAAATGTCTAATGCATTCCCTTTTTTTGACAACAACCATCTGTTATGGATACAGTGAGTGCAAACATTATATGATACATTGCGGAAAGTTTTATTTTGACATAAGCTTCAAAATTGACCGAGATATGGCGTGTACATTTTAATGTCATACAGGCAGCTCTCCTCATCCATTTTGTTCCTGTTGTTCATTTTTTTTATATCATTCAGTGCCGAGAACAATGTTTTACATGAATACATTGCTAAGAAAATGGTTCAAAACGTGTTTATAACAATTTCAAGACCACCAAATATGTAATATGACATTACATTGGAAGGAGTTCATCATGTGTCATCTCAAAACCTGAGTTGAATCATTGTTGTCATAAGGTTCATCATCACTGTTATAGAGGTACTTCAGTGAAGATAAAAGCCACAACTTGGCCGGACTGAATTGTGGGGCTAGGGAATCATAGTGTAGATGCAACTCTAATATGGATACTAAGCAGTACATTGAGAATAAGATGTCCGAGTACCAAGGTTGAGGGGCCAATAACCATTTTACCCAGGGGCCCAGATTACTGTCAGTCTTACCCTGGTGTTTCCAGAGAAAGAGAGTAAAACACAGACTATGTAGTCAAGAGGATCAATGTGATCCTAAGCCATTCCTGAAACATTTTGGTGAATTGGGTGGAAGTGCTGAAACCTTAATATTAAGTTTATTCTCACTTTTCAGGTTAAAATTGGGATGTGTCCCTCAGGTTGGGAAATAAGTAATTTACCATTCTTGCACTAAATTGAGATTATTTTGCATGTTTTTTTACATAATGCCAAAGCTTCTTAATAGGATTTGTTGAAACATTACAGAATGAAAACATCTTGTATTTGCTGATCTAAAAGACCAGTCCCTAATCAAAGGGGTAATATAAATATCATATCAAAGGATTGACCGAATGAATAGTTAGAGTTATTTATTATTAGTAAAGGAGAAATTAAAAAGTTCCAGCAGCAACTGCTCTGACTAAGAGCATGGACACAATGGAAATCTGACAACTTATTTAGGGTCTCAGATAAGCAATGTATGCTGCAGAAGCAATGAGATTGTTGTCTCAATTTATGTTTTCAGAAGCAGTAAAATTGAATCAGATGAATTTTACGTTGTCACTTCATCAGAGTAATACTCGTTTCACTCCTTTGAAATTTATCTCCACTTTATCACTCCTTTATCATTAACTCTCATTTGACTTTGCTAAGAATACTTGGGACTAACATTCCAAGGGGAAATTATGAATCCACCATAAATGCTTCTTTTTATCCTGTGAATTAAGCTGAGGTGGTAAAACCAAGTGGCCTCAATGAAAATGCTACCTCTATGATTTGAACCATTAATTAAAGTTTTTAGAAAAAATCAGCAGAGAGAAAAAAAAGGGTCTGGTTAGTCACACAATAGAAATCATTAAGGTAACAATTACTTTGTCACTTTTAATAAGTAATGATCATGTCACTCCTTTAGAATTTATTTCCAACTTACCACTTGTTTTCTTTTGTCACTCTTTCATTACAAACCTGTTCATGACTTGGCGAGGGATACTTCGGATGCTGCTCTGCTTCATACTGTTGTTTAGATTCTTGTAAAACGAATGAACAGTTTTGCTAACAACTGAGTCAACATCTTCCCTAACTTCATTTTTTGCCAATCTGGTAACAAGAGATAACTGACAGCTTTTCCTTTCTACCATCTATTTTCACAGTCGGAACACAGATGGAGAAATAGGGAAGTAATCTTGATATTCAAATGTTCCAAAAGTTTACATTCTCACTTAAAATAGTAGCAACAAAAAAAAAATAATGAGACAGGTTGTATATACAAGATAAGATAGATTTATCTATGAATGCATGTGAGCAACATTTATCCATCTCTATCTACCTATTTATATACATATATGTGTGTATGTGCGTGTGCTAGCTGGTTGCCTAGGGGAAAATCACTGTAAATCTAGCAAAATCCCCAAAACAAATGAGATTTCCAAAAATCAAATGCAAGAAGGCGGGTTGCACTCACACTTATCGAGCACTCACTCCTTGGCAGACCTACGTAAGCAAGTACACATCCTTGGGCAACACCTGTGTACCCACAACTAAAATCCTAAAAATCAAATTTCTCAAAACTGAGAATTCATGTACTCATTTTTTGTGTTAGTCTGCTTCAAAGCGCAAGCTACTACTATCAAATTTGAATATTTAAGTTTTATTGTGGCTTATGGGTTGGGATTAGGATTAGAGCCAGGGTTGAGGTTTTTCCAATAAAAGAAAGATGTTTTATTGTCAGGATAGGGTTAGATTACTTTAAAAAAGTGCTTGCAAACTGGCATAAGTTCTGAAACTAGAAGAAATTCACATCCATGGATTACCTACAATGAAAAGAAAATAAGGAACAACAATTACAGCTACATTATGAATACCCACCCCCCAAAAAAACATTCATCTCACAACTGACAAATTTCAGGCAGGTTTGAAGATTTAATAGATCATCAGTTTTCTGACATTTGAAAGGCCAAAACTGACCTGATTCTAAGGGGTTAGCACCATCCATTCTATATTAATCCTGGGGTAAAGTTACCCTTGTACCAAAATCTTTAGCCTATCGGGTGCAACCATTTAGGAGTCGAAATAACATATAGTTAGTTTTGTAAAAACAAAACCACCTCACATCAGCTATATCCCAGATATCAAGAACTTTTCATTCATAGATAGCTCCCCTTCCCAAAATAACAATGTGTGTGTGTGTGTGTGTGTGTGTGTGTGTGTGTGTGTGTGTGTGTATATAGAGAGAGAGAGACAGAGACAGAGACAGACAGAGAGAAATAGTCAACATGAACTTGTTCCTTCAGTTATTAAGTCAGTCTAACTGACTGGCTATATATATATATATATATATGTATATGTATATATGTATGTGTGTGAGTCACATGTACAGGCTGCACTTATGGAGCTAGAGGGATGGAAATTTAAACATTTACTCCTTATCATACATAGAAAAAACAGTCTTTTTTTTGTTTGATTAAATTCTCCCACCAATTAGGTTTATAGCGGGGTTTCAGTTTGCAATTTATGTTTTTGCTAAATTGATCCCTTAGTTTGTGTCCAGCAGCATTCACACTTCTTTTTTTGTATTTTAATCCAAACTCTTTTCGTGATCAACGCCCAACAAAAAATGATAGAAATAACTTATTCATTGATCACCCCCAACAAAAGACATTGGTCAAATGGCGATTACAATCGCGTGACTAACAAGATTTCTTCTTTCTCCTGTTTGCAACAAATCTATACAATAACTTTTTTTAATATTTGTCAGTCAGTTGCATATAAATTTATGATTAATAGTCACATTGTTCTTCGGAGGAAACTGGCCTTATTTACAGCCCCGGGGTGTAACTGGGTAAAAGTAATTGACCTACCACGTGCTGATGAAATGAAAAAAGGGAATAAAATAAAAGTTCAGACATTTTTATTATATCTATAGACGGGACCAAATCTCTATCAAAATTATTAAAGAAGTTTTCCAGCATGAACACGACTTATTCAGGTGAACAAAACGCTTGGATACTAACCATGCATAATCATAAATTCGCTATGTAACAGATATTGGATTTTTCAGACACCATCAGCTAAAACTATGAACCCAGGTTTTGTCAGTTTTTCAACTGGTCTGGCTGGCTATGTATACAAACAGCACCAATGAAAGTTTCAATATGTCCAAAAAAAAACTCGTTATTTTTTGTTGCTCCTTCAAGATGTCCCCCAAAATGGGTTTTTGGTAAAGGGTTCAATTTATTATATAAGTTTGTCCTTTAGTTTTTGTTAGGCAGCGTTCATACTATATTTTTTTTTTAATCATTTTTCTTTTTAGAATATTTGGATGTTTTAGCGATCCACCAAAGGGTTAGAGAAGTAACTTATTTATCGATCACCCCTGAAAAGACATTGGTTATGTGACAGTCTCTATTGAGTGACTACTATTTTCATTGTCATCTTAATTATGTGCATTGTGTAAACCACCATCTTTGCTGAAAACTTGTCGCTTCAACAGAGTTTAGTCCTAGAAATGAATTAAACATTATAGCTTGAAGGACCTAGTGCTTGGTATTGCAGTATCCAAAATAAGATTTTTCAAGCTATTACATTTTTCTTGGCAAAAATTTGCGGATAAAATCCATGTCCCTAAATTCATAGAAACGATCTTGGTGTTTATATCAGGAGAATGATAACTCTGATTCAACATGAAGGAGCAGGATGAATCTTACAACCGTAAAAAAATAGTGTGTAGAAAATTGAAAGATTCTTTATGAATAGAAGGGCTGGGCAAAGTTCAGATAGATGCATGGATGGATCACCATCAGTCTTTATTCGGCCTTCCCACAGACCTTCCACAGAATTCACCACACCTCTCTACCATGGGCATCATGGAGACAATACTCTCCTAACTTGTCTAGTTTGTCATACTACCTTAAATTCTGCGAGTCATGGTCTTGCATGTGATCTCTGGGAATCTATGTTGGGAGTCATTTCCGGTGGTCGTCTGATATTCTTGCTACATGACCAGTTCATTGCCATTCGAGTTTTCTAATGGATTCTATGATGTCTCGGACTTTTTTTCCCTAATATGTTATGCTGTTTTGTTGCCACTAATGTGATGTTGAGCATGATTCTTAGGTGTGCACATTTCATGGTTCTCAGTCTGCAGGTCAGTCTCTTGGATAGGTCCATTGATGGCTATTGGGAGATTGTATTAGTTGTAGACCCTTCTTTTCAAGACTAATAGGATTTCTTGTTTCTCAAAGGTTGAACTCTACCAAAGACTTGCCATCTTGAGGTGATTTTTTGCTTGGTTTTTTCATAGATACAAATATACACAAATGTTAGACCACAGGAATAATCTAAACCCAGCAATTTCATGAGACCAATGCACATTTGACAAACTTGTGTAAAAATCAGATTCAGGCATAATCTTCTAAAATCCCAAAAGATAGAATAAAGAGAAACAACAAGAATCCATTTTGCTGCAGCAGGAAAGGAAACAAGTTTAGTTAGTCACTCAATAGGAACCATCACATACCATGTTGGGGTTGATCAATTGAGAAATTGGAAGAAGGGGGTCATCAATGAATAGGCCACTTCTCTTGCCTTTCGGACCACTGAATTTAAAAAAAACAAAACAAGTAGGCACAAAGTAGGGTCCATTTTAGCATAAGAATTACATCGCAAATGAGCCACCAACTAAAAACCTATCAGGAGTTGGATAGAAAAAAAAATGTTTATTGTAGACATAATAAGAATTAAATGTTCAAATTACAATTTTACTTTTACATACAGGAGAATCATGAAGCAGTGATTTTGATAGGATTTCCATGTTTGGGGCTCAGTTGTATTACTGGTTGGAGTAAAAGTGATGATTTTGGAAATGTAATTTAATGCTGCCAAAAGACGTTGGTCACTTGACAGTTTCTATTGAGTGACTAACCAGACCTGTTTCCTTAATGTTTGCTAAGGGTAATCAATAAAAATGCACATTATTCTCTGTTTTCATTTTGAAACCAGTTCAAAGTGTTGTATCTGTTCTTTCACACCAAGTGTGGACGGGATGACAGATGCTCTGAGTGGAAAAAAATCATTGAGACTTTTTGTCAAACTCAAAAACTTTTGTCGACTTCTTTTTTTCAACCACAATAAGAACAATCTTCATAAAAATTAGGAGTGCAAGCCATTATGTAAAATTTACATTCTAGTGAATAGATACATTTACGCAAAATACAAATGTTTGTTTATAAATTTTCATTTATCATATATACAACACAAAAGTGGTAGTAATCGTCTTTAGTCAGAATAGAAGTTGAGAAGGAGTTTGACCCTGCAGCTACCAGTCATATTCATTTATGATATCCAAAACGATACAAAGACTATTTTATTCTTTCTTAAAGACCTTTATAAGTTCTGATAAAAGATTACGAACAAAAATATTCGACAAGTTTATTCTTATGTATTTAATCTTTATATAGAAAGTATAGCTATCTATAACCATGTAAACACCTATACAAAAATGTATTGGTCCAATCTTCTGAACATAATGGTTTCATTTGATTAGTATTCATATCTGCACCTGCTGTGAATCACAGACCTTTTTTTTTTTTACCCATTTCATCCTATAAACTGTGTATGTTGCTCTATGGCTGGTTATTGCCCTTTGGAAAAAGTTATCTTTTTCTGCCATCTTCTTCACAATTGCAATGCAATATATCTTAGCAATTCAACCCAGAGTTCTATAAATGAATCTGCACTATGACAGCGATGATTGCAGCAGCTGAGATTCAATACTTACAAAAATAAGCAGATTGTTATCGGTTAAGGTTTTGTGTCTAGTTTTGTAGTCAATTTCATATTTTCCTGCTTTTGCTAAACTTTGTTTTGCTATTCATTCATTCTTTGCCTTGAACATGATTTATTCACTGATTATTGGCAAACAGAGAAGGCTTTCTATTCATTTAATTTCATTTCTTTCATATGCAAATTTTCTGCATAGGAAATTGCAAAATCGTTCTTTCCCTTCATTCTTGATAGATAGACAGATAGACCTGGTCGGTCACAGAATAGAAACTGTCACATGACCAGCATCTTCCAGGGGCTTGCCGTGTTGTGGGTGATCAATAAAAAAATGGGAGAACAGGATAATCCCTGAATAAGTTACTTCTTTTGCTTTTAGCTGGGTTAAAAAAACTTGATTCAAAGAAAAAATAAGCATGAATGCTGCCGGGCACAAATAAAGGGATTAGTTAAGCATGAACTAACATTGTAAATTAAACACCTATTGAAAACCTATTTTGAGACAAAGTTTTAAAAAAAGAAATGAAAACTTTTTTCTAGACTTAAGTTGGAAATGATCAAATTTTCAGCCTTCTAGCTGCATTGGTACAGCCTGTAATGCATACGTACACAGCTAACCAACCAACAAGAATAACTTAAAAACTGCAGATACCCCTGTTTATAGTTTTTGATAGTTTTGGTTGACATTTTCTGATAGATATAATCAGGCTGAGATGGATTGAGAGATAAATAGGTAGATAAAAGACTATGATTGATAATAACAGACTAAGACATATATATATAGAGAGAGAGATATGGATAAATACTAAGATAGATAAATAGAGAAATAGATATCCAGCTTTACCATATACCTAGTCCCCAAAAGGCAGCCATATACCTAGTTCCCCAAAAGTTTCCTTACCATATACGTAGTCGCCCAAAGGCAGCCTTATCATATACCTAGTCGCCCAAAGGCAGTCTCACCATATACCTAGTCCCCCAAAGGCAGCCTTACCATATACCTAGTCCCCCAAAGGCAGCCTTACCATATACCTAGTCCCCCAAAGGCAGCCTTACCATATACCTAGTCGCCCACAGGCAGCCTTACCATATACCTAGTCGCCCAAAGGCAGCCTTACCATATACCTAGTCGCCCAAAGGCAGCCTTACCATATACCTAGTCGCCCAAAGGCAGCCTTACCATATACCTAGTCCCCCAAAGGCAGCCTTACCATATACCTAGTCCCCCAAAGGCAGCCTTACCATATACCTAGTCCCCCAAAGGCAGCCTTACCATATACCTAGTCCCCCAAAGGCAGCCTTACCATATACCTAGTCGCCCACAGGCAGCCTTACCATATACCTAGTCCCCCAAAGGCAGCCTTACCATATACCTAGTCCCCCAAAGGCAGCCTTACCATATACCTAGTCGCCCAAAGGCAGCCTTACCATATACCTAGTCCCCCAAAGGCAGCCTTACCATATACCTAGTCCCCCAAAGGCAGCCTTACCATATACCTAGTCCCCCAAAGGCAGCCTTACCATATACCTAGTCCCCCAAAGGCAGCCTTACCATATACCTTGTTCCAAAAAAACAATCCTTAGTGTATACTTAATTCTTGAAACCCGTTCCCATCCCTAGTGGCAGACAATGGTAGAATGTTCATATTTTTCTTCAAAGCATTCAATGAAACAGACTTCGCACTGCCTTATCAGTCAATTCAATTGACTGGGCAAAAGTCCAAACGCTTCAGAAAACATTCAGAATCTTTCTTACACTGAAAAGATTCTTTGAAATATCTTTATTGTAAACATCAATTAAATCATAGATTTTATCAAAATCAATCTCACTGTCGGATACTAATACAGACCAAAGCGGGTAGGTGGGCTACTTGGCATAGGTCAATGATTTTGAGGGTGTTTACTCTCTCTGGTAGAAACCAAAGCAGAACACTTCAGTAAAGAATTCAGTGATACCTTGAATTGTGCAGTTTTTATATAGTAGGGGGTTAAGGTATTGCTGTACAAATTAATGTAACTAAGAATAAGGTGGGAAAAAAACATTAAATTATCTTAAGACCTAGTTGAGTGCGATTTTGAACACTACCAGAAATTTTGTGGAGACTTAACCACACTGTAGACGATAGAAAGATAGTGTGACAAGCTTGATAAATTCAGGAAGTACTGGCTCTGCAATGTCCATGATAGAAAAGCCCGGCAAATCTTGGGAAAGGTTTATGTCCAACAATGAATGCTAATAGACTGATGATTATGATGATGAATCAAGGTAAATCTGTATTGATATTATGAAGAGTCAAGGGGGACACTTTAGCACAGAATATCGATATTTTGAAGAAAAATCACAAAATTCATATTTTCATTGTTCTGTTTCTTCTATGAGAATCATGTACATTACATAAACATATCCATAATTATACAAAAGGTGTATGTATCTAACACTGATTACAAAAATACTTATTGAGCGGTTTGGAATAGGGTCTACATTTCCCATCTGGCCTGGGCCTATCACCAGCTTTACACAGGCCTGCACTTATATATGCTTTATCTTCAAATTCAAGTTAACTTTGTTACAGGGCCCCCTCAGCCTTTAACAAGAACAATCCTCAATAAATTTAGAGGAGTGAACTGATTTCTTTTTGGTTATCATTTCATGGTAAACCAAACCGATTTATAAAATGAACATTTCCCTACACTGATTTGAAATCCTGACCAAGTCTTATATACTTATGAATTTATCTAATATATATACAATACAAAAAATTGCAGTGAATCATTTTCTATCAGAATAGGTGTAAGAGTGGAATTTGACCCTGCAACAGTCAGGATTGTTTTTTTCTCTTTCTCTCTCCCATTTTCATTTATTACCCTTTCTCTTTTTTTCTCTTTACATTTCCACTCTCTCACTTTTTTCATGCTCTTTTTTTCTGTCTTCCCTTTCTTCCCCAAAATTTGCTCTCACTTTTCTTTCTCTCTCTTCTGCTTTTTCTCTCTCTCTGCCTCTCACATTCATTTTTCATCCTCTTCTTGTAATTTCACACTGTCAACACATCCCCTGTGGTCTTACCATTCCAGACCAACAGAAAACAATTCCACTAAATATAGGCATCACTGATTTTAAATGAATAGAACTGATGTTTATCTCATATTAAAAAGACATTTGTGCATTACTTAATTCTGTTCTGTTTTGAATAATTAAAGAACAGGAGATATAAAGAGCTGTGGGAAATTATGAAAATAAATTTGTCTGGAGGCAGTGTTTTTTTTTTTTTTTGTTTTTTTTTTTTGTTCACAATAAATACATTCATACCAAAATATATATTTATATAATTGATCTATATGTAAATAATTCTGTCACTTTTGATGAATACTATGTTAGTTGATTGATTATAATTTTGTCTTTTCTTCCTCTCTTAAACAAACTCAAAGTTTGTTTTTTTGTTTTTTCCCATGATAAAAAATGAACAAACATTCGACAAATCTGCTGGCTGCTTTTTCAACAAAACAAGCCATTCAAAATTCGTAATCGTTTGTGTCGAGCAGAAGACGACAGTGAGGGTTATGAGGAAGGATTTGGAGAAACAGAATGAGGAAAATACAAAAAATGATTTGGAGGGGGGAATAAAAGTATTGAAAACAGAAAGAAGATGAAAATAAAAAGAGCCCGTAAAATATATACATTAACAGCACCTCGTAATATTAGGAATTTTAGCAAGCTATAAGATTCAAAACACGCAATGGAAACAAAAATAATAAAGAGAAATGAACAATAGAAATTGAAAAGAAAACGGAAAATCATAAAAGACACAAAAACAAAATGTAATTCCAGAGAAAAAGCGTAAAGAAAAAAATAACAAATGATAAAAAACGCAACTAACATTTGAGACATAAAACATGAATTTTTTTCATCCTAAAATGGAACAAGAGGCAACAAGAACATAAAAAGCAAAATATTAGAAAACAGATCAACAGACACCATCACCTGACCAACGTCTTTTGGCAGCATTCAGTTTAGGGGTGATCAATTGGAAAATCAGAAAAAAAGAGGTGATTGATAAATGTGTTACTTCTCTCCCATTCTGGGCAGTTGAGTAAATATCACTGAAAAAAAAGCTGAAATTCAAAAATACAAACATGAATGCAGCCAATTACAAACTAAAGGAGTGATTTAACATAAACTTACATTGCAAATTGAACCTTTTTTAACAACCTATTTAGGCGGAGAATTGATCAAACAAAAACGTTTTTTCCTAAACTTGATAAGGAGTGACTGTTTGAAGTCCCAGCCCCCAAGTGCCATTGGTATGACCTGTGCATGTGATACATACAAAGCCAGCCAGCCAACTTGAAAACTGAAAAAACCCATATTGGCTATTTAAGTGATAGTTTCTGTCAACTAAAAAGAACAATTTTTTATTTCTTAAAAATACTTTCAGCAATAAAAAAAGGCTAAAATCACATGTTTGAAGACATGATTTATGCTTGGTACCAAAACAAATCTTGGAGAGATCACAGTACAGCACAGTATATCAGAGGGAAAACAAGAGTCCAAAATATCATTGGATCCACAAGAAAACTTGAATGGCAATGGGCATGTTGTGAGAATTGCAGACATCCGCTGGACATTACAACTCACCATGCGGATCTCCAGAGATTGTGTGCAAAACTGGGGCCGACAAAACATAAGATGGCCTAACAAACTTGATAAATTCAGAAAGTACTGGCTCCACTACACCCACGATGGAGAGGTCTGTCAAATCTACTGGAAGGTTCATGTCTAATGATGGACAACCAAAAAGCTGATGATGATGATAAGCAAATTCCAACAAATCCTTCTTTCTTTTTTTTCTGTCTCATGAAAACTAATGCAGGTCAACAATGAAGGAAAACAGAAAGAGCAAACACCTCTCCTTGCACACATGACATAAAGAATAAATTGCTGAGAGAATAGAAAAATATGTGAAAAACATGAAGAATGAAGGAAATTGTTAAAAATGTAAGGAAAAAAATTCATCCAATCATTCATCAATCTTTCTTGTTGGCATTCCTTACAAGTTCTGTCCACCATCTTTGTTAATCACATCAGTTTTGAGGCTTCTTTCTCTCTTTCCACTTTTTGTTTGCTTTGGGGGGGGGGTTCTTGATTCTCTCTTTCTATATCTTTTTTATTTGCTTCTTTTTCTTCCTAATCCACTTTTTATTTTCCTTTTTCTATTCTTTGCCCTCTCTTTCTACAATCTTTTATTTTCCTTTTTCTCCTCCTTTCACTCTCTTTTCTGCATTCATTTTATTTTCCTCTTTCTTTTCTTCTTCCTCTCCTTCTGCGTTATTTTTATTTTCCTTTGTCTTTTTCTTCCTCTCTTTCTCCATTCTTTTATTTTCTCTTTTCTTTTTCTCATCCTCTCTTTTCTTTTCCTCATCCTTTCTTTTCTTTTCCTCATCCTCTCTTTCTACATTCTTATTTTATTTTCTCTCTTTCTTGTCCTCTCTTTCTACATTCTTTTTTCCTCTTTCTTTCTTCTTCCTCTCTTTTTACATTTGTTTTATTTTCCTTTTTTTTTCTTCTTCCTCTCTTTCTACATTCTTTTGTTTTCCTTTTTTTCTCATCTTTGTCCTCTCTTTCAACAACCTTTTTCCTTTTCCTTTCTTCTTTTCCCCGTCCTCTCTTTCTACAATTTTTTTCTTCTTTTTCTTTTCATTATCCTCTCTTTCTATGTTTGTTTCATTTTTCTTTTCTTCCTCTCTTTCTACATCATTTTTATTTGTTGTCAAACACCTATCCAAGCTAATGTTGACTTCATTTTCCCCCTGTAAGAAGTGAGAACAATCCTCACCAAATTTAGTGTGGTAAACACCTCAATGTTGTCTATCCCATCAGGTGTAATCAAACAGACAAACAAAATCAAAATCTGAAATCACGACCTCGTGATTGTGCTAGCCTACTCTCTTACCAACTGAGCCAAACTTACAAGTCTAGTATATTTACAAATTCATCTATCATATATACAATACAAAAGTTCCGGTTACTATCTACAGTTGTTATAGAAGCAGGAGTAGCATTCGAACGTGCAGTAACCAGGCTGTATTTTTCTTACTTACCGTCATCCACTTTTCTCTCTTGCTATTTGTTGTGTCTCATTCTTTCTCTTTTATGTCTTATTTTTCAAATCATTGTAGCCCCACAAACGACCGACCAACCAGCCATGAGGATCACAGATTCTTCTGTCTTGAGTTGTCCGTATCTATAGGTGTTTGTGTATGTGTCTCCAAGCACTCCTGGTTACATTTTGGGGCTACAGGAATGAAAGTTCACAGGAGTACATCACTAAACGCTGTCTAAAATCAGTTTTTTTGTTGTTTTTTCTCAAAGGTTTTTGGGGGTTTCTATGGTCGTTTTGAACCGACAATATTCAAATCTTGTGCTGGTATTTTTAGATAATTTCAGATAAAAGATTTTTTTTTTTCCTAACTAAAATTTCAGATGATCAGTTCAGACACATGCGTGGGCTATGGTGATTAATTTATGCAAGATACAGATTTGCTTCTTTTTCCTTCGTATTCCTACCTGTCACCCTAAATTCCTTTTTTTTCTCCTTCTCTTTCATCATTTCACTGATTTTTATATCTTACTTTCTCTCTTTTTCATCTTCTTCCTCTTCTTCCTAGTCCTTTCCTACCTCCTTCTTTCGTCTTTGGTTTCTTTCTTCCAACAACCTTTATATTTCCATAGTTTCTATCCTTCATTCAGGTCTCTTATCCCAGGTTTACCTCCTTCGACTCTCCTTCCTTCTTTTGTTCACCTTCTCTTCCTTTCATTCTCCTCCCTTCCTTCCTTTGAACATTTTTATGTAGGAAAGTGCATCTAAGAACTAACCAGATTATTTTGATGCAAGATCAGTCAAGTTAGAATAATGGTATCATGATAGTCATAATTATGGCATTTAAAGCTTGATGTAGAGTGTAACTATTTTAATAAAGTTTAGGAATATTGAAATGTAGCAAATATATTACATTGACATTTTGTTTACTAACAGCTTAACAACATTAGATACAGGTTTACCAGGTATATCCAAGCGTATAAATTGACTTTTTAAGCGTCAAGTACTTTCCTTAATGGATCATATTCATCTGTTTAGACCCTTTGAACTTAACACTCTTGATGGACACAATGCTGCCTCATGTTCAAGAATCAATTCATCCCATGAATAATGGACTAAACTCCGGGTTGACCCAAGCCTCAATAGGGTCAAAAGCAAGAATTTGATTTCGAGGCTCCCAACTGCTTCTTTGGGCCCCTTCATCTCCCTTGGGGGCCCTCTCATGGCTAAAAGGCCCCAAGCAATTGTTTACTTCCCTTATGCCTTGGGCTGGCTCTAACTAAACATGAATCTAACCTTATTTTCAGGGGTGACGTTTCCATAGAATATTTACTTTTGGGCTCTTCATTTTCTTTCATTCCTTTCTCACTTCATCATCTTTCTTTCAATTTAATTCTTTTCTTCTTCTCCTCTGCTTCCTTCTTTTTTTTTTCTCTCTTACTTTATTTTTTTTCTCAATTCTTTTATTACTTTCTTTCTTTGACATCCCTATTTTCATTCCTTACTCAGTTTCTAGCAGGTGTTCACAATATCTTTTATTCATATAGATTCATATTATTAATCAGGTATGAAAGTATTATATATTTCCCTTGCGTTCTATACTATCATGACACCTTTTAGATAAATCATGTATTCCATCACAAGAGAACCATTTTACTTTAGATTTGATGGATTTTTCAAGGAATTTTTTATATCTTCAACTGGAAGAGTTTGTTTAAGTTCCAAAGGTAAGGAAGGATCATGCTTAAAATAACATGGACCACAGTATACTGGAGAAAAAATGCAAGTGAGAGATGCAAGAATGTTAGATGTCGGAGGGTATGACAAAGTAGACAAGTTCTGAAAATATTGGCTCCACAATGCCCGTGATAGAGAGATCTGAGAAATGATGGGAAAAGTCTGTCCAGAGATGGATGCTGAAATACTGATTTATTGGGGATCCACTATTTTTTTACATTGTTTATTTCAGTTAGGTTGTTTGGGCCAAGTGATACATTCACCATGTGATAATGGGAGATTATTTCAAATAAGAGACCCAATATGATATGACACAATTTATAATAATTCTACCAGATCTTATATTCATTTCTTAATAACATATATATATGTATATGTGGAGAGAGAGAGAGAGAGAGAGACATCAATTATTAAACCTAGCAAATTCACTGGTATTTTCTGAAACTTTGATCATCTAGAAGCCATTATCACTGCGTTCTCAGAGTTCTGCAGGCTATCATATCAATGAATGTGCATTGACTGTATAATAAATTTATTCACTGCTGTTTTGCTAAACAGTATATTTCTTCTCTGTTTTGACAACAGGTTACTTGTGGGAAATGTGGCCATCAACATTACCAACCACACAGTTCAGACACAAGCTCTGACCCTCTACTGCCAAGCTATTGCTCTAGATACTGAAATCAATACTTTATAAATATGAACATCGTAAATAATGTCAGTCTGATATTATTTCAAGAAGGTAAAAGAATGATATGCATTCAAACAAATTTATGTACTGTATTTCATCCTCAGTTACATAAATACACATTGAATACAATTGAGTGATTGTTGCAAGAGACAAAATGGTTTTCATTGTCTTTACAAAGAAAATCGGAAATTTTTCTTCTTTTGAAACAAGAATTTTCCCCCTCTAAAGAGGAAAAATGCTTTCAAAACTGCAAGCATTCATACACACACCAAGTCATACATTCGTTTAGGTTTTTCTTCAAATATGCTGTACTGCGTCTCAAAACAGGCGTTGGGGCCCAAGAAGGACAACCACATCATAATTGAACTTTGGATAATCAAAGGTAGATTACAATTGCCAAAGAAGTTCACTGGAGATTAAAGATATTTTCATCTCAAAATGAAAGAAATTATAAATAAAATAGCATTCAATTAATTATATGTCAGTTGATTACAAATTGAAGAAATTGATTGAATTGTATTCAACTTTCTGGTTTTCTGGATGAGCAGTTGATTATAAAGAATAATGACATATTGAGCCGTTATGTATTGAGAGGCTCTTGTATTGGTTGTCTGGATTATTATTTTCTACCAATACGTAGCAGCTATAGTGGGGCCTCAGAAGACGAGAATATTTGAATTTCATTTATATGATTTGATCATCATAGATTATTTATATGCAAAGCTGTGGTTAGCATGGTATATCTCCTGAAACCATTTTGTAAACTTACTTTGAGCTGAGGGTCACTACACAGGCTTCAGTAATTATGTGCAAGCCTCACAGGGAATATTATAAACCTGATGAAATTCTGTTTTTATTCACGGTTTTCTGGAAAACTGGGATACAATACAGAGAAAAATATTAGGGTTTACTGCCCATGTGCCTCATATAAAAAATTGGGCAATAACGGACTGTGTTATATGGAGGGACTCCCGAAATATTGTCTAGTTATAATTTTTGATTCAACAAAAGATATATTCATCTATCTTCTGTCTTTGAATATTAGAGACCGTCAACCAAAACTGTCAACGCAGATTTTTCAAGTCAGGCTGGCTAGTTGGTTGGTTGGCTGACTATCTATTTATGTATGTGTCATGCATACAAACCACACCAATCGAGCCAGAGGGCTGAAAATTCAAATGTTTACTCCTTATTACGTATAGAGAAGATTTCTGAAGATTTCTCACCCTAAATAGATTCTACTGCACCGGAAGGGAGGATCAGTTCACAATGTAAATATTTTCGCTAAATTGATCCTTTAGTTGGTGCCCAGCAGTATTAATGATTGTTTTGTTTATTTTCAATTTGAATCTTTTTGTGATCATTGCCCAACAAAAGATGAGAGAAGTAACTTATTCACTGACATCCACTTTTTCCAATTTTTTTTTCAAATTGATCACCCGTAACACAGCATGTTGCAAAAAGACATCAGCTGCGTGATGGCTTTTATTGATCGACTAAACCGACCTGTTTGATGTAGTCCTCAATGTCAACAACCTGTCTTTCTCTTCAATACAAAACAATGAAAGAACTAGGATTAAAGAGAAATACTTCAAACAATCTAGACTGTGTCACTCACCGAGCGGCTGAATGATGTTGCAATCGTTGAACTAATCGATAAAAACAAACTGATTTCACCATACAAACGTGACTTCAAAATCAACATTTTATGTCTACATTTCAATTTTGTCATCAAGTATAAGCTTGAAATATATATATATATATATATGGTATATGTGGTACAAATCAAGCTAGCAGTATAGCAAAATATAATAATATATCAATAATGTGCTCGATGCATCCAACTTTTTACTCTAAAAGTTGAATTGTTTTAGAGTAGAGCTGGAAATACATAGTAGAATGTGGAATCACTACACAAACTTGCTCACACTTCTGCCCTCATATATATTTATATATATATACATATATATATGAGGCCTGAACAGGGCAGAAACATGAGGTAGTTTGTGTAGTGAATCGACATTCTATTATATGTATGTATACATATATATATGAAAATGAGTATTCACTAAATAAACATGTTTATGTTTCTGCCCTGTTTGGGCTTCTTCAAGCGAATGAAACAGGGCAGAACATAAACGTGTTTAAGTAGCGAATCCTAATTTCATTATACTTAAAGCTCTACTCTAAACCAACTTAATATTTGAAGTTGAATGTATTGAGAAATTTATGAAATATATATATATGGCTGCAAATATACAATGAGACAGCATTTTCATCTGGCAGTCCCACTCTGTGAAAGAAAAATAACAATGTCTGGTGATATCATAATTTATGGCTTAGTTGCTCTGGGGTGAGTGAAAATGATGCTTCGGGCCCTCAAACCATAGCTGAACTCAGAGTCATCATCTGATGAAGGATTTGTTGGCATTCTTTTTTTTCATGTGAATAAAACATATATATATATATATATATATATATATATGTATGTATAAAAATCTTTTTTCTTCCTTTCTCCAGTTTCACAGCTATGATCGTCAAAGTCTGAGTTATCTTTGTTATGATGAAACCATGCTAAAATGATATTCCCAAGTTTAAAGAATGTTTAATATTCACAGATTATCTGTATTACATTTAAATTTTGTGATGGGCAAAGTTAGGGGTTTCGTAGATGCCGTGATGATCAAGGCAATGGGAATATTAGTTACGAGTTGACTACAGGAAGAGAGAGATTTGTTTAGCTTTATTTCCTCTTTCTGTGTAACCTGATATAACACAATGAAGATCAGGTTTAGGCTCTACATCATTCGCTGTCTGAAACGCACAGTAAACCTTGGCATCAGGTCAGATAGGGCAATACAAATTATCTTTTCATGATCTTTTTAAGTATATCTGCATATATCTAGGTAGGTATATCTATATATACATGTATTTGTGTATATATGTGATGTAAATGTATGCTGTAGAATGAACAATCTAAAAAAGTAACAAGTTGGGTGAGTCACTGGATGGAAATCATCTTGTGACCAATGTCTTTTGACAGCATGCCATGTTGGGAGTGAGCAATTGAAAATTGGAAAATGGGTTGAACAATGTTTAAGTTTACTTTGCTCACCTTTTATTGAGCAATCAACCTTTAAATTTGAAAAAAAACAAACATGGATGATGCCAGACGCAAAGTGAGGAACCAATTTAGCATGAACTTTCATTGCAAATTGAGCCCTCCCACAAAAACCTGTTTTGGGGAGAATACATGAATATATATATATATAGGCAGCCAACAAGAGCAACAGAAGGAAACTATGTTGACAGTTTTGGTCAATGATTTCTAATATCATTTAGATGTTTATTTTCATGTGTTCCTTGTTCACATCTTGCAAACCATGATAACCTTAAGGATGGAAGATAACCAAACACTGATCCGCAAACTGCGAACCATGAAACGTACAAATGAAAGAAACATGCTCAACCTCACATAGAGAGATCACAAGACAGCACAATACATCAGGGAGAAAACAGTAGTGTGAGACGTCATAGAATTCATTAAAAAACTCAAATGGCAATGGGCTGGTCTTGTTGCAAGAATGGCAGATGACTGATGGCCATCATGAATCACTATGTGAATCCCAAGTGATCAAATGTGAAATCTAGCCCAACAGAATATGAGAGGTGAGACAACTGGACGAGTTCAGAAAATACTGGCTTCGCAAGGCACACTATAGAGAGAAGAGGCAAATCCTAGGGAATGTCTACATCCAGCAATGGACGATAAAAGTCTGATGATGATATAAGTTATCTATGAAGACATTTACATTTGAGTTCAAATTTTTTTTTAGTAGAGAAATGTATTTTTGTAGATGTATATAAATGTGAAATTTCATATTCCTCATACATACGTATGAACATGTGTGCATAGAAAAACAAGTTGTCTGGTTCTGCTACTCATCTAATTTACCCCTACATAATGAAGCGCACGATAAGGTTTAGAGAAAAAAATTTTTTTCAAAATCATACACGGAAATTGATGCCAATAAGTGCTAATGAAAAGTTTTTGGCATGTGATCATGAAAAAATTAGTCACCCTAATTCCTAATTTCAGCATCTCCCTCTGATTGCTTGTTAAAAAGTGATGGCTGAAACAAGAATACTGCTTACAAATGGTTGTGGCAAAGTCTATACTACATTTGGATTACATGCACTGCTCAAATTTCCCAAACATAGATATGTGTACATACACATGCTAACACATATACAAAAAAAAATGCCCATATATAGATGCATTTGTATGCATATATTATGTATATACAACCTAATATTTGAGGCCCCTGTTAGCCAATGTTGACCCAGAAGGTACTGACCAGATTCAACATTGCTCAACTTGGATGATCATTCAAGAACCAGTATATCCAACGTGATTTGGCCATAATCTAATGCTGTAGATATAAATAAATTTCTTGTATACAAACATTTGTTTTGAACAGATATTCAGTATTTGACATAACTTTTTGTTTATTTAAGATGTTATCTTATGTCATAGGATTTGCTTCTGATTACTGAGAGATCGGATTTGTTGTGCATCCTCCTTCAAATCTATACAATAGGTATATAGCATTGGTATATGCTTTTTTGGCGGGATTATCTCTAAGCAAATGTAAGCCTGAATTTGATTCATATAAACTTTATCGATAACCACCTGTCTATATATCTATTGAATCACCCTAGCCATCAAAGATGGTGAAGGGTTCTATCCTTTATTATATGTGCATGTGTTTGAGTATTCCAGCACTCCTGGCAATACCGTTTTGTCTGCAGACTTGAAAATTGGCATCAGTGCTCCACTAGGCTTCTTCTGGAAATATCATTTAGTTTTGGGGAAAAAAAGTGTTTCGACATTCAGAGGACTTTATTTTGATTGGGAGTATCAATAACAACAGATGTTTTTTCAACTCTAAATTGAAAGTTTTCCAGTATGAAAAAATTGTGATGTCATCAAAAGAATTCATTCCGACCATATTCATCCTCGATGGAATGACTTCACATTTTGATGCTGGAATATATATTTCCCCCTGTCCCTGGAAAAGTGATAGCGGATGCCCATGGTTGAAGATGATTCTAAACTCAGTTGTTCTCCTACCATGTGACTTTGTACAATTTTTAGCGTGTTTGGCCATATCTATTCAGCTTTTTTTAACCAGTCAAATGTCCCTTTCTGCTGTCTCCCACCAGTTATCTTGGGCTGTCCCCTTTCCTTTGTCCCCTTGGCCTGTCCCCTTTCCTTTGTCCCCTTGGCCATCCATTTAATGGTTCCATTGATAGTTTGTGTCTGGCAGCATTCATGCTTGTTTTTTTTTGTTTTTTTTAAAATTAGACTTTTTAGTTATCCAACAAGACGAGAAAAATAACTCCTCCTTTCATCACTCCTATATCTGATGTTCTGATTGATCATCCCAAACAAGGCATGCTGCCAAAAGATGCCGGTCATGTGACTGTTTCTAATATGTGATTGACCAGACTTATTCCTGTATAAATTTGAAGCTGGGTATTGCTTTGAAATGATTCCAAGAGCAAATACAAAATATAATTTTTTCTTGATGAACTGAACAAAGGTTCTCCTAAACTGACACTATCTATTTTTAAGAAAAATTTGCTTTTTGTTACATCAACATTGATGGATGGATAGACATAAACAGAATTAGATAGATAGATAGGTTGTTAGTCGCTCGACAGAAATCATCAGGTGACCAACAGCTTTCAGCAGTGTGTCGTGTTGGGAACAATCGATTTTTATAAAAAAGTATGAATGCTGCCAGACAGAAATTAATTTTGGACCAATTGAGCGTGAACTCATATTGCGAATTGAAATCTGCCCCCCCCCCCCCCCCCGGTAAAAAATCTATTTAAGGAAAATTTTTTTTTCTTTCTAAATTGAAAAATGTTTTTCCAATTCATAATAAGGTGTCAGTGTTGAAGTTTTCAGCCTTTGAGCTCTGTTGATATGGCCTGTATGCATAATACGTACTTATAGACCTAGCCAGCCTATCAGACCAGATTCAAATGATACTTATGTCGACAGTTTTGGTTGACAGTTTCTAAAAGATAGAGAGATAGATAGATAGATGGACAGCGATGTAGTCTCAGAAGCATTGAGTTTATATGGTTTTGCATTCTCGAAGAGGCTTAAGCGAAGTTCAAGAACACCTGATAAATCTGTCAGAAACAGTCAACTAGAACTTTTACCAGAACTGTCAGCAGAAGTTTCTTCTGTTTTTAAGTAGGTTTGCTGACTGGCTGGCTTCTTATGTATGTATGAATCACATGCGCAAGAAGTAATAGTTGAGGTAGAGGGGTAAAAATATAAATTTATTTCGTCTAGAAAAACCTTTTTTGTTTTTGTTTTTGCTATTTGGATATTCCACCCCTAAATAGGATTTTAGTGGGGGGGGGGTTCAATTTACAATGTAAGTTTATGCTGAATTGGAGCCTTTGTTCCTGACAGCTCATTTTTTGAATTTTGAGACTTTTTAGCAATCAATGCACAAGAAAAGGCGAAAGGCGTAACTTATCCATTGATCACCCATTTTTCTAGTTTTTTAATCGATCACCCCCAACATGACATGATGTCGAAGGACGTTGGTTGCTTAACAGTTTTGATTGAGTGATCAACCGGAACTGCTTCCATTTTCTTTCTCTTTCCTCCAGTTTCTCACTTTGTGTACAGAGCTCTGCTCTCGTGAACCTGACTTATATTTACTTATTTGAATAAGTAATCAGGACTTATTGGTGCAGTCATTTATGATTCTTTCACACTATTTTTTCATGAGTTTTGGTTTTGTTACAAAAGAGAAAAAGTCACTTGCTCTTATCACACTGACAATTTCATTTGGATTTCTATTGAGACACCTGAGTTATTTGAACAGACATGCCATTGTGCTTGTATTTACCCACAGATGCAAGCAACATATATATATATATATATATATATATATATATATATATATGATATAATGTTGTGTGAATGTGAGGTAATTTGCAAAAATGTTGACAGTAATTTGACATGGTGGAAAGTGAAAAATTTGAGATAAACAAGTCTTACGTCTAAGAAAAAAAGGTCAATTATTATGAGGACAGGTTTTATGCATTTTGCTGGTTCTGGCAAATTTTTCAAATGCACAAAGTGATGCAGAAAACTCTTGTAAATAAATGTGTATCCATTTAAATGTTTGAAAGATATGCCAACTTTCCTCATTTCTTCCTTCAATTGCTTCTATCATATTTTTTTTCTTTTCACATCGTCTAATTACCATCATTTATACTTATGTTATATTAAGAAATGGATTTATAGTCTAACAGAATAATTATGGATGTATCATATTATTTTAAATGACCTCCTATCATTTTATGGATAATGTGTCACTTGGTCTAGATACATTGAATAGAATAAACAATTAAAGAAGTAGGGTCTGCTACTGGGATCTAACATATGGCTGATCAGGTCTCATTGAGCTAAACAGCCCGGTGGAAAGGTGAAAGCCCAAATAATGTTGGTATAAAAATAAACTATTACCTTTAGATTCAAAAATGACTAAATTGACTTGACCTTACTTTTAGAGGTCACAAAAAGTCTGAACCGTCTATTATATGTTCATAGTAAAGTTACTCTTGTAAACAAATTTACAGCCTGTAATATATATAAGATTAAGAAGTGGATACATAATTGGACAGAATAATTATGAACACATTATAATATTTTAAACTTCATTTGAAAAGACCTGTTATTACACAGAGAATGTGCCACTTGGCCAAGACAGTTTAAATGAACAATTAAACAAAGTGGAGCTGCAGCAGGAATCAGACTTGTGACTTGATTAAGTAGCTTCTTGAACGTAATGTTCCTGTTATCATTGAGCTAAACAGCCCAGCAGAAAGGCCAAGGCCAAAATATATATTTATATATATACATATATATATATGAATTATTTGTATAAATGTACATAATGGAAGATATCGAGGTATACTTGAAGAGGAACGGTTAAAATGTTCAAATGGTTCACTAAAACCGTTCAGAATGTCAAGAAAATATGTTTAAGCTCCTGGGGGTTTGTTTTTTGGAGTAGATTTTCTTAAAACACTACCTGAATTATCAAGAATTCCCAAACATTCCTATAAGAATGCCTTCGTCTGAAAGAAAAACCAAGTTACTGTTTAAATATTATGGCCTAAGTATCAGCTGAAATGCCAATTAGCTGCAGAAGTCCTCATTAATATGACAAATTAGTCCCATTGTAAAAACATAACCGGCAATAAAAATCAGTCAACTCAATATGTAAGTATATAAGTATATACATCACTGAGAAAAAATGCTAGACGAAAAAAGACCTATAAATCACAAGAAAAACAAACTCCAAAAAGGAAAGTCTGATAAATATCAAGCTGAACATTATTGATCTGAATTGGCAAGTGTTCAGAGGTTCTTTTTTTACTTATCTATTTCTTTTTTAACCAACAAATATACTTACATTGTTTTCCCCTTGCCTGCCTGTATCGTTCTATACATGTTTGGTTTTTCCAAATTAGATACATCAAAACTTAAGCCTCAGGGACTTCAGGGTTACCTGCACAGCACTTAATTGTTGGCTTCTGAACAAAGCCACCACACCTGGGGAGAAATTTGCAGTATACTAGTGCATTGCAGTTAGAAACTAAAAGTGGAAAATGTAGTTATTTTAAAAATCATCAAGAGAGATTTTCTTCTCTCTGTCTGGAATCAGAGAGACTTATTTCAGAAGAAAGATAAAATTAACAGGTTCTGAGATTTTGTCTTGGTGCCTGTGACATAGGCTATCACGTAGACCGCCAAGTGCTAAGAGGTATTTGTCATGTCTCTGAGACAGTACGACTTTCCAAATTCAAGTGGGAAAAAGAATCAATCAAACTTAATAAAAACGGCCAAAATGAGAAAATTCCCGGATGTGAAGTCAGATTTTATCGGAAATATTGGACAGTTAAATACTTTCTGTTGTATTGAAACTAAGAGAAACAATTGGCAAAGGAAAACCTCATGGCCGAGATCGACTTCTGTCAGGCTTTAAAGGTAGATAGACAGATACACTGAAGTAAAAAGAATTAATTAGATAGACATTGAATCACTGTAGCCATCCATGATGGTGAGGGGTTTTATCTTTCTTTTGAATCTAATCAAAAGATTGACCCTCAACCTGAAATCCATGCAATGTGCACACGACAGAATCATGCTCAACCTCACGTGGAGAGGTCACAAAACAGCACAGTACATTAGAAAAAGACATGGGTTAGGAAAACATTGGAAAATTCAAATGGCAATGGGTTGGCCATGTTGCAAGAATATTAGGCAACCGTTGGACATCACAACTTACAATAATAGATGCTAAAAGGTTGATGATGATGATGATGATGATGATGAATCACCTGAATGTGAATGCAGAAAAATTCTCGAAGAAAATGTCACATGAATGGATGTGTCAAGAGAAATCCAAGGGAGGTAACTCCCCATAGAGATTACAAAAAAGATGTCAAGAAGATTAAATGATTGCGAGGTGAGAAACGATGGTAGATAAAAACAGAAATAAATTCCTGATAAGAACTAAAAAGGATGCTCAGAAACTGAATGAAGATGAGCGGGATTAAATAAAAAGAATGCAGGTCTGGTTATTCATTCAATAGAAACTGTCACATGACAATATTTTTTGGTTACATGTTGGGGATGATCAAGTAAAAAAATTGGAAAAAAGGGTGATCAAAGAATAAGTTACTTCTTCCACCTTTCATTGCACATGTGATCACCAAACAGTACTAATTTTTCAGCATGAACACAGTCAGATATGAACTGAGGGACCAATTTAGCATAAGTTGATATGAGGATGATGTTGGAGACAAAAGCAAGCAATGGAGACACAACAAAGCTACAATATCTTTATCAATAGACTACAGTTTTTATTAGTTATAAGCAGCAGTTTCCTCTGTCTCACTTGGTCCTTCCCTCAATTTGTCCTCCACATTATAATACCCTCTCATTTAATTCTTTGAGTACCCCACCAGAACGAGAAATTATTCAGGCAGGAAAATTATCGTAAAAAAAAAGTTTTCCTCAACATGATAGATTGTAAGGGTTTAAACATTCAGCTTTCTAGCCCCGTTGGTGCCACCTGTATGTATAACACACATTTCATACCTGGGTGTATGGGGACTCCTTGATTAAGGGGGCAGAGGGCTGAACTTTCCTAAAAATTTATACAGTTCCACCCAAATTCGATCGGAGGTGTTGCCCTTTCTGCTCCCTTTACCCACATACCTATGTATCCCTACATACATACATTGCTAGCCAGGCTGAACCACTTAAAAACCGAAGAAACCTATGTTGACTGTGTTTTGTTTGACACTCTCTACAATCAAAGGAAAGGCTTAGAGGTGGGAATAAGAATACAAAATAATAAATGAAATTTTTTTTCAAAAGAAAATCTTATGTAATAAAAAATGGAAGAGAGAGTGTCAAAAAATCAGAAGAGTGAAAAATAAAGAATAACATTCTTCATTGCACTAGAGTCAAACTCCCTTGCTTCATTAAATCCTAAAAGGTAAACAAAACAGAATTCATTCCTTCAATCTTATTCGAAAACTGTGTATCCCATTTCAACACCTTCTTTAATAATTCCTGTAATAAAATAAATCATCCTAAGTTGAAAGAGTGAATTCGTCATATATTTTTGCAGATGCAACTCTTATTTTAGCCATCACGATGTCTCTGGTTATTGGTGAGGTCATTGTCATTGGTGTGACAAACAAAAACAAAGTTAAAACTTAATGGTACTAGTTTGACTGTTTTGCATAACAGAAATTCAATGTTTATCTAAAAAAATACTGAGAACTCACAAATGTAAGTTGACACAACATGACAACATGGCATCCTTCTGTCTTTTTCCCTCGCTCTAAAATTCATATTTTAAACTCAAATATCTAAATTGCAATGTCTGAAGAATTTACGATAAAGTCAACTCTAGGAGTTTGACAAAAATCCACTGAAAGTTGTAGGACATTGTGATTGTTGGTTGTATCATCAAATGAAGGAGAAGACAAAGCCAAATGTCTGTAACATGGAAGAGAAAGACGAAGGAGACAAAAGCAGACAGTAGGAATACAACAAAGCTACATTACCTATATCAATAGACTACGGTCTTTGTTAGTTATAAACAACTGTTTCCTCTATCTCTCTTGGTCTTTCCTTCAGCACATCCTCCACCTTATAATACATTTCTCCTCTAATTCTCTCATTCTCTCTTCCTTTACATTCTAAGATCATTTACTTTCTTTTACAAGATTTTCCTCCAACACTTTTTCTTTTTCTTACTGGTATTAGAAACTGTCAACCATATTACCAACATAGGTTTCTCCAGTCCCCATAAATGATTCTACCTGGCTGGCTATGTATGTATGTGTGTGTCACTGGTACCTGCCATACCAAGAGCTGGATATTCAAACATCTAAGCCTTACAATTCTAGAAAAAAAAATTTTTTTTTTTTTTAACCCTCTCTACCCAAATAGGTTTGTTGGGGGATCAATTTACAATCTAATTTCATTCTAAACTGACCCCTTAGTTTGTGTCTGGCAGTGTTCACACTTGTTTTATTAACTAAACAATAGGCATGAGAAGTAACAGATTTATTGATCTCTGCTTTCTCTAAATGTTCCAATCGATCTC
This sequence comes from Thysanoteuthis rhombus, assembly GCA_963457665.1. Lineage (NCBI taxonomy): Eukaryota > Metazoa > Mollusca > Cephalopoda > Oegopsida > Thysanoteuthidae > Thysanoteuthis > Thysanoteuthis major. Next base: position 7,949,473 of record OY735212.1, on the reverse strand, counting down.
TCAGATTTTTCTATAGAATGTAAATACATGCTAAATTGACCACTTTTTTGTTTCTGGAAGCATTCATGTTTGTTTTGTTTTTTTTTTCTTAATTCAAAATTATGTAGCAATCACTGCCTAACAAAAGGCAAGAGGTGTAATTTATTATCCACCCCTTTTTTTTCCAATTTTTTTAATGATCTCCCTCGAGATGCTGGCAAAAGATGTCGATTTGAGGGTGACCCGTCTTGGAACCTCAACAGTGGGAAAGCCCCCATGAGCTTTATGAATAGTAGTTCACCTACCATATCTTCTACTGAGAACTAAATGCCAAGCCCCCAGGTCCCCCCAAATTTTTAGCTACACCTCTGTTGGTGGGTAGAGTTGGTAAATATTTAGCAGATATGAAGCACTCTTTGAGTTTTTCACTTCCTCTCTCTACTTATCTTTGTGCTTTCCTTTTTCCCGAAGTTTATTCCAATTCAGAATAAAAATTACTCCCCCCCCCCAACACACACTACTCTGTGTATTCCGACTGCGTCTTTTCAAATCTTTATTTCATTATTTTTTTCATGTGATCCGCATTCTCTGGATATTTTCTCTTTCTTATGTCTTTATTATGTTGCTGTCTTCACCATTGTACAGACTTGTAATTAAATGTAATTCAAACCTGAGAATCTTATTGTTGTATGACAGAGTGAGAATTTGTTTCTAATTATTTTTCCTAGACAATAACCCCGCCCTACCCACACGACTTCTAACGCTACCAACACAACGTAACTAGCCAACAAATCAAATGAAAATGTACGAAACAAAAAGAAATGGTGATGGTTCTTCTTTGTTACTTTTCAGGCACTTGTTTGTAGTTTCTTCTTCTGATTGTGTTTTTTTTCCTCTGTTCTCTGCTTGAAATCAGACACCGTCAACTAAAATTGTTATCACAGGTTTCTTCAGTTTGTAAGTTGGTCCTGCTGGCTGGCTATCTATGTATCACGCATACCAGAAGGCACCCATTGAACTAGAAGGCTAAATATTTCAGTATTTACTCCTTATTATGTCTAAAAATGAATGGCTCGTGTTTGGAGATGCTGGCAGAATACAAGGTGGAGAGATGAACTTCACAAGTTCAGAAAGTATTGGCTTCACAACGCCCATGAAAGAAAGGTCTGGTGAATCCTGGGGAAGGTCTATGTCCAACGACAGACGATGAAAGAATGATGATGATGATGTCTAGAAAAAAAACATTAGTCTTGATTTGTTTTCTTGAATCATCCCCCCATGCAAACAAACACAAACACATCTACAATCACAAATTTTGCAGCATAAGTTTATGCTAAATTGATTCCTTAGTTTATGTAGCACCATAAATACTTGTTTTTTTTGTTTTTGTTTTTTTAAATCTGACTGTTTAGTGATCACTGCTCAACAAAAACAGTAGATGTAATCAATTCATTGATTAGCCCTTTTTTCAATATTTTCATTGATCACTCCCAACGCAGCATGCTGCCAAAAGACATTTTGCCATTTGGCATTTTTGATTGGGTGACAAACCAGACCTGTTCTTTGTAATAATTTATTTCATTATTTTACAATTTTGTTTTCTTTCTATTTCTTTCAACTTCTATCTTTCTTTTTCGTCTTTAGTTTTCCATTCTCCATCTTTTTCTTTTAGTTTTTCTCCTTAGATTTGATTTATTCTCATTCATTTTTCTATCTTTTGAGTTTTTCTTTTTTTTCTTTCCTCCTTCCAATTCACTTCATGTTAACGCTTTTCATTCAGAGTTTTTGTTTTCACCTTCCCATCCTCGGGCGTCTGCTGTCACTTTCCCAAAGAAAAAAGGGGAGGGGCAAAATCATTTTATTCGGAATACATCTCAATGCAAAACCCTGTTACAGCAAAAGAATAATACCATCCTTTTTATTTGTGTCCGTTCAGTTGGGGTTACATAAAACAATTTGTACTGCACCATTATTATCCTTCATTGATTACAAGGTTCCAACTTTCGAACTCCCACATCCTACAATCACAAGAAAGTCTAAGAAAGTCTGATCTAACAGACACCCAAAGCTTCCGCCATTATTTTTTTTCTTCTTCTCACATTCTTACCATTCTTTTTTTAATTCTATTCTCTTGCTTTCTTGGGTATTCTCTCTTTCTCTTTGGTGTTTTTTTTTTTTTTTTGTAATACATTTGGATGACGTAGCATCCCTAGTACTGTTTATCATTATTGACTGACAGACTAAAACACTCCCACCACCTCTCCTTCCTCATCCCTCTACATATGTCTGAAAGGACAATGGAGAGAGAACTCCACTGCCAACTCAACTGCATTTTTGAGAGACTTCCTGGCTAGATCTTCACACAAAAAAAGAAATCAAACTAGACCATCTATGGCCTGACTTTCAGGCTTGTTTGCATTCTTATTGGCAAAATTTTTCTCTTCCCCTTGTTCATCTTCGTTTTACTTGGATCTTTTTTGTTAGCTTTCCATTTTACCCAGAGACATAGCTTAGGGGGGCCCTGTCGGAGCTGGGGTTCTAAAGCACTCCCATGTCCCAAAACATGTAGCTTTATGAATATTCATTCAACTATTGCATTTCAACTGACAAATATCACTAAATGCTGGAAGGAGCCCTTCAAGGAGCCAAGCATCCCAGGTTCCAAAATTTCTAGCTGTGCCCCTATTCAGTAAGTTTGTGCTTAATCGGTTCCTTCATTTGTATTCAGCAACATTCACCCTTTCTTTTCAAAAATTCAGAATTTTTATATTGATCCAACAAAAAGACGAGAGAAACAAGTAATTCATTGATTAGTCTTTTCCCCCGATTTTCTTTTTAGCTGATCACCCCCGACACGATATGCTAAGCATACCATTCAGATTTTCCAAGTGATCTGACAAAAAGACGAGAAAAGTAACTTATTCATTGATCAGTCTTTATTTCCATTTTTTTCTAGTTGATCACCCTCAACAAAACATACTTACTGTACCTGTTTTTTCTGTGTTCATTATTCATGTTTCTCTTTAACTCTTTTTTTTTTTTTTTTTTTTTCATCTATTCTCTCTGCTACTCTGACTGCTGGTTCGTATACTAAGCATATAAAAGTCAAGAGTAATGCACCAAGTGACAAATGTGGCTTTTGTCGGAGAATTAACAAAACGTACGATAAATGTGCCTTCCCTTTATCGGCACTTGTTAACGACTATATTCATAACACAACAAACCACCGTCTGACTCTTGATAACAAAACCAGCACCCGTGATAGTAAAGTTAACAGGATCAACAACCTCCATTTCATTTGTAATGTGTCTGGCAAATATACCTAAGCAAGATTTGCCAGAAGTAATAAAAAACATTGAGATATTCACTGATGTGAAGTTAGTTTCTTGCAAGACCTAAAGTTGATAATTTTAGTGAGCTGATCGAATCACAACCAGCCTTGTGGGCTACAGATCCTTCTCCTTTTGGCCAAATCTGCATTATGTCTGTGTATGTCTGTGTATCTTTGGGTCACATCCTGGTAAACATAATGGGGGCTACAATATGTAAGTTTGTGAATATACCTCTAGACACCATCTGGAAACATTTTTTTTTTTCTTTTTCAGGGAACTGCTTTTTGAGGGTTTCCATAGTCATTTTGGACCAACAATGCTAAAATCTTTTAGATCATTTTTGATAAGAGATCTATTTTTTAGATAATTTTTTAGATAATTAGTGCTGGTGCACATGTGGGCTAGGGTGATTTAATTATGTGAGGTACAGATATTATATGATAAGTTTATATAATTTTCTCTCCGAAATTGAAGATGGTCATAATCTCAGCATATAATAAAATGCAATGTATATTCATTCTACTTTCGTTACACTTTTTATGTCACAATATGATGACATAGTAAAAATAGAATTTTATGTTATGTTAATCTTTATAGATCAAACATGTGAATTTTGGAGCAAAATATTCTTTATGTGTATCATCACATGTGTGTGTAACAATATTTTGACATGAAATAACATGACCATCAGTAATTCGCCCATCCCTTTGTACTGGACTCTTCCAAATTTTTTTTACATTACTTAATTCGACCTTTGACCTCGTTTGATATTCAGTAAATATTGAATATTTTACATAAAAATGCTGTGCTACGTATTATTGTTGATGTTTTATATGTTTGACATAGGTGTAATACATATACAAAGCAAATATTTCCGTCATTTTTTATGGTTAGTGTAAACTAGTTTTCATAATATTTTAAGAGATAAGGTAACTTAGAGCAACAGTTTGTAAGGTCTCTCTAATGCAGAACCATTTGGTACCCCAAAAAATATTATCTTAGGAATTGTGAAAGTAATTGTGAATTTTCATTGAAGAACTTTCCTTTCACTTTGAGAATAAACTTGGGGAGAAAAAAGAATCCTAAATGGCTTCACCATTCAAAAATGATAAAAAGGAGAAAAAAAAAACAATACTCATCATTTATCAACCTTTTTCATTGCTCACCATATGAACAATAAAATTACCCTGAAAGGGTAAACGCTTCAAATTTAGCATAAAGACTTCTGCTAGATTTTTTTATGCTCTTCTTATTCAGGATCTTGAAAGAGATGGATTTCAAAGTATTTGTCTCTTTTGAGAGAGATCATCACTCAATGCTTATTCCGTACTGTTTACTCTTTGGGGGGAAAAAAACGTGCAGTTGAGGCTTGGCGATGGATTTCTAAAGTTTTTGTAGCAAAAACGTAAACTTCTGAGATAACTCAGAACAGCTTTTTTACAGTTTCTACCAATATATTCATATAGAAACCATCTGAACGATTGAAAGACGTGCATATTTATGCTTAATTTGTTTTGATCTTAGGATAATATTGCAAATATGACTTTTTATATATATATATATATATATATATATATATATATATATAAAATTCACCCTGCTTTCCAAAAATAGTGTATTCCTATGAAAAAGTTATATAAGCCAAAATAGAGTGAAGCCAAGGAGCCATTACCATTTATTTATACGAAAAATTTTCATTATGTCTAACAAAAACTAAACCTTGGATAACCATAAATCAATTGCAATGACCAAACAAATATATGAAGGTGTTATTTTCATCACAAAACCCAGAAACATTGTGTAAAACACTGTAATTGTATTTTAATCAATTGCAATTTGAATGAATTCAATATTCCAGTCATAACTAATTTGAATGAATGTTTTTGAATGGTGCTGTTGTTCTTCATGACGTGGGCACTGTCAAAGGGGTATAATCCATATCTATATTTTAATGTTTTGGTTATGCCTCCTCTATTTCTTCTGAACTGTGTGCTTGCAATGTTCAAATTTGTACTTCTCTCTTCATACAAATAAACATATTTCTGCACTAGCTTTGTTGCTCTCCATTAAATTCAAGCCTAGTTGCAGCAGTGTCAAACTATGTCAACTGAAGATGGTCACTGTAACTTTTAGTATATTTATTCATTAGAATGAATAAGTCATTGCATATTTCTATCTGAAATTTCCTGATACATTTAGGATTTGTTTTTTTTACTCAGTCAGAAATAGTACCACCTACTGATCACTTGGTCATGATTTCCAATCACTGTAGGGAAAGGCCCATTTCATAAATGTATTTGTTTATCGGAACGAAATAAGTTGTTGCATATTTCTGACATGAATATTCATTGATTTGTAAGATTTGTCAGTTTTGCTCAGTCGATAAGAGAGCCACCTGCTATTCACTAGGACATGATTTCAGATCACAGTAGGGAAATGATCATTTTAGTAATGTGTTTATAACTACTACCCATAACAGATTGGTTCAAACACTGTTGCTGGGTTTTGGTTATTCAAGTACAATGACATTATCTGTATCTATAATTCTGGACTTTGCCCAACCCTCAGTAATTTTGCAGACACACACTCCTCAATGAATAGGGAAAATGGTTTTGTTTTTTTAACCCCCGCCAAATGGGTTATCATTGGAGGGTTTATTTTACGATGAAAGTTCATGACAAATTGGTCCCATAGTTTATGTTCAGGCTTTTTTTAGTTTTCAAAATATCAAAATTCACAATTCAAACAATAATAGTAGTATTTTCATCAAGGTTACTTAATTTTACCACCATCACTGCTTAATTTATTAAATAAAATGCTACATGTATGGGTTGAGGTGATTCATAATTTCCCTGGGAATGCTACTTTATTCATCAAATTTGGTGTTGATTGTTTTTGTTTTTCTTGTTACAGCTAAAAAAACAAATTCAGTTCCTGATTTGAAGTAGAGTTTGGCAAGAAAACAAATTCTAGAGTCCAGTGAGCTTTTTCAACTGTTTATTGACAAGAGCTGAGAATCACATTGTGATTTTGTGAACCTAAAATGTGCCCTTTCTGGTTGTTGCAAAAAAAATACCACAATTTCTTCCAGTCTCTCTCCTGAAAATGTGACAAATTTTTTTTCATATCTAATATGCGTTTTTTTTTCCTTTTTAGGTAAGTGCCACCATTTCTTATTTGTTGCTTTTTTGGTGAGTATCACTGCACTTTTTGTCTTTTCTTGAAGCTCATACAACAGCATTGTGATGAAACACATATTCAATTTAAGTAAAAAATAGTTTTTAATGTTGACTTTGTTCCAAAGATAATATCTCCACAGACTTCATGGATCAGATGATTATGAATTATAACTGTGGATTGGTTTGGGGGATTTTTTTTTCTTTTAGAGGATTTGTATTTACTCTTAATCAGACATACTTCTTGTTTTTTTTTCATATGAGTGTTTGTGGTGTCAGTCATATATAGTCAAGAAAGTTTTACAGGTTTAAACACTAAACATTTGAAAAACTTTTTCAATAGATTTTTTTGTGTCACTTCAGTCATCCATTTCCCAATATCTGTCAATGCAATTTATGTAATCTTCAAAAGTGTTTTTTCCCCTGTTTCCTCTGTACTTTGTTATTATTGTACAATGTATAAATTGTCTCTTGTTGGAATCATCAGTTATTTACCATGCAACAGTTTTGGGAATTTCAAAAACAAAACAGTTATAACAACATGACACCCCAGCAGTGTTAATCAAACACCACCAACCTTCATTATATAGTTTTCATCATGTCATTTATATAAGGTTCAATGTATATTGTATTATGATATCATTATATTCTACATATTCATTCTTTGAAACAAGGATTACTTATGTAAGTTACCCTGAAAACGTTTTTAGCAATGAAGGCTCAGTAATTATAACAATAGACGTGACTCTCTCTTGTGTCATTTCTATTGAATATTCACTCATGTGAATATCAAATCCATTGAGTCAATTTCAATTTCATACTGCATGCAAACCATTAAGATATCATCTTTAAGAATAATAATTACACAGAAAAAACTTCCTCGAGTAGATTCTCTACCATATTCAACCGAAGAATTTGACAATTATTTTTCACTAACCTTTAAGTTCATTCTTTCATATTGTATAACGTATATATATATATATATGTGTGTGTGTATATATATATAATACATATATATATATATATATACATATGTGTGTGTGTATATATATATATATATATTCATATATATATATATATATTCTCACATGCTTTATTATTTTATGAAGAACTTTTCTTTTTCCTGATAATGCTACTTTTGTATTTAGAGAATTTTGATGAGTAGAATCTTCTGTCCATCATTACATGACAATATCTGAGTAATTTACCAAATAAATCTGACATTCACACCTGAAATAACTTCCAAGGCCTCATCGGTCAAGATGGACCATGAATGAACAGTTTTTTGGCTGCAGTACCACTTGAGGCACCTCTTCCCTCCTCTCTCAGCCATAATGTGACTTCAAAAGGAAAGCATTGGTCAATAGAGTTTGAGATTAGCATAGCTGTGGGGAATGCTTCCTCAGCTGCTTACAGCATCTGGTATTTCCAGACGGTCATATATCTAGGTACTGACCAGGCTTGCTTAACTTAGATGATCATACAAAAACCAAATTATTACAAAGAGAGCATTCACTTGTGAGCTACCACAAAGATTTTAGACAATTTTTTTCTAATATCATCTATGACAAAAAGAAGAATGAAAATGCATTCCTAAAAACTGAATCAGAAGAAAATTAAATATTGTATTTTTTTTTCATATAATTCAACCGTGAGTATAAAACAAGTTCTGATGTTGAGCAAAGAATATTAAAAAAACCAACTGATTCAGTATAAGCTACGTCTGTTATTTCATCATAATGTTGTCATGAGAGATACACCTTTCTTGTGGTACTTGGTCAGCTGTTCCTGAAACATGAATTTCTTTCATCTTCAACATATCAATCATTGTTTTCTAGTCGTAAAAGTTAAATTTTCATCAGTGATGATGAATCCACCTTGAAATGATTTTTATCGGATATCACACAATATGCACCATAGACTACCTTCATAGCATTTCATATAAATCCATGGGGATTAATCAAGTTAAAACAAGTGGCATTATTGCTTGGTAAAATGATTGTGTCTATCAATTCATGCAAGCAAAAGTATTGCCCCCTAATCTTTGGTTAAGTTCAACTGCTGATTAGGGGCCCTTTTTCAAGTAAAAGAAACATGTCTCATATTCAAGAATATACAGTAATTATTTGAAGTAGTGAAGTTCAGAATGTAGATATTATCGCTGGTTTCAGAAATGCACTGAAAATCAAGACTTTCGGTGTTTTTACTTTCTACAATATATCAGGTTGAAATATCCTAAAGGTTTTGTTGATAAAGTAAATAGACATGATACCTTAATTTTAGTATGACTTTTGACTTCCTGGGCCTCCTAATTAAATCCATGAAAGAATGTCACAGCTTTCAAGCATTGCTATATGTTTTGGCCTCTCCATGGTTTTCTCTTTGTTATTTTTTTAAAAGAATATCTTTGGAAAAATCTGCTCCTTACCATTTGTACATGTTATCTACTTGGGTGAATGGCAACTTATTTTATCATACCCTATACATCAATAAGTGATTTTGTTCTTGAGAAAATTCAGTGTGCTTGTTTTTGAAAATTCACATGTTGACAAATATATCTGCAGGACACTATCCATGTTTAATTCTAACTTGTCTGACCACAGAATATTGTTCAAATCTTCCACAGTCCAATCAGTGATTTCTTAGGCAAAGGCAAGGTATTTTTTGCGATTGATAGAACCGATAAATGGTTTCTTAACCATTACACAACCTCCCCATCTAGCTATTGCTATACAGCACAAGACGTAACTTAAGGGTCCGTACCATTGAAGATCTTCCCTGGGAATTTGGAGGTATTTTGAAGTGGTCACACATTGAGATAATTTTCATCCTTGGTCAGCCACAATACTTCACACTCAGCATGGTACCTTTCTCTTGATGCTTTATGCTAATTCTACAGGCAGAATAATTCAAATCCATCATACAACCGATATCTTGAGGCGATTAACCATATTCAGACATTTTGAAATTATCTTCCTTTGTTGCCGAGGAAGGCCCATTTTTCGTGCGTATTTCCACCAAAACCTATGGAATAATGACATGTAAGCCAGCACCTGCCAAGTAGGGATTCACTCATTTGTAGCAATTATAGGCTCGTAGAAATCAGCGTGTGTTCCGTATGACTGCTCAGCAAAAAAAAATATGATATTCCCTGCAACTCGGCATGTTTTGCTGCATTATGACTCTCAGAAAGATTAAGAACTGCTACATTGGTTTTACATTACAAATACAATTAAACAGCATACTTACAAAATCTCTTTTTATCACTACGATGGATATATACAATTTTCCATAATACATGGCAGATAATTCTTGTCAATTCTTTTTTTTTTTTTTTTAATTTGTTCTTGTCTGCAAATTAGCTGTTTCATTGCAGAGTCAGAAGAATGAAGGAAATGCCAAAAGGTCATAACTTTGTTCTTTGATAGGTTTTTAGACATGGAACCTAACCAAGAGACAGGTCCGCAAATGGAGAACTATGTAACCTGCACATGAGAAAATTATGCTAGGCCTCTCACGGAGAGACCACAAGACAGCAAAGTACATCCGGGAAAAGACAGGAGTCAGGGACATTAAAGAATCCAAGCTCAAATGGCAGTGGGCTGGCCATGTTGCATGAGTGGCGGACAACCGATGGACATCGCAACTCACGATCCCCTGAGATCACATGCGGAACAGAGGCCGGCAGAATATTAGATGGAGAGATGAGCTAGACAAATTCAGAAAGTACTGGCTCCGCGACGCCCATGATGAGAAGTGTGGCAAATCCTGGGGAAAGTCTATGTCCAATGACGGATGTTGAAAGACTGATGATGAGATATATATATATAGATAGATTATAAATTGTTATGTTATATAGAAACTTATTTGAAATGATCTCTCCTTCTTACATGTTTAATATATCACTCAATTCAGACAACATAAACTGGATGAACAATTAAAAAAATGGGGAATCAAATCTGCCACTAAGAGATTAGCTGCTTCTGTGTAGCGATGCTCCTACCATTGAACTAAAATTACCCAATCGGTGGCAGCTTTGATTCCTGCAGCAACCCCATTTTTTAATTGTTCATTCTATTTATGTTTTCCAAAATTGAGTGATATATTAACCGTGTAACAAGGGGAGATCATTTCAAATAAGTTTTTATATAATATAAGGCAATTCATAATTCATTTTGTTGGACCAAATACATCCATCTTCTAAATACATATATATACACACATATATATATGTATGTATATTTTTTTAGCAAAGAATAATCTGATACAAATTCCAATATATTCATTAATTTTTTCACAGGTGAGTACTAGTGAATGTGTGTGTGGTGTGTGTGTGCAAACTGGAGGGAGCAGCACATCAAACAAAGAATGTCTCATGAAAAGGAAAGATCAAAGGAACTTTTCTGGTTCGTAGCTGCATCTCTTTGATCCAATTGCAATAAGTGTCATTAGAAAATAAGATATGAAACACGGCATATTTTTCATGATATAAATGCAACTGGAAAGATTTCATCTACGTTTCATCTAAAGAAATATCTATGATTTTTTGACGCATCCGATTCCACCTGCTAACAAATTTTATGGAGAGAACTTGGAATATATATGAATATGTTTATCCGCAGAAATACATACTTTTAGATAAATTTCAAAAGAACCACTTGGGATAGACATTCTTTAACAAAAACAAAAGCAGCAGATATAGGTCTGGTTAGTCATTCAATAGAAATCTTCACATGATAATGTCTTTTAGCAGCATGCCATTTGGGAGTAATCAATTAAAAAATGGAAAAAGGCATGATTAATGAATAAGTTACATTTTACACCACTTGCTGGGTAGTGATTACTGAAAAATCTGAATTTTAAAAAAAGAAATGTTTTGCTGGACACAAACTAAGGGATTAATTAAGCATAAATTTAAATTGTAAATTGAATTCACCTTTAAAAGCCTATCGCAAAAAAAACTTTTTTTTTTCTGGACATCAATAAACAGTGAATGTCTAAACTTTTATCCCTCTAGCTCTGTTGGTGTAACTTTTATGCTTGATACATTCATACATACGTAGCCAGTCAGCTGGACCAACTTAAAATAAGAAGAAACCTATGCGGACAGTTTTGGTGACAGTTTTCCTTGACGGTTTGTAATATGTTTCTCAGGAGGAATGCATTGATTTTTAGATAAATTTCAAAGGAAGAAGTATAGACATTCTTCTGCAAGAACAAAAGCAGTGGAAATAAATGGGTTAATATACAGATGGAGAGATCGAGTAGGTTATTAGCAGGAAAGGAAAGAGTCAATAGCTCAGGCGTAATAAATATGCCGGCAGACAGACCACTTGATAAAGATCTAAAACAGCTAGAAAATAGTCGAGAGAATATTTGCTCAATTCTCTGGCGGCTGAATCACATGTCCGATAAGTTCAATGGGTAGATTGGTCAATTGGTAGCTAGATAAACAGTCTTCCGCAAAAACCGAGAGAAGAATAGATTTATATATAGAATGATTGCTTTATCAAAAAGAGTAATGCATCATTTGTGTAGATCAAAGATATCCCATTCTATTTGGGATTGCTGATAAAAGTAATTGATTCGAGCATTGATTTCACACTTTTGATCAGCTCATGTAAACGAACCAGGAATAGAAGCAGACATAAAAAAAAATACTAATGACTGAAAAACATCGTTATTTGACTTCTGTCTCCTTTATTTGTGTTCTATTAAGCTGCAGATTTAGACAAAAGAACAATGTTGGCAGGCAAAAAAGTTTGACGAGGAAAAAAAAAAATGTTTTAATAGCTTTTTACATATGGAAACATATGTGTAGAAATATACATAGATGGAAGTACATTCAGAGAAAATATCTTGATTTGATTCTAAAAAAGATATAAGCATTATGTGGTTGATTTCATCAGCTTTTGATCTTTATGTACACCCATAGTCTTCCACTGCTACTTTTCCAAACGGGTGTAAAAAGACATATTTCCAGAGGCTGCAAAAAGATATATTCAGGATATATTCAAACAACAACTGAGTCATCAGAAAATTATGATACCATGGTACCTCTCAGCAAAGGACTCAAATTATGAAATTCCCCTTGGTGAGAAGTCCCAACTGCCCCCAAAACTTCTCTTCGCAAAATATTTTCAGTTTGCAAGAATCAAACTACGAAATTTTATAAGATCATCCAGAATAATCCAGGTTTCAATAATAACTATCCAGATTTGTATCTAGTATCTAGGCACTTGATTTCAGATGGACAGACGGATGGACATTAGGTGAATCTTAATAAGATTATATATTTATTTAATACATTATTCCCTTACTTATTTGAATTTATACATTTTTTTTTTCAGAGATTATTATTATTATTATCACTTACAAGATTATCATTAAGGTTTTAGATGTCTGATATTATTTATTTGGAAGAAATCTGAGATATAATACAATCCATAAAAAGACTTAAATAGCAATGGGCTGGTCATGTTGCAAGAATGACAGATACTCGTTGGACATCCTGACTCACAATATGGATCCCCAGAGATCACATGCAAAACTGAGGCCAACAATATTTAAGATGGCATAATTAACTTGATGATTTTAGAAATCACTGGTTCCAAAATGCAATAGAGTGGTCCAGCAAATCTTGGGGAAGGTCTCTGTCCAACGACGGACAATAAAAGGCTGCTGCTGCTACTGATGATGATGATGATGATGATGATGATGGAACTTTCCAAAAATTTTTTTTTTTTTTTTTACTTACACTGTCCAGTGTATTGTCTATGATACATTGCAAAACTCCAAAAAATATTCCCATCAAATTATTTAAAACTTTACGGTAAATTATTGAAATTATGAATTGAAAATTGTGAATGGTAAGAGATAACTTATTTAAAAGAGCATTTTATCAACATTCTCTGTATGAGTTAAATCTTTGTCTTTGTCATAATTAAAACAATAATTAATCAACTCTGCTAACAGAGTATCAACCGAAGTCCTCACGATTGTTTTTCAGTCTGTCTGACACATGATATCGCCAGACTCAAATTCTAAAGGTTTAATAATTCAAAAAGCAAATCTTAATTCAAAAAGACATTCTGTAGAAGAGATTGTCTTTATTAAGGGAGATACCAATGTACCATCTTTTTATGTGGGAACATTGATTTGGGGTCACAAAACAATTAGTCAGCATTATTTTCTTTTATTAAAAATAAGATTCCAACTTTTTAACCCCCTGATCCAGGAGGGGAAGGACAAAAGCCATGTTTGCCTCCATTCTCAAAGTAGACACCATTTGTACAACATCTGTTGTCATTTATTTACTATAAGTTGATGGCTTACAAAGACATTTTTCTGACTTACAAGGGTGGATCACGAAGTCCATTGCTTTAGGCATAGCCATTAAATGAATTTTGATCTTAAATTTCCTCTGTTTAAAGCTTGATCTATGCGATTGCTATTAACACCAGTCTGACAACCAAAACTGTCACCATAGGTTTCTTCAGTTTTCAAGTCAGTCTGACTGGCTATGTATATATGTTGCATGTTCTAGACAAACCAATTTCTTGAGTGTTGAAATTCAAACAGTCACTCCTTATAATGTCAAGAAAAAAAAGGTAGCTTGCAAGATAGCTAGACTTGCTTAAAAACTGATTTTTTTTCTTTTAAAGAATCGTATTGAGTACTTGTGTAGAATAAAGGGAAAATATGCCTAATTCATTCATTCTTTCCAATACAATATTGCTTTGTATCAATGGAAGGGAAGATCTGAGAAATTCCACCATAATGGGATCAAGGCCTTGGATGACTAATCAAAAGATGGTTTATTTAGGCTACATTTCTCAAATTATCTATCCATCTACCTATCTATCTACACATATGCACACACACATGTCGAACATGATTGCAAATGGAATTAGTTTTTTGATCTGTTCCAAGGATATTGCATTCTCTAATTTCATCAGATAAAAAAAAGTTGCTATCATTATTATTATCCACAAGTATAATTTTCTATAGCTCCATAGAAGGCTTGCCCGACCAACCAGCCAAGTAGTTTACAGATTCTTCTCTCTTTACTCATCTGTGTCTGTATGTGATCCTCTGGGTGCTCATGGTCACATTTTTGGGCTACAACATTGAAAATTTGCATGAATTCAGCTGTAAGCACCATTGAAAAAGTTTATTTTTTCAAATGCTTTTTAAGGTCTCTGTGCCCACTTTCGACCAACAATACCCAGATCTTATGCTGGTATATCTTTTAGAGACTTTCTTAGTAACTAAGTCCTGGTACATGTGCAGGTTAGGGTGATTCATTTATGTGTGGTACGGATATCTTTGTTCAATCTTACAAACTAACAAAAAAAAATTGCAATGAATCAATGCTGTAAATCTGATATTCTGCCATTCCTGTAGACGTTTCATGGGCATTTTGAAAAAAAGACAAACAATTGTGTAAAAACAGGTCTGGTTAGTCACACTATAGAAACCATTGCATAACATCATTGGCAGTATGCCATGATGTAGGTGATCAATCAAAAAATTTGAAAAAGATCAATAATTAAGTCACTTCTTTCACCTTTTGTAAAAATTCTGAATTTTCAAAACAATGAGCCATAAACTAAGAATGGGGGGGGGGTGAAAAAAGTAAGAGAAATATTTTCTCCAATCATAATAAGGAGTAAATGTCCAAATTTTCAGCCCTCTAGTTCCATTGGTGTGACATATACTCACAACGCATACACATTAATTACATCGCTAGCCAGGCAGAATCACTTAAAAACAGGAGAAACCACCATTGATTGTTTTGGTTGACAGTTTCTAATAAAGCATAAACACGATTGTATTGAAATCTGGAGTAAAATTCAAGTTGACAGAATGAATTAGCTAAATTGTTGAGGAAAAATGAGAGAAAAAAAAATGATGATATCAAAGTCAGAATCTTTGAACATTAATGACTCATCTTAATGTTTCACGCTGAACAGCTTTCCATTCTCTCTACACAGAACCAGATGAACCAGAGATCACAGTGAAAAGAATAAATATCTTACTTTGCATTCCAGAATTTGATTTAATCTAGAGGCCCAAGGATACAGAAGAAAACATGCTGACCTATTGGAAGTCTATAGAATCTTGAACAACATACATAAAGTGGATACTGACATTCATTGCTCAAAATGCCCTGATAAGAAAATGCAGTAAAATCAGAGGACACAGTCATGAACTACTAATTCAGACCTCCACTGGTGTTAGAAAAAAATTCTTCTTGGCAAGAGTAGCAAATACATAGAAGAGCCTAAGTAAATTCCCATCTGAGAATATCAATGTTTGAAGAATTAATCGTAATTCTGATACCGGTTATACCAAATTTATCAGCAAATTTAACTATTATTTAAATCTCACTGACTAAACCGAAGCTGGCTAAATTAAGCAATTAACTGCAGTCAAAAAGCCTATTTCAAGAACACTCAATTATACACTCATGTGTAAACAACTGGTATAAATAATCAACATAAGACATTTGGTATCTCCAGATAATTGTTGTTTGATTTAAAATGCATGAATATATGCATGATTTGTTGACGTGTATGTGTGTGTGGGAGTTGTTTTTGGTGTGGTATGTGTGTGTTGAATCTTATGTGTATGTATATATGTGCACATGAATTTGCTTATGTAAAGTTTTCTATCTCTGCAAGAAAATGAATGCATCTACAGTGAGCCAATTTTCACAAATGGCTATTATATTACAGTTAGTATACACAAAAGCTACATTTATCCCCAGAAGAGTTCTCATTCATTATTGAACAATACATGATTTTCTATGAGTCATCTTCCCAGAGACGGACAAAGCAGAACATTGCTCGAATTTGATACTGTTATAGTTTCCAGTGATATGGAGAATGTTTACAATCTGGGATTAAAGCCTGGTTTTATATGGACCAGATCATATGTCAGTGAGGCAAACTTAAGGCTGTGCAAACGGTGCAGTTGCACAGGGCCTCAAGACTAGGAAACCCTTCCGTGTCCTCCAAAATGTCTTGAAATTGTTTGGGGAGAGGGAGGGATAAAAGAACAATGACTTGACTAAACTTATTTGAGGACTCATACTAGAAATAGATAATTGATCCATGAGGGACTTTATCTCGAATTAAATACCGTAATTTTATGATCATCAATCACTGCTACTCACAATAGACCGGTTTAATCACTGTTGCTTGGTGTAAGTTATTCCTGGGTTCTAACATTTATACCTATCTATGTATTTATCTATCTATTCGGACTTTACACAGCCTAAAGT
Source organism: Thysanoteuthis rhombus (assembly GCA_963457665.1). NCBI lineage: Eukaryota > Metazoa > Mollusca > Cephalopoda > Oegopsida > Thysanoteuthidae > Thysanoteuthis > Thysanoteuthis major. The sequence goes on along the minus strand of OY735212.1, from coordinate 7,932,698 downwards.
GTTCATGGTAGAAACTTGAAATCTTGCACACATACACTCTCTTAAATGTTTCATTTTGCTTCTTTTTTCAATAGATTTTTTATTGGTGGGTACAATTTATTATGAAAGTGTATGATAAATTGGTCCCTTATTTTATGTGCATTTTTGTTTTAATCTTAAATTCTTAGTTCAAACCATTCTGGTAGAATTTTCATCAAGGTAACACAATTTTACCATCACCAATGCTTAATTTATGGGATAAAAAGCAGTATATATGGGTGGGGGAGATTCATAATTTCCCTTGGAATGCTAGTTCCATTTTTGGTTTTGATTTGTTCAAAAATAATAGCTAGATACAAAAAGAAAGGCCCTCTCAAGGAATGTTATGCACTGGGACCCATCAATGCTAAATTCAGCCCTGACAAGTTGCGGTGATAGATCAGTCGACTTTTACCCAATCTCATCTCAGGTGTTCCGTGATTTAACAAACTCTCCTGATATCTTATCAAAGCCAGATATGCATATATCATGGTCAGATTTGTGAAACTGGTGAATTTGTGAAATCTCAAGGGATTTTGTGGAATCCTTCAACAATTCAGAATATTTCATGAAACTTCTTGTTTCATAATCAGCACACAAATAGATAACAAGTATCTGATACCGACTATTGAAATGAGTTTGATCCACACTAAGAGCCCCATTAGTTTGACCTTATGTCAAGCTCAGCTAAACTGTGTGAATATCAAGTATATTCTGCTTCAGTATTTGCATTTTAGCATTGTTTGATATAAGGTCACAGTGGTGGGGAACCTAGTGAGCATCAAATTGATTACAGTAATAATGGTTAGCATCAGAGGACTATTAACAATTGCTAAAAAGATTGTGAAATTAGGGATATTATAAACTTACTGAAGAGTTCCAGAATTTCACGAAATCTCCAGGAATTTCACAAAATCACTAGTTTTACTATCTTACTGTAATGTATATATGTGACATTTCTCATGAATCGTATCTTGCAGTTTCCTCTGCCGATTTCTTTATGTTGTGGTGTTCCGCAAATCAGAGACGTCATCGATCATCTTTTATGGAAGTGGACTGGATCAACCTCCGGCTTTTATCTTCACTACTGAGATGAAATGTCGGCTCTCATGCCTTCTCCGCTGAAGGCTTTATCTCTTTCACGATGATTGGTCATGAATAGAGCTACTGATTGATGATACCCCTATCCCTTCCATCCTGGTCAGATTTAAAGCTTATTGTCAAACTGCAATCCGAATTGGAGGCTCGAGTTGATTTGTTTTCCAACCGATGCAAAAACAAGGACAGAAATAAGAAAAATCCTCGTCCAACTTTAGGGGGAGTAAACTCTTCACTGTTGGTCTGTCCATTCCCATTCAACCAAACCAATATATATAACTAACCTTTCCTTACCGTTACAAAGGGATCAGTAGGCGGTGCTCTTACCTACTGAGCCAAACTGACAAGTCTTACATACCTACAAATTTATCTATCACATATGCAATACAAATCTTGCAGTAATCATTATTGGTCAGAATAGAAGAAGGAGCAGAATTTGTTGCTCATTAGTTTCTGCTTCCCTCGCTGTCACGGTTGAAAGAAAAAAAAGGATACTCTAGCACCAGACAATTCATCGGGCTTCCAGAAAAATACAATTACCAGAATTATCAGAAAACTGGCAGGCTTCATTGTTGTTTATTGTTTGGTCACTCATTATTTTAGTTTTCATGGCATAGTCAAATTGTCTCCAGATGAAGATTAGTAGAATAGTATTGATTAAATTTTTGAACTAATTTGTATACATCATAAACAATTTTGTTCTCTACTTTTCTTTTCAATTCTTCATTGTATGATTTATATTTCATATTCTATATTTTAAAATTTGAAATGTGTTTATCAAGTTAAAAAATACCGACTTTGGAAGTGTATTAATTTGTATCTTCAGGAAAGGTATCAATAAAAAGATCAATAAAGCCAATAGTATAATTTTCCTCATTAAACACGCATTCAAATATTTAGATGTTGATATGTGCAATCTACTCTACGATTCCCTTGTAATACCAAACCAGAATATGAACCTCCAGTATGGAGCCCCACATTGAAAAAGGACATAAAGAAGCTACAAAAAGATCTCAGAAATTGCATCCTTGACATATGTAGAAAGATTCCAATGCTTCAATTTACCTTCACTACAAAACCAACGCCTCCGTACTGATCTTATACTAATCTACTCACTTTCACACAACGTGATTACTCTAGACACTAATACCTACCGCAAAAGCTGCAAGCACAACAAATACCCAGCTCATACCATCCCTTAGTCAAAACACAAGAGGACATAAATATAAATACCAATTACATCACCATCAAGGCATCCACCACAAATTCATTACATCACGAAATATCAGCACATGGAACCACCTACATACCAACATGTGCCACGACAGTGGAAGAATTCAAGCATTATTTGGGCAATGACCTCTCTATGCAATCAAAATACAACCTCCACTGACACAACTAACAAATAACTAACAAGCTTAGGAGTTTGAGACTGATGCTCACAAAGTTGGCAACTTGGATCTAACATTAGCTCTAAGCTAGAAATGACTTCTACTAACGATGATTATCTATTAAATACAATTCCATTTTTGACTTTTCATTGTTCATTTTGGATTTTGAATATATATCAAGCCTCGGTCCAGAGATCAGATAAATCCAGAAATCCTGGTCACTTTTGGATCCAAGTTGGCCTGATAAATGGTCTGGTATGGTAATTTATATCAGTTTTGTTTCTATTTGGGGGAGAGATTACAATTTTCACATCAAGAATTATTCTGAGAAGATATGGTCAAGTAACAGAAAGAAAACTAAATGTGTTATTAAATGAATATCCAAAAATCTCTAAAACCTGTTGAAAATCCCTTAGACGTTTCTTAGTTAGATACAGTCATATGTCAACTTAAGCCTGTCTGACTTATATACTCACAGATGCATCTCCATTAGTGCTTAAATGCCATTAATTGCAGATGACGGGAATTTCAGTCAAGGCAGTTCTATGGCTCAACTGCGAATGATGAAAATTTCTGTCACATTATTTTAAGCTTGTTAAAGAGAGTGCAGGTCCGGCGCTACCATTAGGCCAAACCAGGCAACTGCCTTGGGTACAAAGCTAAGACGGGGGAAGTACTGACCTTTCTGGAGAAAAATTTGAAAGACAATCAAGTAACCAGGGCTCTAATTTTAAGTCTCGTTTAGGATGCATAAAAACCCTTGAGAAAATTCCAAGTCTTGCCCAGAGCGCATGGTACCCTCTCATCAATTATTTCTTGCAAAAATAATTATTTTTATAAGGTTTCTACATGGAAAAAGAAAATGATTACATAAAATACTCAGGAGAATATTATTACATAATTGAATTAGGTGCGTGTGGCCAAGTGGTCGGCAGCATGGAAAATGGAATCAGCTAAGATGAGTTTTTATTTACTTCACACCAATGCCCGTGGGAAAATGAATCAATCTATCTCCTCTCCCTCCAGCTATCTTAAAATAGCAGGGCAGACAGGGCTATTCAGCTTTGGTTGGCTACCAGTCTAGGAATAGAATGCAAACCAATAAAGTCTAACCCTCATCCAACATCATGGTATGCTTACATTGTACAGAGTGAGGAATGGTTGATGGAGCTCTGGTGAAGTTTTAATGGGCCTAGCAAGCCAGAAAAGGATCATAATAAATTGCTCCAGTGAAATAAAAAGAGAATAAAAGACTTTCTGCCACTCCTTGAGTCCAGAAAGAAGATTCAAAGAGAGAATTTAGAAACACAATCATTGGTCTTGTAAAAATCATCCAAAGAAAAATAAAAGCCAACAGACACAAAAATGAACCAAAAATAGGTTTAAAAAGTACCTCAAATTTCTCTTGAATAAGTGGGTACAGTAAGTTAAAGCATCTGTCTCTCAAGAGACCCTCCCAATGGAGTATGACAGCCAGTGATGGAGTCCCAATTTCTGTTACATGAATGTTGCATGACATGTCAGTTTAGTGATCCTTGCAAGTCTGAACTCTGGTCAAGACCAAGATTGTATGCCCACAAGTTTTAACAACCACTCCCTTGCCAGGATTCAAATCCAGTGAAGGAATACCACCACTCTAATCACACTGCTTTGTTTGTGCTCAATTAACTGCTGAGTGCACAGGGAAATTGTTCCTAACCCGGGACCTCCTGCATATGAGGCGGACATGCTTACCATTAAACTATCAAATATTTTAGCGTACATAGACATAGAAATCTCTACAGCTTTCAAGACTAAATGTTAAAAAAATTTTCAAAAATTTTGTTATGTTATTCCAGTCATTAATTTTCTAATATCTGTCAATGTAATTTATGTAATTTTTTTCAGTATCTTTTTCCCTCGTTTACATATACTTTCTTATCATGGTACTATGAATAAATTGTCTCTTGTTGGGATCATCAGCTGTTTACCATGTAACCGTTTTGGGGATTCTAAAAACAAAATAATCATATGAATATGGCACTTCAGCAGTGTTGATCAAACACCAACTCACTTTCAGCTATGATTTTGATATATAGCTCATATCATACAAGTAGTCGGTTATTTTATAGAGGGTAAGGAAAGAAAGTTGGCCTCCACATGAACTTCAGCGAAACAAATGTCATGTATAGCAAACATGTTTAGGACAAAGACACAATGATCAAATTTGAAAATGCAGAGCTGGAGAAAGTAGACCACTACATCTATCTGGGAGAGTGAGTCTCCATGAAGTCATCAAAAGGAGAAGAAATAAAGTGAAGAATCACTTTAGGATGGCAAGCTTTCAGCAGAGCCAGCTCAGCCTTTAAGAACAAAAAAAAATCCCATTAGTCCTTCCCATTAGTCACCTATGGAGCTAAAACATGGAACCTAACCAAAAGATTGACCCCCAAACTAAGAACCATACAACATGCACATGAAAGAATCATGCTCAACCTCACATGGAGAGATCATAAGACAGCACAGTATATCAGAAAAAAGACAGGAGTCCGAAACATCTAAGAAACTTTTAGAAAACTCAAATGGCAATGGGCCGGACATGTTGAAAGAATGTCAGACAACTGCTGGACATCAAGACTCACAACGTGAATCCCCTGAGATCATATGCAAAATTGTGGCCAACAGAAAGTAAGATTGCATGACAAGCTAGAAAAATTCAGGAAGTATTGACCTTGCAATGCCCATCATAAAGAGGTCTGGCGAATCTTAGGGGAGGTCTATGTATTACAATAGACATGATTTGCTGTTTGTGTCACTTCTATTGAATGTTCACCCATGTGAATATCAAATCTAATGTGTAGGTTTAAACTCAGATTGCATGCTAGCCAACTTATGATGTCATCTTTAAGATTACTAATTACACAGAAAAAACTTCTTCGAGTTGATTCTCTACCAACATATTCGACCGAAGAATCTGACATTTTTTTTCCTCAAACCTTAAAGTTAATTTTTCCATATATATGGATGGAAAAGTGCTTTCAGGAATACTCATGTCTTTTTGTTAAATGTGCCTGAAGAGGAAAACATGAAATGTTTACTTTTTAGCCTAAATGAAATGTCAGGTGAGTGCAAATACAGGTATAATCATGTGAGTATAAGCACTAATATACATCTACATTTGTCTATATACATAGGCTCATTTCACAAATGTACTTATAATGCACACATCTACAAAAATGATTACATCCACATACAAACATCAACAGTCACTGAATTAGGTAGATATGTATATTTCCCACATGTTTCAATTCAGAAATATGCTCAGCTGCTCATACCTGGAATATTAAAAGAGGCACAAACCCGTATACATAAATATATACATATATATTCATATATATATATATATATATATATATATATATAAAAGCTAGTTTAATTGTATGCATAGGACAAAGAATGTCATTTTATCTTTTTTAGTAGTTTTTCTTGTTTTTCTCACAAGAGAATGAATTTCAGGGTCAAACTGATAGACAAGGAACCAAACATTATTTCTGATCAAGCGCCCTCAACTGATTCTACAGTCATTATCAAGACCTTCGAAGTTCACAATTTTTTATGATCTACTAATCACAAGTTAGAGAAAGTGAGATGGAAATAATTTTTGGTTACAGGTTTGACCCTGAATTCGTTCTCTAGTGAAAAAACAAGAAAATCCTCAGAAAAAATTAAAACAAAATCCTTTGTCCATAGCTGTTCAATCAAACTTGCGTAAATGAAGGATCGTGGCCCAGTTATACTTTTTATGTATATATAAATATATATACACATATATAAATATATATATACATATATATATATACATATATATATATATATATATATATATATATATATATATATATATATGTATGTATGTATGTATGTATGTATGTGCATGTCTATAGATATAATGTATGTATTAAGAAATGGATGGATGTGATCAGACAGAATGATTATTGATTGCGTTATATTATGTAGAAACTTACTTGAAATGATTGGTGGCAAGTTTGATTGCTGCTGCAGTCCTGTTTTCTTTGATTGTTTACTCTACCTCTGTTGTCTAGGCTGAGTGATATAATGACAGGGAATTATTTTGAATAAGTTTCTATGCATCATAACACAAGTTATATATATATATATATATATATATATATATTCCCACATGTCCAACGACAGACTCTAAAAGGCTGATGATGATGGTATATGTTAAGGCAATATCTAGGACATGAGTGATATGACTGATAACTGCCCCCACCCTATGTTGTCATTACTTTGGGGTGGCTCTGAGGATAGCCTATCAGAAATGTTTCATTAAACAACTGGGAAATGAGAAGTAGATATACACCTTAATCCTGCACACCTCCCCTCATTTCTATCCCTGCCATAGATATATGTAAAGATACGTAGGCATCTATACATGTGCATTTTTCCTGAACACATAAAAAGAAACTGATATGTTGAAAAATGGAGAAATCCTGTCAGAATCCTTCATTGGACAAACAAAACTCAAAACAAATGAAATATTTACATGTATCTTTTTAAGGGCAGAAAAAACTTTTTAGCTCATTTCTTTATAGCAAAATTTCTTTTGGGGGAAATCTTGCATCAATGATTGTGAATGTGGGGTAAACACCCCACAAGGGGGCTGTTTAAAGATATTTGGGGGTTATTTGGAATTTGGATTGAGGAGCGAAAAGTGTTTTGTAGCTCAAAACTGAGTTATGTTATAACTCAACAGATAAGTTTTTAAATATTGTCATCATCATCTTTTATTGTCCGTCGTTGGGCATAGACTTTCCCTAAGATTCACCAGACATCTCTATCGTGGGTGTCGCGTAACCAATATTATCTGAACCTGTCCAGTTCGTCTAGCCATCTCATATTCTGCCGCCCTCGGTTCAGCATTTGATCGCTGGGGATACAAGTTGCAAGTCATGATGTCCGGCATTTGTCTGACATTGGCACCTACAACGTCAGAATAATTTCAACAGATATGCACCCAACCGATCTCGAAAATGGAATCTTAATAATCAAACGGGACATAATCGGTATTAGGAAAATGATAAGACCCAGAGGAGAACTAATCAAACTAAACAGTAGACATTTTCTTTACAACTTCGAAAAAGAGAAAGCAAAACTAAACTGAGTTGGTTTTCTCGTCAAAAAGGAACTTAAAAACAACGTAGTTGGCTTCAAAGCTGTCTCTGACTGCAAAGCCAGTGTCACCGTATAACTCTCAAAGTGGTACAAACTGGATATCAGCCAAGTTTACACTCCCACTTTGCAGTCAACCAGAGAGGAAATAGGTAACCTCTATGATTACTTGAACTCCTGACTCCAACAATGTTCAACCATACTATACTATCAATTCTTAGTTATACAAAACTAATAATCAATAATTTTACCATAGATTCCAGGGTAACAAATGCTTATTTCATGAATTTTGTGATATATGAAATTGACGAGGTAATTGCGCTGTTGTTACAAAATTTTACATGATAAAGAAATTACCAAAAATTTAGTTTAGGGCTCTAAAATCTATGTAACAGTAATTCTAGTAAAGAATTTGGCACAATATTTTCTTTTAAAATAAGAAGACAAATTTTTTGAGCAGTCGAGATGGTATATGAAGTAATTTAGAGCCACCGTCTTATATTTTTTGTTAACAGCTATTTTTTGCAAAAAATTGTCAACATAGGTTTCTTTAGTTTTCAAGTGAATCTGGCTGTTTGGCTATATATGTATGTATGTGTGTCGCACATACAGGACATACCAAAGGAGCTAGAGAGCTGATTACTCCTTATTATGTTTAGAAAAAAACGGAACGGGGGGAGGGTGTATTCCAGATATTCCTTTCCAGAAAAGGTTTTGGGATGGGGTTTTTTGTTCACAAAGTAAGTTTATGCTAAATTGGTCTCTTAGTTTGTGTTAAGCAGTGTTTACACTAATTTTTTTTTTTATTCATACTTTTTTAATGATTAGTGCCCAACAAAAGGCAACATATATAATTCCTTTGATGATCACCAATTCTTCCAATTTTTTGATTTATCACCCCCAATACCATATGCTGCCAGAATACGTTGGTTGCATGACAGTTTCTATTGGGTAACTAACCAGACTTGCTCTACTTCCTCTCTTCAATCTGCTTTCTAGTGTGGGAACATTTTAAAGACGAACACAAAGCCTGGTATCAGGTTATAGAACAACAAAGAAAGAGACAGCCGATTACCATTTCCATTTCTCTCTCTTTGACTGGATTCTGGTAATCTGGAACAAAGAGCAAAAATCTAAAATCACAACATTAAGGGAAAGACGTAAAAAGTATTAAAGAATTGTAAGCAAAAAAGCATTTTTGTAACAAAAACCCGTACATTACTCGACACCAAATAGACAATGCAAAGAAATGCATTCCATATGTGACGAGTGTTAAATGACTGTCTTAGATTGGGTTTCACATGCTGCCTTTCCTCCTGGAAATCAAGGAAGGTCAACCAGAAGCTATTTCGAAAAAAAAAAAAAAATAAATAAAATAAAAATAATTTGGGGAAAGGAAAAGAACCGACAGGTCCAGTTAGTCACTCGATAGAAACCGTCATGTGACCAATTTCTTTCCACTCTTCGAGTTGAGCTATTAAAAATTGAAAAAGGGATGATCAATGAATGAATTATTCCTCTTGTCTTTTGTTGGAAAATGATCACTAGAAAAGTCAAAATTTCCAAAAGACAACCCTGAATGCTACCAAGCACTAACCAATTACATTGCAAATTGAATCCCCCTCTAAAAACCTAATTAAGATTGGCAATTTATCAAACCAATAACAAAAAATGGAGTAAATGTCTAAATTGGTGCAGCCTGTATTTGAAACTCGTACACCTACATAGCCAGTCAGCCTGACTTGAAAACTGAAGAAACCTATGTTGACAGTTTTGGTTGACAGTTTCTAACATAAGGAAAAGACAAAGAAAAACCATAGACCTTTAAAAAGCAATTACTGCCTTCCTCTGCCTCAGAAACATAACAATAAGTGTGGGAGAACAATTTTCAATGTCTCCCAGTAATGTTTTGTGTAAGCAATTTGATATCTGGTTTCTTTTTCTCACCTGATATTTATTTATTTGGTTTGAGGGAGTCTAGAGAAAGGTCTTGAGCAACCAGTCATTATTAGTTGTCTCTGTGGAGAAGCTACAAAAATATGAACCCGAAAGTTGCTTGTATCAAACTCACTAGTACTGAAGGAGCATTGGCTTCATTGCTCCATAATTCCATTGTTCCTTTGAGAGTTCAAACCTTGATATCACACACTCATAGCAAAAAAAAAAAAAGCTCTCTTTGCATAGTTCCCTCTAAGCTGTGCATTTGTGCACACAAGATTTAAAATTCAGTTGATATCTTGCTGAGTTTTTATTGAGAAAATATTGATTCGCTATATCAAATTCAAAATTGTGCACATAATTTTGAACAGGAATAAATTTGCCAATCATAGGATTTTTGCACACTAAAAAAACACCAAGGCAACATTGTTTGCAAGGCATTAGTATCTTTGCGACAACAAAAAAAAGAATTAATCAACCTGTTACCATACCTCAGCAAGCATAAATGATAAACTCCGAATAATACACCGTAAAAATAATTACATGTGCTCAGAACAAGGGCGTGGCTTGAGATTTAGGGATCTTGGGGGATTTGCTATAGGAAGGACCTCCTCCAACATTTAGTGAGATATATTATTGGGTTATAGTAGGTGAGCTACTTTTCATAAAGCTACACCCCAAACACAGAATTAACATAATCGTACACAAATTTACTGTTACTTTACATATCCTGTAATCTAATGTAGGGTCCTTGGGACACCAAAGATGACTTGCAACTGACCACCTTTCTCCATCCAACCAGATCACTTGTAGTTCTCTGAGATTAACTGATGCTCAGATTTCTGATGTTGTCCTCACAGATCTTTTCATTGTCTTCTTCTCTAACTGGCCCTTGGTATGATACCCTATTAACACTGCTGAAGTGCTGTGTCATTATAACTGTCTCGTTTTTAAATCCCAGAAACTGTTACATGGTACACAACTGATGTTCCAAACAAGAGAAAATTTCATACTTTGTACCATAATAACAAAGTATATGTGGAGCAGGGGAAAACATCGAAGAAAATTACATAAATTACCTCAACAGATATTAATAAATGACTGAAGTGATACAAAAAATTTGAAAAGGTTAGATTAGTGTTTAAAGCTATGTACTATACAGAAATATATACAGTTGCATAAATATACTTATACATATATATATAATCATATATCATACACAAATATACATAGTTGCATAAATATATATACATACATATATATATAATCATATATCATACACAAATATACATAGTTGCATAAATATATATACATACATATATATATAATCATATATTATACACAAATATATATATAGTTACATATATATACACACATATATATATATATATATACTCATATATATTATACAAAAATATATATAGTTACATATATATATATATATATATATATATATATATATATATATATATAATCATATATATATTACAAAAATATATATAGTTGCATAAATATACATACATATATTTATAATCACATATCATACACAAATATATATAGTTGCAAGTTTCGTAGTTCAGAGGTAGGACATTGGCCTCCGGGTCTGAAGTGAAGGTTTCAATTCTGCCTCGCAGTACCGGATTGGATAATGGAAAGTCTATATTCACAATGGATGACACAACAACTATGATATATACATATATATAATCATATATCATACACAAATATATATAGTTGCATGAATATATATATGTAGGTTTACACAACAGTTACATACATATATAGATAAATAAGATATATACACACATCACGTGCACACACACATATGTATATATGTATATACACAGCATTTGCATATATATATAGACAAATAATATATATGCACATCATTCACACACACACATACACACATATATATATATATATATATATATATATATATACACAAAACAGTTATATGTAAACATACATAATATTCATAGTGTTGATATTTCAAGCCAATGAATCTATAAGTAGGCATATTAAGTATATATGTAGACTTAAATGTGCTCTTCCATATTTACAAGCAGAACCATCTGTACGTATCTGTTTACCAGAAAGTCCCAAGAAGTACATTATAAAACATTCGTCAATATCCTGATATATTTCATACTTTGCAACATTGGAAATCTACATCTGCCAGTAAATCGTTTTCCATTATGAATTGTAGAATAAAATGCAGATTATAACACTCCGGCTATACAGAAATTGGAGTTTTTTCCAATTTAGCCGTGTATATTTTTAGTATATTCCATCAACTCCAAATCAGTTTATCGACAAGCTTGTGAATATACCCAGAGCGTTTAATGGAATCCAATTTTAAGAACCATATTTTACCTATTTCAAGGGAGAGTGGGCACAGATCTAGGAGGTAGGGAGGAAGGCAGGCTCTGCAGATTCACACCCACCCAGCTCTGGTGAGACAAAATTAAAAGTTTGCTTTTAAATTTCTTGATAAAAAAATCACAAATTTATCAGTGAATGAAAATTTTTCTATTTCGACCCCACCTGCTCAAAACCCTGCATCTACCACTGGAGAGTCTCCTTAATTTAAATGAAACTTGCTCGAGCCTCACACTCGCCAAACAAGATAGATACATTTCTCGTCAGAATTTTGTTTGACTGGGATGTTTCAATCATTGTATGTAGTTCCGTCACACTTTTTTTTTTTTTCTATGCTGTTCATTTTTTTCAAAAAAGGTTTTAACTGTCTTCCTTTGGCCGTCTCTGATTTTCTTTTTTTGTAGAATGTGGAACTGCTCCCTGGAACAGATGTTTCTTTTTGTGGTCTACCTGACATGTCACATCTGCACCAAAGCATTGGAATAAAAAAGACAACGTGATGTCTCAGGTAGAACACAAAGGGAGCATGTGTTCTGGGGAGGAGTCCTGCATTCCAAGGACAAAGTGCACTTGGAGAGCTAAAGGGTACATGGCCAGAACATTATGAAAAAATGAACAGCGTCGACAAGAAAAATAGTCTAACTATACCACACAAAAAGATAGATAGTCAAATTATAAAAGTTAAAAATGAAATTTTTATAAAGTCTTTTGGAAAACTAGGTTGACAGGAGAAGGGTGTTGCCAATAATATTTTAACAAGTAACTAAGTAATAGTTTAGCCTGGGATTTCATTTCTGAAAGACTTAAAATGCATTGCAATTATCAATTTTCAAAATGGGTATTCAGGGACAGATTTTGAGGAGAGGGAGTCTATTTTTTTTAATTTTTCTACTCAGTCTGTCTAATTAGACAAGTGATCTGACGAATTTTTGTTTTTAAAGTTAATCTATGATTACTTGCAATTATTTATTTTTTGTAATTGTAAAATTTCTTCATCAGGGCATTTTTGAAATTTTCTCATTGGATGTCGCCCAAACAGGGGGTAGGGCAGTCTACATGAGGTATTCATCCCTACATGTACATGATACGGAACATATTCATAATTTTTTCCTTTCCTGTAGGTTACACAATATAGCACCAAAATATACTTTAGGGAGAAGATTCCTAATGCCCACATGAAAGAATTTGAGGCTTTTCTGCTCTAATGAGGACCCAAACTCTGAAGAAACTCAGGAAGACAAAAAAGTTTGCTTCGATTGCAAAATCTGGACCAAGAAAATTGATTCAAGATTCTGCATTTGATTCAGACTCATTTCTGAGTGTTATTAAAAGGCCATGTATCCTGGTTACATTCAAGTGTGTAGAAAGCTGACACCGGGATCTCCAAGAGGAAGTCTATTAGGAAGAACAAAGCTGTTTTGCACTCCCCCTACCCCTCACACAAACTGCACAAACCCCCTCATCCTTTAGCCCCCCCATTCCCACTTTCCATCTGCCATAACCCTTTTAACAGGCCATACTATATTCACTCACTGGTAAATGACAATTAAATAATGAAACCTTCATACAAAACTGACAAGATCAATATGTAATGTCAACGTTGGTTTCTTTAGTTTTTAAGTTGTTTTGGCTGGCTGGCTGGTGATGTATGTATCATGCCGGCTGCTCTAAAAGAACTAGGGGGCTGAAATTATGTCTTGAGAAAAGATTTATTTTTCTTTCAAATCCACCCCAGAATTGGTTTTTAGTGAGAGGGGATCACTTCAAGATGTTAGTGTGTGCAAATTTGGTCCTTCAGTTTTTGTCCTGCTGCATATATGCTTGGTTTTTCGAAAATCAGACCTTTTTTGTGATCACTGTCCAACAAAATGCTAGAGAAGTAACTGATTCATTGATCACCCTTTTTTTCTAATTTTCTTTATTGGTCATCACCAACACTGCATGCTGCTAATTGATGTTAATTATATTACTGTTTCTGACTAACCAGAGCTGTTTTAATAATGTACATGTTGTATCGACTTTGAAGTTTTGATACACAGCTCTATACAAGAAACCCTCTGGCCCCCTTTGGTTCTTCGGGCACTGATACTATGTACTGGTTGCACTCTTGATGGACCCTGGCTGACTGACCTCTCAACATCAAATTAAGGCTAATGTTCTCTCTGATCTTTTGATGCAGCAGTTTCAAGCTCATCAGAGCTTGATTTTGTTGATCTGATAGCAACGAGTGCATCAAACATAACATTGTTATAAATCAACGCAGCCAACTATCAGTCAGAAGTAATTACTCAGGTTGAGTGGAGAACTAATTTTTGAAGGTGCACTCTTCTGTTTAGGAAGTGCAAGTGGCTGAGCAGTTAGAGCACAGAGAATGGATTCAGCATGCTGAGTTCAAACTCTGTCTGGGACAGTTCACGTTCACTCCACTCAGAAGCCCTTGGGAGAGGCATCCCAAGCCCCCACTACCCCATGGGCTAGAATGTCCGAGTAAGGCTTATCACTTCCCCATGTCTCACAATCACTTGGGGAATGTCCAACCACAACAGACCTTCATCATTAGCATTTAGCATCTGTCATTAGACATGGACCTCCTCTAAGAACAGCTGGACCTCTCTATCATGGATGTCATGGGGCAAATATTTCCCAAACTCATCTAGTTGGTTACGCCATCTAATATTTTGTCACCCCCAGATTTTCATGCGATCTCTGATGATCTACATTGAGAGTTATAATGTCCATCAATTATCTGCAACTCTTGTAAACATGATCAGCCTATTGCCATTTGAGTTTTTGAAAGGATTCTTGATATCTGTTTTTCTTCTAATATACGGTGCTATTTTTTCATCACTCTTTCTGATGTTGAGAATGATTCTGTCTTGTGCGCATTTCATGGTTCTCAGCTTGAAGGTCAATCTTTTGGTTAGGTTCCATGTTTCTTCTCCATAGGTGATTGTCTGGAAGATGCATTGGTTGTAGACCCTTCCTTTTAGGACTAATGGGATTTTCTCATACTTAAATGTTGAGCTTACTCTACCATCCCAGAGTAATTATTCTCTTGATTTCTTGTTTTCTCTGAGATTTGTAGTCCAAGGTAGATTTTATGCTTTACTTTCTTCAGCTCAGCATTTTTGATTTTGATTGTTGTGTCTTTGTCTTTAACATGTTTGTTGTACTTGACATTTGTTTTACAAGACATTCATGTTGACACCAACTTTCTTACTCTCTACATTCAGTTCATCAAGCATTATTTGAAGGTCATGAAGATTCTCAGCAAAAAAGACAATGTTGTCTCAGATTATCTAGATATTCAGCATCCATCCTGATTCTTTCATTTTCTCAGTCAAGGATTCAGACAATCATCTGGCTGTAAAGAGTTTGGGTGAACTGGTCTCATCTTGTCTTTTTCTGAAAGGGCTTCAACTTTCCATGTAGCCTGATGAAGTAAGCTCTGTGTTGGTAGATATTTTGCAATACTCTGACATCTTGATTCAGTAAATCAACTAAAAGAGAAAGCAGCAGAATATAAAATGCCGCTGGCTGTAGCATTTGTTGACATCAAAAAGGCCATCAACACAGTGGAAATCCCCATAGAGGAAGATAAAAAAAGAACAAGCCTGATAGTCGGACCAGACGATTGAGTTCACTCACTGAAATTCCAGACATATATAGAAGGAATGGAAGGAAACAAAAGATGGAGTTTTTTGGTGTGTCAGTCAGTCATGTATATAACATGTACAGACCACATAAGTGAATTTAAAAGGCTGAAAATTTAAACATTTACTTTTTATTATGCGCAGGAAAGACGTTTTTTCAGCTTTTTGAAAATTCACTCCAAAAATAGGTTTTTTTAGTTGAGGGACCAATTTACTATGTAAATTTATGAAATATCGATCTCTCAGACTTGTTTTTTTTTCTGAAAATTCATAATTTTTTTAAATAATCACTGACCAACAACAGGCAAGAGAAGTGACATTCATTTTTTAAATAATTACCCCCAATACGGCATGCTGCCTAAAGATGTTGACAGTTTATGTTGGGTGAGTAACCATACCTGATTTTACAAAAATCAATTTCGAATCAATAATGTTCTCTCTTTTCAACTTTGATTTCCTATATCTTCTGTGCATTGCTTTATATAAAAAGTTCAGGATCAAATCAAAAGAATCATAATTTATGCACCCCACCCAGCAGTATATCTGATCATGTTTTCCGAGGTAATGACTACAATAGAGTGTTTGTTGTATCTGCAGTCAATTGTAAAAATAGAAAATTCAATCATCTTGCATGAGTGCACAGAATTTCTTCGTTTCAATCTATTAATATATCCAATGTATTACCTATCTATTACTTCTTCAAAGCAGCTTTTCTCATTAAAAAAATTATCATAAGTTCAAAGAGATTTTCCTGATTGAAATATGAGAACAAGAGGTGCACTTGCTAAAATATTCATGTCAGAAGAACAGGTGTTGAGTATTTTGATGTCAAGTCATGAACATATTTATAGGCCAGGGGCAAAAATTCTTCTCAAGCAGTACATAAGCTTCTATGATATGCTCCAGTGCAATTCTGGAAGCTTGTGGCTAATAAAACAGGGCTGGATTAACCAATTGGACACTGACCCCCTCATATGTACAATTCCCTCACGCTGACTACCAGGAGCTCTATAATGTGCTCAGAGTTTGAAAAATGTCCCCCAGTCAGTTGAGAAACAGAGGGTCACAGTTCCAAGAGAATGAAAGCTAAGATGGACAGACAAAGAGCAAAAATAACATGTGTTGTGTTTGGTCAATGTCCCCAGTTCAGATAAGTCAGTTGGTCATGATTCTGTGTTCAAAGAGTTAAGCTAGTTCAGGGCTTGTAGCAAATGCTATAAAAGGGCCCCAAAATTTAAAAAAATGTACATAGATATTAAAACACATACATTTTTCACTTACATAGTGAGGTAGTCAGATATTTTTCATCGGCAACACAGCCAGATTATACGACAAATATGTTTGACATTTCAGTAATTGGATTATTTTGTCTTCATTTGATCTTTGTGCTGTGGCTAAAACTTTTACTTTTTATGCATTGTATTTGCATCATATAGCTACCACACTCGTATCAATTACTGTATTAAGATAACATCTCTAATTCATGGTGATAATTGGCCCAAATCACTGATCTTGAGCATCCAGGAGTCAATAAAAGTCAAGATAAGCATATTACTATAGTTACAAACCGAGAGTAGAATTGCAGTTGATAGCTTGCAAGGATTCAAGATAGAGTCCTTAAAATCCAGGTGCCTATGGCATATGCAACTTATGTTACATATTTAATCTGGCTTAGATACAATGGTGGAAGCTTGTGGCCAGCAGAGAGAAAATATAATTCTAGAGAAGAGAAGGTACATCAATTAGATCCATGTATTGGAAGGAAGGAATAGATCTTCTGGAATATATACATTAAAGATGCAAGATGTTCATGGCAGGGATCCAATTATAAGGAATCTATCCGAAAAGACTCAAGAATTAAGGACTGATGATGATGATGATGATGATGATGATGATTATGAACCATCAACCATAACTGTCGCAAAAACTGTCAACATAGGTTTCTTCAATATTTAAGTTGGTTATCTAGTTACATGTACAGGTGGCATGGATGGAGCTAGAGGGCCAAAAATTTAAACATTTACACCTCATTATGCCTAGTTTAACATTATCTAGTTTTTTTTCAAATTCCCCAAACAAATAGGTTTTTAGTAAGGGGTTCAAATTATAATGTAATTTGTACTTTTTTAGTGATCACCGCCCAACAGAAGTTAGACGTAACTTATTCATTGATGACCCATTTTTTCCATTGATCGCTCCCAACACAGCATGCTGCCAGAATATGTTTGTCACATGACAGTTTCTATTGAGTGCCCAAGCAGACTTGTCTGTACTCCCGTTGATCATTAAATAAAGTTCTCTGTTGGAATCATTAAATCTCAAGCAGTAGCAGGAAGCAAATATAAATGCTTTGACTCTCTTTCCTTTTAGTATAAGTGAGGGGGTACACCCCCAATGATGGACCCTTGTTGCCAAGGTTAGTAATGAAATTGTCAAGGTAGGAAGTTAATATCTAACTGAACATTTGAATCAATGAAGTCATTGTTTAAAATTCTGTTGAAAGTTATTTAATAAGCCATGCTCAGTTTTAATAGGAGGCCATAAGTATATAGTACTAAGCAAGGATTGAACCCTGCATTCAGTATTAATGATAAGCAAGACTATTTTGCTTGTCTATGCTCTGCAATTGAGTTATGTTATAAGAAAATGCTAGTTGACTTTCAACCAAAATTAACAAGAAAACAATTCAGTCTTTAAAATGTAGATTCATAATTTATAACTTACATATTAATGATACTGGCTTGATTTATGGTACATATAAGGTTGATATATGTTTGGCACAATGTTAAGAGTATCTTAGAAGTGTCTTCAAAATTCATGCAGCTCTTTATTGCTTGTAGGGATTTGTCTACATGGTAAGGAAATGGGTTCCACATGTGCTTTAAAAAAGGAGCATGGCTCAGTACAAAAACACTAGTCTTTTTCTCTGTTCTCTACACAGAAATATACCATTTTCAAACAAGACAGTAAATCTATTATGATAATCCAAGATGAATAAAATTATGTCTTGATCTAAGATAGCCTTTAACATCACAAGCTAGAGAGAATCTACAAATCTGGACAGTCACTAAAACTGTCACGGGAACAACAATTTTTAACTGCATGCTATGTTGGGAGGGGTGATCAATTAAAAAGTTGGAGAAAGGGTGTTTTGTTAGGATATGATCACTCAAATTTCTGCATTGTAAAAATAACAAGTGTGAATGCTGCCAAACACCTATCAAGGGATCAATTTTGCATAAAATTACATTGCAAATTGAACCCCCAACTAAAAACAAATTTAGTTGAGGAATTTCCAAAAAACAAAAAAAGCATTTTATCTAGACATAATAGGGAGTGGATGATTAAATTTCCAGCCCTCTTGCTTCATTGTTACTGCCTGTATGCATGATACATACATATATATATATATATATTTATATATATATATATATACATGCTTAAACAGACAGACAGACCAACTTGAAAACTGAAGAAATAAATGTTGCCAGATTTGGTGATTGTTTTCATTTGAGGCTTTTCACAAGGTGAAAACTTTTGTCTGTGTGTTTGGTGGGATTTGAATGGAATTATTCATTATGAATAGCTGGAGCCTAGGCTAATTGTTATTTTGCAACTATACAGTGAGCTATTGACTCGTTTCAATGATTCTTTGGAAAAGAAAAGTCCTTCCAGTGGGTAAGAAATTCAGCTGGTGATTTTGCTGCATGACAACAAGTCCTCTTGTTTCAAATGCAACACATGAAGCTGCTATTAATATCATTCTCCCATTCCCCTGAGACTGAATAGACAAACCAGCAAACCAACAAAATTGATACCCTGGGCTTTCATACAGTAACATAAAACTTTACAGCTCTAAATGCTAAATATCTAAAAAAAATCTTTCAATTTATGTCATTTCAGTCAATTATTTCCCAATATCTGGTAATGTAATTCATGTAATTTTTACAATGGTTTCTATGTTTTATACAGAATTAGATATTATGGTACAATGTGTTTTTTTTTTCCTCGTAGGATTATCAGTTGTAAAGGATATGGGGATCTAAAAATAAATCAATTATATTAACGTGACTTCCCAACAGAGTTGAACAAACACCAACTCCCTTAAGTAACGATTTTTATATATGTCTATATATCATGAAATTTTGAACAAGAAGCTTTTGTAGGTTAATCAAAAAAATGTATTTGACAAGGTGGGGGGTCCATAAGTATAACAACCAATGGGACTTATTCCTCCTGTCACTTCTGTCAAATGTTCATCCGTGTAGATATTGAATCTGTTGTGTCGGTTTTAATCTCAGACTGCTTCAAACCAACTTGGTATCATCTTTTCAGAATACTATGTACATACCTTTACATATGTAATTCTAGAGAGCTGCTATGGTATTAGTAATCTCTTGTTATTTTCTTTTTAGTAGAGAATTCGCTTGAATAAATGATAAAGTGTAAATTTATCGATTTGAATTTGTTATTTCAAAACAGCCAAAGATGAAAAAACGTGAAATTTCGTTCCATAATACTTTGAATGAATTTTTCACAGATACATTTTGAAGTGAAAAATTTTCAAAGTACATTACGTGTCAGACTCAAAACATCAAATAGAAAAAATCTCTTTGATTTTATTTGTTTTCGTCAGAAGAATATTATTTTTATCACCTTCTTGTCAATGCTTTTACTTACAACAATGGACTTTTGGATATCATGGTCTGTCATCTAAAGGAATGGTTTATACTTCATTAATGCTATTAAATACCATCCTTCTATGGCCATTTGTGTTCTGTCTGAATAAACTATAATATGCTCACGAAATGGTCACTTTGGTTTTGTGGCATTCACTGGCAGAGCATAGATCTCATGGTTATAAGGTCTGATATTTCATCCATATGTTGTACTGGTAAAGAAATACTTGAATGAATAACCTGGGTAAAAGATATGAGATCAGATGCAGATCCAGAGCAGATTGCGGTTGGTCTGGGCTACCCTCGCCTGGGAAAAGCACAACTTAAAAGAAATTCTATGCATGAATTTATAGAGAACTTTAGACTAACTTTGAGTATGAACAGGAAAAAAAATTTAGAGATATTGTGAGCTGTGGACAGTTAGCAACAAAGGGAGGTAACTGTGCATGTATTTGCACCAAAACTTGATTTCTTCTTTAGCAAATTACCCATACTTCCACAAAATCTAATTGAGAACTTCTTGCAGTATCATGTGTCGGACAGATATAAAGGTTAGCGTAAAGATTCAGGTTAATACTCTGTTAGCAGAGTTAATCAATTATTGTTTTAACTAAAACAAAAAACAAGGATATAACTCCTGCAGAGAATGTTGATAAAATGCTCTTTCAAATTACAGTTATCTCTTGCTATTCACGATTTTTCAATTCATAGTTTCAATGATTTGCTGTTAAGCTTTGAATCATTTAATAGGAATATTTTTGAAATTTTTGCAGTGTATCATAGAAAATACATTGTACAGCGTAAACAAAGAACTGAAAACTTTCATCATCATCATCATCAGCCTTTTAGCATCTGTCATTAGACATAGACCTACCTCAAGTTTCAGCTGACCTCTCTATCATGGGTAATGCGGAGCCAGTAATTTGTGAAATCATCTAGCTTGTCTCACCATCCTACATTTCTGCATATGATCTCTGGTGATTTATGATGTCAAGTGGTTGTCTGATATTTTTGCAACATGTCCAACCCATTGCCATTAGGGTTTTCCGTTTCTATGATATCTACTGAAAGCTTGCCATCCTAGTGTGATTCTTTGCTTTATTTCTTCTTCTTTTGATGACTTTATGGAGACTTGCTGTCTTGGATATAGTGGTTTACCTTCTCCAGCTCTGCATTTTCAATTTCAATTGCTGGGTCTTGGTCCTCAACACATTTGTTGTACATGACATTCATTTTGTTGAAGTTCATTTAGAGACCAACTTTCTTGCTTGCTTTATTTAGTTCAGCAGACATTATCTGAAGATCTTGAAGGTTCTCAACAAAGAGGATGATGTTAAGTTACTTGGGTATTTGCCGTCTACTCTGACTCCTTTGTGTTCCCATTCTAGGTTTCGGAAAATCGTCTCAAGACAAGCTGTGAGAAGTTTGGGTGAGCTGGTATCACCTTGTCTCAATCTTTTTTCTAGTTGAAAGGGCTCAGGGTCTTTATGAAGGAAGTAGACGGGGTGTACACTTTGTCATATTATTGTATGTTTGACTTCCACTGAATTGCAGACTTTTTTCAAAGTCCACAAATGCAGTTAAGTAGGCTTATTGGCCAGTGGTTGTTGAAGTTTCTTGGGTTCCCTTTTGGAAATCATAAATGCATCATAATTTCAGTGTTATTAAGAAGAAAGATTGCTAAAAATTATCAACAGGAAGTTATTTATGTTGACAATATAAACCCAGATGAAAATGTACTGGGAGCTTAAACTTGTTTAATGTTTACGCTCTTAAATGTTCAATCAAACAACAATATTTTAGCCATCAATTATTTTTCACACTTTAATGCAAATGAATTATTCATTTGATTTTTAGTTTTTACTTGGTAAAGTATTGCAAAGCATAATTAACAATATTTTTTCCATTTTTACTGTTACTATTTACCTCCATCTTGATATTTTTGTTTCTCTTATCATATTTTCCTCAAACTGGATGAAAATTCTTTAAAAGCAATAAAGCTATTAAGAAGAAGGTAAGTAGCTATATAAAAAGGAAAGAAATTGATAACAATCAATGTAATGTAGTTTTATAAAATTTATGGTTTTAGAAAATTGAATATATATTTTCATAAAGTTTAATTTTAGTTATAACTGCAAAAAACAGCATAAGATTAGTTGTGAAAAGAAAAATTATACTTTTGCATACTCACAAAGGATCTCTCAGTAGATTAAAGCCGTGCTTTTGCTATCAACTAAAAGAAATATCGATTCCGCCATAAATGATGGATCTGTCACTAAAAAAGTGAAGTCGAGTTTTAAAATTCAAAATGTTTAATGTACGCTTTACTGTATTCATTTAGTTATTGGTTCATGCAGAATTTGGGAATGGTAAGATTTTTGTTTATCAAAAAGTTTACGATAAAGATTTATGGGTTTGGGGAACCAAAAGGGTTGGTGGCATTCAGCATGAGTCTTTCAACGATTTAGTTCACTCACAGCTCCTTGGTGCTCCTTACTCTCACGAATAACAAGGGATAATATTTAATATAAATGGATTTATGTAAAAGGATACATCATTTATGGTTTTTCAAGAAAGTATCATTTAAATTTCATACAAAATTCCCCATAATGAACAGTAAAACTTTTTTTTTTTCATGTTGATTTTGTGGTTAAGTGATCTCTCCTTTATTACTTTTGCATGATAGCAAGTTATTACTCACTATTTTTTTGCCTATATTAGATACCTTATATTAGATTTTGGTAAACTTAATCATATTTCTTAAAAGATGTGTTAGATTTGAACATGCTCAATTTAATTGTAATCCTTGATAGATGTATTTGTTTTGCATTATAATTTTTGATAGATGTATTGGATTTGAATATATTCTGTTTAATTGTAATTCTTAATCAATGTATTGGATTTAAATATCTGTGTTGGGTTTGAATATGTGCAGTTGAATTGTATATCTCATCAGATGTACTTGGTTTGAATATGTTCAGTTGAATTGTAATTTGTAATAGATATATTGGATCTGAATGTGTTTAGTTTAATTGTAATTCTTGATAAATGTATTGGGTTTGAATATCTGCAGTTTGATTGTAATTCTCAATAGATGTATTAGATTTGAATACGATCAGTTTAATTGTAATTCTTAATAGATGTATTGGGTTTGAATATCTGCAGTTTAAATATATACCTCAATATATGTATTGGATTTTGATACGTGCATTCAAGATGTGATTCACAATAGATGTATTCGATTTGAATGTGTGCAGTTTGAGAAAAAAAATTCCAACTTATTGTGAAGGCATTTCATACCTGAATTTCTATGAGAAAAATTGTTCCCTAATAAATCTCATCCTCCTCGCTTTTGGAAAGTCTTTAATAAATCGGATGACATAGGATCCAACCCTATTCATATTCATGAATTAAATAGATTTTTCACACAGAATTCCCGAATGAGAATGAGAATCATGTAACAATTGAGATCATTTTTTTCAATAATCAACCGTAGATAAATCACTCTTTTAGAGAAATGCGGATCAGCAAATATTAACGGTTCACAGATCTTTAATGAATATCTCTTGTTCATCACTCAAGAGAAGTGGTCATGCAACCAATATCTTCTGGAAGGATGTTGTGTTGGAGTGAAAAACAAGAAAAAAGGGTATTCAATGAATGAGTTACTCCTCTTGCCTTCATTTTGGCCATGATTACTAAAAATGTGTGGTTATTCTGAAAACCAGTATGAATGCAACTGGAGACAAACTTTGGGACCAATTCAGGATAAACTTACATTGTAAATTGAATCCTCCCCAATTAAAATCTATTTTAGTGTAGAATTTTTCTCTAATCAAAAAAAAGGTTTTCTAGACATGATAACGAGTAGTTGTTCAGATTTCCTGCACTCTAGCTCAATCGGTGTGTTCTGTTTGCATGATACATACATAACCAGCTAGCCAGTCAAACCAACAAAAAAGATTTTTTTGCTCCTCCCAGCCTCTTACTGCCCAAACACCCTCGTCCTTTAGCCATTATGTTTTTATCTGCTGTTCCCTGGTGCAATGCATCGACCTCCACCTCCCTCTCAACAACCTTTGTCATGAAGTGACAAGTTCTTTTCTTTTGAAAAACCGTTAACCAAAACTTTCGACATAGGTTTCTTCAGTTTTCAAGTTGATCTGGATAGCTATTTATGTATGTATAAGTTTTTAACATAGGCCACATCCATGGAGCAAGTGGGCTGGAAATTTAAGCATTCATTTCCCAATCTTCAAAAAGTACCTTTCTCCATTTTTTTTAAAATTCACCCTGAATATGTTTTTATTGTGATGGTTCAATTTGCGAAGTAAATTTATGCTAAATTGATTCCTGAGTTCATGACCGGCAATATTCACAATTGTATTCTTGAAAATCCAGGCTCTTTTTAGAGATCTCTGCTCAATTAAAGGTCGTAGAAGTAATTCATTCGTTGATCTCTCTTTTTTCCAATTTCTACCAAAAGATTTTGGCGATGTGACGGTTTCTGTTGGTTGACTAACCAGACCTGTCATTCCTTGTAGTGACTCCAAACAAGGCAGTAGGAGTTACTGTTAAATCATGCAGCATATGATTCTGTGAATTTAAATGGAAATTAAGTGTCATTCCCCAGTATCTATGATCTATAATTCTTTATTTCCAGTCCATGTTGATTCCTATCATTACTGAAAGCTCCCGAGGATTGCCATCTTGAAATTCCTCCTACTGTTAGTCCATGTGTGCTTGTGTCTGCTTGTGTATGTTTGTGTGTCATCATCATCAGCAGCCTTTTAGCGTCCATCATTTGACATAGGTCTTCCACAAGATTTGCCAGACCTCTTGTCGCAGAGTCAATACTGTCTGAACTTGTCTAGTTCACCACAAGATCTCAAATTTTGCCAACCACAGTTTGACATATGTTCTCTGGGGATCCGGGCTGTAATTTCTAGTGGTCTTCAGCCATATTTGCAAAATGACCAGCCCATTACCATTTTTGTTTCCTAATGGATTCAGTGATATCTCAGGTTCCTGTTTTCTCCCTGATATATAGGGCTGTCTAGTAATCTCTCCTTGAGATGTTGAGTGTGCATGTTATATGGTTCTCAGTTTGAGGGTCAATCTTTTGGTTAGGTTCCATGTTTCAACTTGTGTATTTATACATATATGTTAGTGTTCATGTTGATACACGTGAAGAGATTTGCATTGCTGTGAGCTTGATAAATAGCTTTCTGTTAATCATGAACAAATTTTTCTTACAAGTTTTTTTTGTTTTTATTACTTGAAAAAAGTTCTTTAACTCCAGCATCTTATTATGTCATTAGAACATGAATGAAATTCAATTTTACCACGTCAATTGCATGAATGAAATTGTGGCCATTAGATGTTTGTGTGTGTGCATACATGTATATTAATTTATTTTGAAGAAGGTCTCTTCCTTTCAAGATATTCCAATGATAATGTAAATAAATCTAGAAATATCAACTAAATCACCAATCAATATTTTCTGCCATTCAAGTATCGATTACCTAAAAGTATGCTGACCAGAGTTATCTTCTACCTATATGTAAGTTCAGACAGCTACTGCTGCAAAAACAGCAGTAGTGCCTCTAAAAAAGCCCTCATCAGATGATGACCCTTGGGTCAGGCATGGTTTTGGGCAAAGCATCATTATCTCTAACCCAGGATGCCTCCAGCAGTACCTAGCAATATCAACAGGTTTTGTTGGTCCTCTGTCACATTACGGTAATACTAGATCCATGTAAATGCAATCTCTGGCTGATCTTAGATCTACCTCCTCAGAATGTGTATTAGGCATACAGATAAATTTTCCCCTCCCTGACCTAAGCAAAAAATATTATACATTTAAACGAAATATTAATTGAATACACCACTGAATTGAACTGATAAACAAGAACATAATAAAAATTTTAACTTTAGTTACTAAGATATTTTTCATATATTAGACCAGTGTAGGGGCATATGTGTCTGTAGACAAGGCCAACCTATCCATTAGATGAAACTAGGCAGTTGGTCAGGGCACAAACGTCCTAGGGATATCCACCAAACTGAAAAAAATGATTGTTAGAGTACAAGGTGCTTGAGTATTGAGTCACACCTAGAGTGTAGGAAACCTTCCACCAGTCACTTCGGTACATGTAAGCAAGTGATCATTTCATTTTGTATGAGCGTAAACTGCTCCAGTCATAAAAGAAACGAGCATATGTCAGTCTTTTAAGGGGGAGCTAAAATTATTCAGCATCAGTACAAATAGACTAACTAAGCGACCGGTCATTTCCTCTCTTGCAAGAAGTCTTCTTCCCTAGCTCCACACCTTTTCCCACTGAGAATAACTAAAAGACTGAGACTGTTGAAGAGAACCAGTACTTGTCAGGGGGGTAGAGGGAGCGGGGGGACAGATAAAAGTAGCAAATTAACAGGTCTCTTCTTAGGCCAGGTACTGGAGGGGTCTTCTCCGCGCCCCTCCTGCTCTTCCCCCTCCTAGACCTTGCCCTCCACTTCTCAAAAGGAAGGCTCAACAAATTACATTGTCAACAATCCAGCTTGAAACCTATGGATCCGATTGTGGATAGGGGCTGAGTTGGAAGTGGAGAGCCGTGGTCAATGCCAATTCCTTCTGAGAAAGATCTACCCAAATTGATTACAACAATGGGTTCCTCCAAAAGAGTGGCAGTGCCACTCCTCCTGTTCTCCTCCTGCCAGGAAGGCAGATACATCATTTTCCAGCAACCCCCAACCTTCCTGAACTGTGCCACCATCTTGCCCATCAACTGGCATTAACAATTTTCTTTTCTCTTTCCTACCCAGCTCCTGTGATTAACAGAGAAAGAAGCATTTCATGGAAAAATAGCAGCCATCATATGCCAAGTGCTTTCGTCTCTTCCCTCGCCTGTTCGCAAGTGTTATTAATGCAGGAAGAACTAGAGCTTATTCATCATACTTATCTGGCTATAATTCAACTGAAAGACAAATACAGGGAAGAAGGAAAAAAAATCAGACTGAAAAAGTAGATGAATAGAGGAAGTTGAGAAAAGTCCTGAAAAGATTCTAAAGAAATCTGTTTGAGAGTAATTTGGATTTTGCAAGCTGCTAAATGAACCTTGAATTGATTGAGGTGAGTCATTGGCCAGTTATTGAAATAGTGGTCACCATCATGAGTTCATATGAACCTGAAGGTTTCCCAGAAATAATCTTCGGGGTTTGTGAAAAGAAGGGGTTCCAACAAGGTTTGACAGAGAACGCTGATCAAAATTGTTGATGATAGGTAAACATATAAACATTACATGAAACATTTGTGAACAATATCAAATACCATTTATGCTTTCTGGAAATTGTTAGATAAAAAGAAAATACAACTGTTGTGATAAACAAATGGTATACTGTATAAAATATAAGCTTCAAAAAAAGATAGAATTGTTTGTTTATATTCACTCCAAGAATTATTTTCAGCGTGTTATTTTAACTAATCCCCCAAAATTCTTTAATCTCACTAAACCTGAATTTAAGGATTCTTCCTAGTCTCTCGATAACATTTGGCGTTTGTTATCGCAAAAAGAAGCCACTGATCTAAAAGACCCCATCCTTAAGGTCTGGTTAATCAGTCAATAAAAACTATCATGTGACCAACATCTTTTTGGTGACAGGCCAGGTTGGGAAGTGGTGATCAATGAATTAATTTTTTCCTCTCGCCTTTTTTGTTGGGCTGTAAAAAAGCACGTACTGCCACAAACAAACTAAGGGGGCAATTTAGCATAAACTTACATTGCAAATTGAACTATTCTAAAAACCTGGAAATATTTCCAGCTCACTAGCTCCATTGGTGTAGCCTGTACGTGTGATAATGTATTATAAGTTAGCCAGACCAGCTTAAAAACTGGAGAAATCTATGTCGACATATCTGATGACAGTTTTGGTTAATGGTTTAATAAAAAAGATAAGTTAAACAAGAACAAAGGAGAAAAAGTGGTTTTAAAAAAGACTAAAAGACAAGACAGAGAAAAGAAGTTGTGAAAAGTGAATTAAATCTTTACTGAAATCTAATATCAAAAGTCAAAGAACATTGAGATAATTAAAATAATGTTTGTTGCAGACGAAAAGGCATGAAATAATCAGTAAGTATAATGAATCTAAGTGAATAAATCTATAAGTATGATATAGGAACAACTTTCAACTCTGGTTGTTACTTCCAATCTCTTCATCTCAGAGTTAAACCAGACAGGCAGTGCTAACATTTTTCATTGCCTGATTTGACAAAACACTTTGCCTTTCCTTCTATCCTCTCTCTGTATGAGGATTAATTCTTTATTAGCAATGAATGGCCAGCAGAAAACCCTGACCTCACACTCTGTAACTTCTTCCTGTGGAGATTGGCAAAAGAGAAGGTGTACCATACCAAACCACAAACTCTTGATCAATTGGAGGAGTGCAATATGCTATTGCCAACATGCTACCAAACTTCCAGCAAAGGTTGATCAAAGCCATACCAAAATGCTTACAGCAATTGGTACGTACATTGAATTTTAACATAACAGGCATATTCTACCATTGTATGGTTCAAAACAAAGTTATGACGACAATTGACCAATAAATGATACAGTTGTGACTAATTTTCAATAGGAAGTTTTTCACCCAACCTGTAAATATCTTACATGAATTGCAAGCACAAGTCCTGTTTAGTCTTTAAGCATACAAAAAGTTGAAGGAACTTGGATCTTCGCATGAATTATGATCATATTTATATGAATAAAAAAAGCATCTTATTTTGTAAGCAACCAATGTTAACCAAGGAAGACTGCAACCATTTGGGAGATTTGCAAAAAAATGTTTTATCTCATTCATTCATTTCATCTTGCAGAAATGCTCGTGAGCTCCAACAGAACTGCAAATACTGAGTTGAACATCTTCATATCTCTCTTCTATGCACCCCCAGCCCTCTAGCCATCGATCATAAAGTGTCTTGAATGATGTAGAATATGAATAGGACACATTTTCTTTAGTAATTTTAATTCATTACATCATATGGTGTTCACAAGATGATTGCATCTGCAGACTCTTGCCCTATAACTATAATTTTCAATTAAATGACCGTGTATCTGTTGGGACTGAATTCCACAACATTTTCATCTTCAACTTCTTAAGATCTTTGTTTTGGCTAAATACATTTCTGCTACCTAGGATCCATACACCACATCCCCCAACACACATAACAGGATATTATCATTCCTTGTGGAGTATTGCATATTCAAAACGGATATTATCAGGTATTATTAATGACAGAATCCTTCAGTATTGAAATTCTGTTGCCAAAAAAATGAATATGTCAAAGTCCAAAAATGAGTTCCGCCTTACAGAAAAAGCTTATTTAAAATGAATAGTTTGGTCATAGATAATTCCTGATAACAACCGTTTTGATTGTGTAATGTTCCATCAGAAATGATAGAATCCTGCTGTGTTTCATTTAGAAGAAAATTAACTTTCTAAATAAAAAAAATACTGGTAAGGAAGTACAGATTTATGGGTGATACCGTATGTCTGAGCCATGAATCACAAGCTGATGAATGATTTCAAATGGAAAGAACGAGTGAAAAAAGTTTTTTTTTTTCAAAGATGCAGCTTTGTAAAAAGGAAAGAATAGATTTTTGGAAGTCGAAGGCCTTTAAAAAAAAAAAAAGAACCATCTGAAGAAGAAAGATGGAGTGAAGAAAAGAGAAGAAAATAGTCTGTAAAAAAAAAGAAAATTCAATATGGAAGAGTTGACAGAGAATAACAAAAGAAAAGAACATTCTTGTGAAAAGGAATGAATATCCAAAATACAAGGGGAAAAAATAGAAAAGGAAAGAAACAAATGAAAAAAGAAAATATCTTAGCCCTTATCAGCCTTGACAAAAAAAATTTTCTTTATATTCAAAAATCACAACCAATATTTTGGAACATTATTGCTGAGCAGTTTTGGTAGCAGATTATTACCATATATATAGTTTTATTGACAAAATTGACATCTCACTAGTTTCAGAAAATTTTCTCATGACATGTTGCTTTGTTGTCATAGATCTGCAATGAAACCAATAGTAAGTAAATAAAGCAGTCGACAGTTTTTGTTAAATAACTACCTCTACAGTCAATACTCTTTATATGGCATTTACCTCATTATATGCGTCACTGATAGCATAATGACGATTCAGACACTTTGCAAGTAATACATTAAGGTATTAGCCTATAAATATCAATGTATTCAAGGTATTACCCTATAAATGGCAATGTATTCAAGGCATTACCCTATAAATGGCAATGTATTCAAGGCATTACCCTATAAATGGCAATGTATTCAAGGTATTACCCTATAAATGGCAATGTATTCAAGGCATTACCCTATAAATGGCAATGTATTCAAGGTATTACCCTATAAATGGCAATGTATTCAAGGCATTACCCTATAAATGGCAATGTATTCAAAGCATTACCCTATAAATGGCAATGTATTCAAGGTATTACCCTATAAATGGCAATGTATTCAAGGTATTACCCTATAAATGGCAATGTATTCAAGGTATTACCCTATAAATGGCAATGTATTCAAGGCATTACCCTATAAATGGCAATGTATTCAAGGCTTTACCCTATAAATATCAATGTATTCAAGGTATTACCCTATAAATGGCAATGTATTCAAGGTATTACCCTATAAATGGCAATGTATTCAAGGTATTACCCTATAAATGGCAATGTATTCAAGGCATTACCCTATAAATGGCAATGTATTCAAGGCATTACCCTATAAATGGCAATGTATTCAAGGTATTACCCTATAAATGGCAATGTATTCAAGGTATTACCCTATAAATGGCAATGTATTCAAGGTATTACCCTATAAATGGCAATGTATTCAAGGTATTACCCTATAAATGGCAATGTATTCAAGGCATTACCCTATAAATGGCAATGTATTCAAGGTATTACCCTATAAATGGCAATGTATTCAAGGCATTACCCTATAAATGGCAATGTATTCAAGGTATTACCCTATAAATGGCAATGTATTCAAGGCATTACCCTATAAATGGCAATGTATTCAAGGCTTTACCCTATAAATATCAATGTATTCAAGGTATTACCCTATAAATGGCAATGTATTCAAGGTATTACCCTATAAATGGCAATGTATTCAAGGTATTACCCTATAAATGGCAATGTATTCAAGGCATTACCCTATAAATGGCAATGTATTCAAGGCATTACCCTATAAATGGCAATGTATTCAAGGTATTACCCTATAAATGGCAATGTATTCAAGGTATTACCCTATAAATGGCAATGTATTCAAGGTATTACCCTATAAATGGCAATGTATTCAAGGTATTACCCTATAAATGGCAATGTATTCAAGGCATTACCCTATAAATGGCAATGTATTCAAGGTATTACCCTATAAATGGCAATGTATTCAAGGCATTACCCTATAAATGGCAATGTATTCAAGGTATTACCCTATAAATGGCAATGTATTCAAGGTATTACCCTATAAATGGCAATGTATTCAAGGTATTACCCTATAAATGGCAATGTATTCAGGGTATTACCCTATAAATGGCAATGTATTCAAGGTATTACCCTATAAATGGCAATGTTTTCAAGGCATTACCCTATAAATGGCAATGTATTCAAGGCATTACCCTATAAATGGCAATGTATTCAAGGCATTACCCTATAAATGGCAATGTATTCAAGGCAATACCCTATAAATGGCAATGTATTCAAGGCATTACCCTATAAATGGCAATGTATTCAAGGCATTACCCTATAAATGGCAATGTATTCAAGGCATTACCCTATAAATGGCAATGTATTCAAGGCATTACCCTATAAATGGCAATGTATTCAAGGCATTACCCTATAAATGGCAATGTATTCAAGGCATTACCCTATAAATGGCAATGTATTCAAGGCATTACCCTATAAATGGCAATGTATTCAAGGCAATACCCTATAAATGGCAATGTATTCAAGGCATTACCCTATAAATGGCAATGTATTCAAGGCATTACCCTATAAATGGCAATGTATTCAAGGCATTACCCTATAAATGGCAATGTATTCAAGGCATTACCCTATAAATGGCAATGTATTCAAGGCAATACCCTATAAATGGCAATGTATTCAAGGCATTACCCTATAAATGGCAATGTATTCAAGGCATTACCCTATAAATGGCAATGTATTCAAGGTATTACCCTATAAATGGCAATGTATTCAAGGCATTACCCTATAAATGGCAATGTATTCAAGGCATTACCCTATAAATGGCAATGTATTCAAGGCAATACCCTATAAATGGCAATGTATTCAAGGCATTACCCTATAAATGGCAATGTATTCAAGGCATTACCCTATAAATGGCAATGTATTCAAGGCATTACCCTATAAATGGCAATGTATTCAAGGCATTACCCTATAAATGGCAATGTATTCAAGGCATTACCCTATAAATGGCAATGTATTCAAGGTATTACCCTATAAATGGCAATGTTTTCAAGGCATCACCCTATAAATGGCAATGTATTCAAGGCATTACCCTATAAATGGCAATGTATTCAAGGCATTACCCTATAAATGGCAATGTATTCAAGGCATTACCCTATAAATGGCAATGTATTCAAGGTATTACCCTATAAATGGCAATGTATTCAAGGCATTACCCTATAAATGGCAATGTATTCAAGGTATTACCCTATAAATGGCAATGTATTCAAGGCATTACCCTATAAATGGCAATGTATTCAAGGTATTACCCTATAAATGGCAATGTATTCAAGGTATTACCCTATAAATGGCAATGTATTCAAGGCATTACCCTATAAATGGCAATGTATTCAAGGTATTACCCTATAAATGGCAATGTATTCAAGGTATTACCCTATAAATGGCAATGTATTCAAGGTATTACCCTATAAATGGCAATGTATTCAAGGTATTACTCTATCACTGGTGATACATTCTTGGTATCTAATCCATGGTTTTGGTATATCACACGTTGGTTGTCTGATGATCACTAACCTGAACTTCACCAGAGATGGTCTGGTAGTTTGGGGGCTATCTTTTATAATCAAAATGAAATCAAGAGTTAAAACGGGGTCTCATATTATTTGAAGGTCACTTTACTCAACAAAATATTTTTTTTTTCAACCTTTGGGTTCCCAGTGAGGACCAAATTTATCATGCAAATATTGGCCATCAAGACATGCATACTAACCAGTGGCAGAGCCAGGTCAGAAGTTTTAGTCGAAGCAGTGTTGCCAACTCAAAGAATTCTTTTGCGCTAAATCAACCTTCAAAAAGCATTAAAAAATGCCAAAATGCACTAAAAACATCATTAGCCATTTTTTGACCAAATGGCTAAATTAGTTCTTGTTTTAACTTTTTAAATGACTAAAAATTAGCAAAAATTCCTCAAGAAATGGTACTAAATATGTTAAAAATGGTGCCACTCATTGGATAATTGCACTACCAAAACAAAAAATGAACAAAATTTAGCTACTGTGCTGTCTTGTGATTACTCCATCTGATGGTAAGCATGGTCCTTTCTTGTGCACTTTTTATGGTTCTCAGCTTGAGGGTCAATGATCTGGTTAGGTCCTATGCTTCAGTTCCATAAGTGACTATCAGTTGGATACATTGGTTGTATATCCCTCTTCTTAGGACTAGTGGGATTTCCATTTTTCTTGGAGAGTGAGCTGACTCTACAAAAGCTTGCCAACTTGAAGAGATTCTTTACTTTCTTTCTTCTTTTTCTGAAAATTTCATGAAGTTTAGTTTCTCTGCGTAGATATTGTGTTCTATTTTCTTCAACACCGCATTTTTTATTTTGAATGTTGTATCTTTTGCGTCTTCTTGTTTGTCGTACTTAACATTTTTTTACAAAAGTTCATATGAAGACCCACTTACTTGCTTAAGTATTATAAATTGCCTATCTTAAAAATGTTCAATTAATGTATTATATACATATTTGTACAGAAATCTGTGGCAAAATGAAACACAGTACTGTATACATAAATATTGCATGATGGCATAGGCCAATGAGCAAAGGGGTCACAGAGAATAACTGCCCCCACTTGAGATTCAGGCAAAACAGTGGAAAATATTGTAAGGTTTCAGGCAAATTAAGCCCTTTGCCCCTCCTTAACCAAAGAATTCCCACACATGTATGCATGACAGTTCTCAAGAACTTGGTATTTTCCAATGTGCTGGAGAGTGGTTTCCAAAAAAATAATTCAAAGCAATTGATTGAAATTTAATTGTAGATACTGTTGTAAAAATAGATATAATTTTCCTTTAGATCTGTTTGAAAATAGTGATGTATCTGTAGCCCAGGGACCTGCAACATCTTTTACCAACACTGCTTGGATCATTGGCATACTGTGAGTTGTTTTAGAACTCACCTCATTATACTCACAATGCATTTGTAACATAGCAATAGATCTTGAGGACCGGGAGGCTTGGATCCTTGATAGACCCGTTCCAAGTGAGGTTTGATGAAAAAGGAAAATATGCTAGAAATAGATATGTGTTACCATATAATTGGTGAAAAATATCCCAAAGGTTGATTTATTATTTATGCAATTCATGTAAATACAGATGAGTATGGTTCCAAAACACAATCATCATCATCAGTCTTTTAACACCCATTGTTGGATATAGACCTTCCAAAGAATTTGCCAGACCTTCCTATAATGGGCATCGTGGAACCATTAGTCTCTGAAATTATCTAGTTTGTCTCTCCATCTTGTATTCAATCTCGGTTAAGCATGTGATCTCTGGGGAACATGCTGTGAGTCATGATGTCCATCAGTTGTTTTGCCATTCTTGCAACATAACCAGCCCATTGCCATTTGAGTTTTCTAATGGATTTTATGATGTCTTGGACTCCTGTTTTTCCCCTGACATGTTGTGCTGTCTTGTGATCTCTCCATTTGAGGTTGAGCATGATTCTTTCATCTGAACTTTGAATGGTTCTCAGTTTGTGGGTCAGTTTCTTGGTTAGGTTCCTGTTCCTAGTTTCAGCTCCATTGGTGACCATCAGGAAGATTGTGTTTAATTTAACTAAAATCAAATCCTTGATTAAAACTTAATAAACGGCATACACACACACACACACACACACACACACAATACATACATACATATATATATATATATATATATATATATATATAACATTCAAGATTTTATTTTCAATTAATTATAAGCATTCATTCATGAAATGTTGTTTATATCCCTCTTGTCAAACTCAAGTTCACACCTGGAGTTTACTATGTTTTTGTACCATGAGACAAAAACAAGAACAATCCTCACCAAATCTAGGGGGGTGATAATTAACATTCCCCTACCATGATTTGGAATCACAACCAATTAATTAGTAGTTGTGTTTCTTACCAACTGAGTTGAACTGACAAGTTTTATGTGTCTACAACAATCGATACTAGAAATATACAAGGGCTTATTTTGTTCTAATAGATAAATACATTCAGACTGAAGAAAATACATTTTATAATTTTTATCAATTATATATACATTACAAATGTTGCAGAAATCATTTTCAGCCGGAACAGAAACAGGAGCAGAGTTTGACCTTGCAGAAGCCTGGCTTGTTATTGCATAATGTCATTGGAAATTCAGTTAATGGACTACTATTTAAAAAGCTTCTGGGGGGCTTCCTGGGGGCATTTCCGAATACTCCCAACTCCCTGACAATGCATCACTTTGTAATCAGCAGATCTGGATTCTACTTTTTGACACAATGAGTAAAAACTTGAGCATGTGGTGAAGATCTTGTTAAGAGGTAAAATGTGGACCACAAATTAAAATGCTACAATTGTTATGAAATGAGACTGGAGAAATCCCCGAAGAAAATTACAATATCCTCATTCTGCTTGCCTGTGTCTGCCCATAGGGAAAATTGGCATGTAATCTTATAGTCCCCAGTTTACTGGGTATTAACTGCATTTATATAAATGTCTCTCCCAATGAACTGCATTTCTAAATGGTTCCATTCACTGCATATGAATGTTACACTGTCAAATTGTTAATAGAGTTTTCTTGACTGCCTTCATTTTGAAAGATATGGAGAACAAGATCAAAATGACATTTATTTGTTGATATAGGCATCCTACGTAGTTATAAACTTTCAAACATACATATGCACACAAATAGATGAGGACATATCTATAGATCTAAATGTAACTGCATGCATTTATGTATAATTGTATAAAGATTATTTATATGTGTGTGTATATATGATAAAGTGTGAGCTTGTTTAACAGTGTGTGTGTGACAATGTGTATAGATATATATATATGTATATTTCAATGACTCCAGGTAGACTAGGGAAAGCCGTTCATGTGAATTTGATTATTGCATCCTGGAGAGATGGTATCAAAAATTTGTAATACGAGCATACAAGGTAGTTCGGTACCCCAGTTACCGATGAGAAACATGCCAGAACGTCACTTGGCAATTTCCATTCATTGTGTGTGGAAGAATCTGCCTTTCAAGGATTGGACTTTGAAGTAATTAAAGACGACATCCAAACCTATTCCTGACAACAAGAATTGATGATGATTATGATGAAATAATGCAACTGACTCAAACAAGTTGTGATTGCATTTCTATTGCTCTACTTCACACACACATGTATATATATATATATATATAGAGAGAGAGAGAGAGAGATAGATAGATATATATACAGACGGATGGACAGATAAAGCATAGATTTGTTGAGCTGCAAAGGGCACTGAACTAAGTAACCATAGATGGAAAGACCGGTTTAGAAACCAGAACACCACAGATGTTCACATGACATTTATAGGAATCAATAGTAGAAAATTTATATATATATATATATATATATATATATATATATATATATATATATATGTATATATATATATATGTGTGTGTGTGTGCCTGTATCTAATAATAGCACATATTTGGTCTGACAGAATGAACAATAAATAATCAAAGAAAATAAGGCTGCTGCAGAAATTGAACCTGCCACTGATCGAGTAGCCGCTTCAACGTATGAATGCACTTACTGGCAGCTAGCAATCGGAGATTATTTCAAATAAGTTTCTGCATAATATAGCGCAATTTATAATTCACACACACACATTACATATGTATGTATGTATTAGAAACCATCAACCAAAACTGTCGACAAAGCTGTTGGTTTCTTGAGTTTTCAAGATGATCTACCTGGCAGTCTGGCTATGTATGTATCATGCACATGGGCCACACAAATAGAGCTAGAGGACTGGAATTTTCAACATTTACTCTTTATTACATCTAAATAACATGTTTTGGGGTTTTATTTTTTTGATTCCCCACCCCCTACCCAAATACTGAGGGATTCAATTTGCAATGTAAGTTGATGCCAAACTATTGCCTCAGTTATGTCCAGCAGCATTTATGTTTGTTTCTTGAAAATTCAGACTTTTTTTAATGATAATTATCTAACAAAAGGCAAGAGAAGTAACTATTCCATTGGTCACCTCTTCTTTCAATTTGTTAATTTGATCACCCCAACTCAGCATGCTGTCAAAATATATTAATTGTGCGATGGTTTCTATTGAGTGACTAACTAAGCCTGCATATATATTTGTTTTTGTTATATAGAAATATCATACATTTGTATATATATATCTAAATAAACAAATTTTTTGTGATTTTTTTTTATATATATATTTCTCTAGGAGAATCTTTTTTAGAGCTTTTCTAAAAATCTGCAAATTACATTGCGCATAATTTCATTCTCCAAAGTTAGCCCCGGTAAATATGGTCAGCTAAAGCACAAATAAGAGCGAGAATCGGCTTTTTTCCGACTTCCTTCCCAACCAAATATCTTCTGTGATTAGAGCCCCATGTGTGCTCCAAATCAAAAATGAAAGCTTTTCTCGCTTTTTATGTATTTGTTCATTTTTCATTGATCATCTCTAAAGATCTCTTTCATTCTGTGACACTCTCAGTTTCTTGGCAAAATCCCGACCATTACTATAAATTATTCAATAAAAAAAGAAAAGAAAAGAAAATGTTAGTTTTCCAGAGCCAATATTGGCACTTCTTTGTCTCTTCAAGCAGGCAGATATTAGCGTTGATGCTTGACTTGATACAAAAGAACACAAAAGCCATAAAAAACATGCAGATGAAAAAACATTCTGATCACACATTTAATCAAGATAACATTGAATTTGTTTGACTCTATTCCATTCTTTTCCTTTGACGGAATTTTTCTTTTTTATCGTATTAAGACGTTTCTATCATCATCATCATCTTATGGTTATTAGGTTCATTATATTTTTATCATCATCATCATCATCATCATCGTCACTTCACTCGGACAATATTCCCAATACTCACACATATTTTGCCTGTTTATAATTCGTATTACTAAATTGAGAACCATCAAGCAAAACTATCAAAATCAACATAAGTCTCTTCAGTTTTCAAATGGGTCTTGCTAGCAATGCATACATCATGCATACAGGCAGTACCAATGGTTCTAGAGGGCTGAAAACTCAAGCATTTACTCCTTATGTTTAAAAATAAAATGGATTTTTTTTGTTTCCCAGTCCAAGAAAAAAAAAGTTCTTTGTGAGTTGCTTAATTCACACAGTAAGTTTGTGCTGAATCGGTCACTCAGTTTGTGCATAGTTTGTTTGTGTTTGTGCATGTTTTTTGAAAATTCTAACTTTTTTCGGTAAGTTATTCATCGATCACACCTTTTACCTTTTTTAGTTGATGACCCCCAACATGGCATGCTGCCAAAAGACGTTGGTCATGTGATGGTTTCTACTGAGTAACTAACCAGAGTCTGGATAGTCACTCAATAGAAACCATCACATTTCCATCGCCTTTCGTTTAGATAGTGATCACTAGAAATTTTCTGGATTTTCTGAAAACTAGTGCGTGCAAACTGAGGGATCAATTTAGCATTAACTCACTCTATAAATTGATCCCCTATTAAAAACCTATTCAGAGAGGAGGGATTCTTTTTCAAGTTTCAAAAAATTGTTTTTTTTTTTGTTTTTTCTGCTGGTATAATGAGGAGTAAATGTTTAAGGTTCTAGCCCCCTGGCTCCATTTGTGTGGCCAGACTGTGTGGTAAAAATGTACAAACATACCAGCCAGCCAGACCAACTGGGAAACTGAAGAAACATACGAAGACAGTTTTGATAATGGTTTCTAATACCTTACTCTATAGAATATAATCATCGTTGTATTTTATTCAATCATGACAGTACAGTTTTATTAGCCATGAGAGATAGGCTGTGCCAATATTGAAACAATTTCAAGTCTGTATTTGCTTGAGCATTCAATGCAATTATCATTTCGTTACAAGAATATAATTTGCATAACAAAAGATTTTTGTGTTCACTGACTACTGAGAATTAGAGGTAAAATTGGTCTGGGTTCTCAGTAAATACAGTGGGGGGGGGACCAAGGTGGGGGGCAGAGAGGGCAGCCTACACTGGGAAATACCATCAGAAGGGTGTGACACCAATATGTTCGGTTGAAAGTTTTTCACATAGTTCTTTTTCATGTTGAAGCATTTGTCTGTTCACTCAGTATCTCCGAAAGTGCTCACTGAATTTAAATTGAATCTTGTGGATAGGTGGGCAATGGGGTTAGAGAAAGTCGGTTAAATCTTGGAGCGAATCCAACAACGCTCTTTTCCAATTGAGAGATATTTTTCTTGTTTTTTTTTCAATATATATATATATATACGCCCATGACTGCTCTCCCACCTCATACATCTCTAAAAGTTCCTAATGGATTTAAATTAAATTCTCTCGGAGAATGGTATGAGAGAAGTGATAAAATTCAGGGGGGGGGGGCGATCCATGCAGAATTACTTTGTCTTCAAAAAATATCCCAAGAGTTAGTTCCCCAAGTGACACCAACCATAGGACCACCACTGAGTAGATATAGACGCTATTAGCTGTTATGATCTCAAGATGAAAATATGGAATGGTAAATTGCCCATAAATTCAGTCATCTGTTTCAATTTCTTCTTACCATTATGGCCTGCAAGAGATGAAGCCATGGTGAAGAGGCTCGAGAGAGAAAGAGACTTTTGAGGTCAAAACTTATATTTCTATCATCGCGTACTCAATATGCAAATACAGCAAACCGAGAGTTCAGATCAAATTCAATAAAAAAAGATTGGCCTACTTATTCACTATATAGGAACTGTCATGTGAACAATGTCTTTGGCAGCATGAAGGGTTGGTGATGATCAATTAAAAAAATTGGAAAAAAGGGTTTTCGTTTGGCAATGTTCACTAAAAATGAGTCTGAATTTCAAAAAAACAAAAAATAAGAAGCTTGAATGCTGCTGGACACAAATCAAATAACTAATTTAGCACAAACTTACATTACAATGTTTAGGGAATGAATTTAAAAAAAAATTTTTTTTTTCTGGACATGATAAGGAGTGATTGGTGAAATTTTCGGCCCTCCATTAGTACAGCCTATATGCATGAAAGATACATAGCCAGTCATCTAGAATAACTTAAAAACCTGAGAAACCTACATTTAATGCCAAAAGCACAAGTTAAAAGATCTGTGACATACAAAGCTTATAATTACTTGGTTGAGGAAAAAGTTTTGGATTCTTAAATGGTATTTAGAAATGTGAAACTGCTTATCTTTAGTAAGTTACTGATCGCTTGTCTTTCCTGATTGACTGGTACGAATTGATTGTATATAACATACAATGCTTAACATGCAGTCATGTGAATACACATTTGACAGCTTCATTGCTACTTTTATCGACATGAATCAGCCTGGGGGTCACAAGGACAGAGTTCAAACTACATCCAGTTGCCGTGGTGGACAGTTGTAGGTCAAAGATTAGAAGCTTACGGCCTAGCAATGAATACAGCAAAAATGACAGAGAATGTCATGTATGACTGAGAGTTGTTATTTTTATACTATGGATGGCCAAAATGCTGAGGCAGCAGCTGTTGTTGCTAGACATTAAGAGCTGCTTCTTCTGGCTCTTCCGAATATCCCTTGTCTGTAAATTTCTTCAACTGCTTTTCAAATCTCATCTGGCACACTTTGTATATAAGGATTTTTCCATGGCACCCCAAGTCACAAAATACTGCATTTATACTCCTGTGCCTCTCTCTCAAGTTTTTGTTGTATCATCATTTTCTCAACAATTACCAATGTTTGATAAAAAAAAACCAGTGTATGATGACTGTGACAACAAATTTTAAAAAATTACTTAATTTCAATAATTTTGTCTAATCTCATTATCAACTTACTAGTATTTGTAAAACTTTCCAGTTATCCCCAAGGGCTGACTGCAGCTCCCTGGGAAATCACTGATGTATGGTATTTAATTTGGAAATTCATTTAATTTGACTCTAATTGTTTTTTTTGAAATCCATTATTTCCTCTTTCCTGATTATAAGTGTGTCCTCAAGAGGAAAGATATCAGAAGATAGATCTTGTTTTTTCACTCAATAGATAACCTTCAGGCAACTGACATCTTTCAGCAGCATGCCATGTTGGGGATGATCAATTGAAAAAATTAGAGAAGAGCTGTGAATTAAAAAGAGTCGATCAATGGAAAAGTTACGTTTATCATCTTCTGTTGGGCAGTGGTCAGTAGGAAAATCTGGATTTTTTTAAAAATCAGGTGGACACAAACTAAGGGATCAATTTAGCATCAACTTATATGGTAAAGTGAACCCCCTTCTAAAAAAAAGTGTGGGGGGGGAATTTGAAAAATCCAAAAACACTTTTCTTTCTAGATGTAATAAGAAGTTAAAATGTTTAGATTTTCAGCTCTCTTGCTTCATTCATGCAGCCTGTATGTATGATATATATATGAATACATAGTAGCTAGACCAACTTCAAAATTGAAAGAAACCAATGCTGACATTTTTGGTGACAGTTTTGGTGGATGGCTCCTCTTATTACACCCAGATATATATATGTATATATATATGATTGTATTTATTGGAAGAGAGAAAAAGAACGTTATATTTTGAATTAAGAAGTTTTTTTAAGTGCTTAGAG
The DNA here is from genome assembly GCA_963457665.1 of Thysanoteuthis rhombus. Classification (NCBI taxonomy): domain Eukaryota; kingdom Metazoa; phylum Mollusca; class Cephalopoda; order Oegopsida; family Thysanoteuthidae; genus Thysanoteuthis; species Thysanoteuthis major. The sequence continues at coordinate 7,890,266 of OY735212.1, read as the reverse complement.
AATATTTCTAATTCCATCCAGATTAAGACTTAGTATAGGTGATAACATACAGATTGCTTTGCGATATCACGGGATAATATTTTTTTCTTTCAGGATAAGTTGATGTACGTAAATAAAGACCATGCAGATACTTTTTATTAAATGTACACAATATTGAATGACTATAAAAGACATTCAGCTCTTATAATAGTCTTTGATCCTGATTTTTTATTATTATCTTAGAAGAGGTAAGCAGATATACTGCTGTTGTAAAGTTTTAGATATAAGACAATTTTCACCAGATCATACCTTGATACATAAGTTGATTATTTGAAAATAATAGTTGATGGTCAATAATTCTAATTGAGAGATATTTATTTAAAGAATAAAAAAAAACAACACTTTCTCCGAAAAATTGAGTAAACTTTTTTTTTTCATCTGGGGAAGACAACTGGTTACATTAGTAAAAGTTGTGAGGAATTTGATAGACATTTAAAATCCATCAGTGAGATCTTAAGAAACATATTGAAGTGTTTACTCTTGGGCAAAGATTGAGGGTCTCAACCCGAGGGATCAATTCATTTGCTAGAGAGTACTTCTTCATTACATTTAGGGATGATCATAGAACTCCAATATGCCTGTGATTATCATCAGCTTTCTTGAAGATATTTTCAGTGGAAATACTTTATGGATCTCTGCAACAACTTGGCTGAGTCATATAGATATCAAGTGAAAAATAGATAGGTACTTCATGTGGACTAAAAGAAACATACCATTTTGTGAGTTTGGATGAATTTGGCTCTTTCAGAATTTCAGTGTATCTAAAAGCCAATCTAGACTGGTATTTGATTCTGGCAACTCTGTCAGTCGTCCAGGATGCTTAGTGCCAGGGGTGCCTTCCATGTGTTTGAGATAGTAGGCCTTTCCAAGGAAGAACCTGAAAATAAATAAATCGAAAAGAATAAAAACACCCAGATGTAAATCCCTGATGTCAAGTCAGATTTTTATGATAAACTTTTCATTCCTGCATATTTATTTTTCTCACTGTGAAATAAATAAATAAGATACCATACTTTAGAGGGTGTCAAAGTTCAGTTTGCTGAGTGCACCAGTAACTCTATGGCCAGCCCTGAAGGTAATGTTAAGCTCTTGAGACAAGCCTGGGTAGAAGTTAGAAATCTGATTTAACATGAAAATTTTTCATGCCATCAGTTAGTCATATGAGAGGTGAAATTTTTGATTTTGTTACAATAAATCTATCAACAGTCACTCCATCGTACTATTTCACTTTCTATATTAAAGAGTGGGCAATTTGATAATGGCTAGTTTTTTGGACTAGAACCAAAGAGTTTTACAGCAAATACCAAAGTTATTGTCTCGAAAAATTGGCAACAGTCTCCATGGGCAACAGTTAAGTAAAACCTATTAGCGATATAAATCGCCTGCAGGAATTATGATGGTTGTAAAATATACTTGGCTAAGAACTTCTGACCGAGTATCAAAAAATGTTAAACCCGGCACAAAACTTTAAATTGGATACAATAGTGAGATTGTTTCACCCTCTGCATCATGAGCAAGTAAACTAAGGTTATTGACTACAAACTCATTATTAGGAGACAAGTCTGGTTAGTCGCTAAATAGAAACAGTCACATGATCAATGTCTTTTGAAAGTAGACCACATAAGGGATGATCAATTAGAATAATTAGAAAAGAATGATCAATGGGTAAGTTACTTTTCGCGTCTTTTGTTGGGCAGCGATCATTAAAAAGTCAGGATTTTCAAAAAAAACAAGAAGACACAAATGTAGGTATCATTCTAACATGAATTTACATTGCAAATTACTCCTCCCCGCCACTAAAAACCTATTTAGGGGAATAATTTTCAAAAAACAAAAAAAATGCTTTTGTTGACATGATAAGGAGTAAATGTTAAAATTTTCAGCCCTCTAGTTACATTGGTGTGGCCTGTATGCGTAATACATACATACTTACATACATAGCCTGCCAAACTAATTTAAAAACTGACGGAAACCCATATTAAAGTTTTAATGACAGTTTTAGTTGATTGTTTCTGACTAAAATCTGAACAACAGTCATTCCCAAAAGAAAGATGGAGTAAGGCTGATACCGATTGCACAACTAGACGGTGATGAATTTGAAACTCGATGGCTGAATTTACGTAGGATATTCCAAATCATCCAATTATGAAACTGACAAACCTCCCCGCATCAAAGATTCAGATATGCGGAGAATTTATGGTAATTATTTTAGCATGTTTGATATTAGCTTTGTTGTACAAATATAACATGACATAACACAGAAATCAGCAGCATTCCGAAAATTGGCCGTGATGTATAAGGCTTACAACTATTGTGATGATGATGATGGTGGTGGTAATGATGATGATGATTGCAACAGTTTCTCCAAAGGTGGATCATAATCTTTGCCCCTCAGCAAATGATGTCTTGCAATATTAATGACTGCATGACACCATCTACTATTGCTTTCAAAGATCTGCACGCATAAATAATTACCTTCTGCTATTTGCAAAGATCTTATACACAGGAACCTCAGAACCTGAAGGCTGGGAAGGAATATCAAAGATAAGATAAGATAAGATATATAGAAAGTAAAATTTCTTTGCATGTATTTGTGCTTGTATCTCACTTCTTGTTTGAGAGTTTTGTTGTCTTCCCTCGAAAGTTTTTCTTCTTTTTTGTGTTGGTTGCATAAAAGTCGTATTCATTTTCAAAGCTGTCCACTGTTTTAGCTTCAATTATTCCTGGATCTTGATCCATTAATGTGTTCCAATTGTTGACAACCCTTTGTGAGAAGAATCCCCTCCTGGAAATTTTTCTACAATGTTCTTTAGATATATTTTTATTTTCATTATTCCTTATTGAGAATTGTTTGGCTGGGATTATCACTTCAAATGTTTCAAAGATGTCTCTTCTTATTCTCTTTTCTTATAGTGTTGTTTGTTTTACTTTTTCTAAGTCTTTCTTCGTAGGGGAGTTTTTTTTTGCCTCTTCTCTGGATGTTATCCAATTCTTCCATATCTATTTTACAATGATGAGACCATCCTTGCACTTTGTATTCTAATTGGGGCCTTGTGTACGTTATGCATAATTATTTCAATATTTTTGTATCAAGGAAATTGAATCAGTTTTTTATCATTTTGAGTATTTCTGCAGCTTTTTTATAGTCATTTTGGATACATTGTTAGCCCTGGTTAGGATTTAGAAGAATACTTTTTTACAAAAAATCTCTGCAAACCTTGATTTGAGGAGAGAACCGTTATGGTGGATTACTCTATAGAGACCGTCTCATGACCAACATCTTTTGGCTGCATGCCATGATAGGGGTGATCAATCAAAAAAAATAGAAAATGTGGTGATCAATTAATACTTCTCTCGTCTTTTGTTAGGCAATGATCTCTAAAAGAGTCAGAATTTTCAAAAGACAAGTTTGAACATTGTCAGACACATAAAATTGCATTGTAAATTGACCCCCCCCCCCTTAAAGATTTATTCTGGGATGGAAAATTTAAAGGAATTTTTTTTTTCCTAAAGATAACAAGGAGTAAATGTTTCAATTTTCAGCCCTCTAGCTCCATTGATACAGCCTATGCATGTAATAAATACATAGTCAGCCAGCAATCAATAACAATATCATCGCTATCATAGTATAGTATCATAACTGGATAACTTCAAAATTATGACTATATTTACCTCTCTACATTTAGAAATAAACAAACATAGTGGTTTAGAGATTTTCAGAGGAGTCAGGTATTAATTAAATAATTAACCTCAATATATTTGTTAAATAATTTCATACAATATATAAACTTTTTATATAGGTATGTGATGTATCATGTTCAGCATATATACTTTTCAATATCATACTGATATATAGTATTAACCCCTACCATCACCTAACTCAGATAATTGGCTAAAATGGACAAATTTCCCTCCTTATTAGTTTCTTCTAGCAAAGGTTTACTGAAAAGGCAATAGCTGATGGAATGTTTAACAAAAAATGGCTGGTAAAATACGTCACAAGAAATTTCTTGTCCTTACTGTGAATAATATTGTAATTCGAGACAATCCGTAAATCTTGATGAAGGCAGTTAAAGCAATGATCATTCTACAATAACTAATGTGATATTTCAGGAGAAACTTCTTTGTTCTCCAGTCTTCTCACTCTGTTAGAGAATCAGATAGTGGTTTTATGGTTTCGAATAAACATCTTATGCTTCAGATGCAATGAGTTGATTGTCATTTCATTTTATGTTTCAGAAGTAATTCTGAAACAGTAAAATTGATTCAGACGCATTTTATATTGTCACTTTGTTACGGTAATAATCTTCATGCTCCTTTGAAATTTACATTTGATATATCACTCTATTGTTATGTCACTCTTTCCTTATGTCATTTATTCATTAGAAACCATTATCACACCACTCAAAAACCCAGAATGGCATGAATATTCACTACAGCTTTAGTCAGATTAAAGGGAAAATGAATTTCTAATGATTGACCTTTCCCTGAACGTTTAATTAATTGACTTCGCAGGAATGGATTAGCTGTAATATTAAAACAGCAAATTATTTGTGGTTTGAAGTTCAGAGATTAAATATTTTCATTATCCGAAATTGTCAATCAAAACTGCCAACATAGTTTTCTTCAGATTTTTAAATGATTCCGTTTGGCTTGCTGTCTACGTATGTATGTATATATGATATGTACAGACTTGACCACTGGAGTTAGAGGGCTGTAATTGTTTTTTATCTTATGTTATTAGAAATCCCGCACCAAAAAAATAAGCATGGAAGGGGGTGTTCAATTTTTTATGTAAGTTTATGCTAAATTGTCCCTTAGTTCAGGTCAGGCAGTGTTCACTGTTTTTTTTTTTTTAATTTAAACTTTTTAGTGAAGCAACAAAGGTCGAGAGAGGTAACTTAGATTATTCCTTCTTTCAATTTTTAAAAAAAAATTGATCACCTCAAACACAGCAAGCTGCCTAATGATACCAGTCATATGACAGTTTTTATTGGGTTTCTATCCAGACATGCTTTCATTATTTATCATGGTATTTGAACAAATATCTTCATCTTTATTGTTTTCATCACATTTTGCACGGTATGTTAATTGACCTACCTCCACTTTTAGTCTTCAGATAACTCTCTGGTTTTTTCAAAGCTGTCTTGGAGTTTTTTTGTTTTTTTTTCAATAGTTTTAAGACTTTCTTTCATAAAACTGTTAAACTACCATATCCTTATTGAAGAGATAAGAAGATACGAGTCTGCATAATATGTAAAATGGTGAAAGATCTTTCTATAATTAAGTAGTTTCTGTCTTTTCTGTCATCCTATCATGTTGTGATTGGGCTCAGAGGATTATACATTCTGTTTTGCAGATCTTAAAATAGAAGACAGGTTCGACATTTCTGTCTGAATCTTTTTAGATGAGATGTTCTTATTATTGTACCATGATTCTCAGTGATGAAGTGCTAAAAAAAAAGTGTTGGTAAGCAAGGTTGTCAACTCTCAGGGTTGGGTGGGTGTTTATATGCCCCCGACCAAATTTTTTGTTTTATTTCATTCAATATGACTAAATATCAAATTTATTCAATTTGTAACATAACCTTATAATTACACAATGTATCACATGTAATTTCTTTGATTCTTTTATGAAAATAATACTTTCATTCACCACTGAACTTGTTTTGGGACTAGTAATTGACTTTTGATTATCTGTAGTTCAGTTTCAATGCAGTTTTGTACTAATGCAGTCATTCTTGAACCCCCACATTACAAAGGGAGACAAATGTATTTTTGTGTTCCTCAAGTGGTGTAATGGTTAGCATGTCTACCTCACATGCAGAAGGTTGCTGATTCGATTCCCAGTATGAGCGGAGAGTGTGGAAAACTCTTCATAAGGGGAAAATTCCCGCGGCTATTGGTAAAATAGCAGCCTTTGGGAATGCAACCAGTTTAGGAGAAGAGCAACACTGATTCCAAACAAGGGATTAGAGCTCTTTTGAAGTGTTTTGACACTCAATTTGATGTCCTTCTGACAGCTCCTGCTTTCCTCTGGACTACATCAGGCCGAGAGGGGGAATTCTGATGACTAGGCATCCCAGGGTCTCCATATGCTTAAACCAGGTATGTGCCCTGAAGTGGATGCTCCATTGTCTGTAGAGGCATACGTTTTGTTGGAGATGATGCCAATTTCCCAAAGTGTATATCGAAAATCTCTTTGTGTTGAAGAAATTAGCTGAAGTGGACAATTGACTACATAACATTAAGAATGATCCACTAGGACTGTCTACATCAACAAAAGTTTCTTCAGTTTTCAAGTGGGTCTGGCTGACCGGCTATCTGTGCATGTGTCACACTTACAGGAAGCATCAATAGAGCTAGAGGGATTAAAATTCAAACGTTCATTCCTCATGATGTTCAGCAAAAACTTCTTTTTTTTAATTTTTATGTCAGACAGGTTTTTAGTTGGTATCAATTTATGATGTATATTTATTTGAAAATGGTTGCTTAGTCATCATGCTTGCCTTTTTGAAAATTTACACTTAATTAATGGTCACTGCTCAACAAAAGGTGCAAAATGTTACTTATCAATTGATCACCCTTTTTCCAATTTTTTAATTGATCACCCCTTATACTGTCAAAAGTTAAAAGATGTTGGTCACATGACGGCTTCTATTGCGTGACTACCCAGACTTGTTTTGAATTACTTTCAATTTTGATGTCAGTATTCTAGTAAGAGCAGATGAATTTTATTTGCAAAAATATCTCTTACTTTCAGAGCAATTGAATTTCTTCTTAGAGATGCACCTTAGGAAGAAATAATCTTCTAAAAAGTGCATGGAGAAGTTGGAAAAATATCATAATGAAAGTACTTGTTCATATGTGTATACATATGCATATATCAGGGACTCTAAATGAGGGTGGGTGTGTGTGTGTGTGTGTGTGTGTGTGTGCAAGTGTGATAAGTAATTAATATGCTCAATTACAGGCTTTGAATTTATTCCTCCAAGACAAATTCATGCAGATCTGCTATACCAATAATTTAGACTTGAAACCTTGCATGTTGATATTGAGAATTTTTATCTTCGAATAATATTTAAAAAGGGAGAAAAAAAAATAGATATCTCCCAACCAAATATTTCAAAATGTTGATTAATTCTACAGCTGCAGTTGAAAGGCAAAAAAGTGAGAGAAAAAAAAAAAGAAAAAACAAAGAAGAAAGGTGCAGAAAAAAACAAAAAAATTCTCAATTCGAAAAATAAAATTGACTGAAGAAAGGAAGAAAATGAATGAAAATAGCAGCAAGAAGAAAAGAATGAGAAAAAACCCAACAGGAAAAATCAAATTTATCAATAGAAAGATGAGAAGATTGATAAATAAGAAACCCAAAATAAAGGACATAACAGATTGGAAAAAAATAGCAACAGAATCTTATTTTTGAAGCCACAAAGCTATCTCATTGAAGAAAAAAATTCATATTAATTCTCTTCTCAAGTGGAGAATGTAGATTAGATAATGAAGACACTGATGTATAATCCCAGAAGTGGTTGACAAAAAAGTACAATCTGATAAGTAACCCTCCCTTTTTCTCTGTAAATCCTAAAAACCTCCATAGTGATAGAAATGGCGATGGTAAAGCATATATCTACTTCTCAATATCCAGGCTTTCATATGATCAATGTCTACTAATATAGACATTACTGTATATCTAGTTGCCAAAACCCAGTCTTAGCAGCTCCCCAGACTTTTTTCCATTCCTGAACTATTATTCTCTATATCTTATCAGATAGGGGTAGACACGGTTCGTGTCTAGGGTGTTTGGAATGATTTGGGATCGAACCCCTATTGCTTGCAACACCTGATATACCCACACAGTCAGGGTTAGGAAAATATCTAAAAACAATGATAATTTTGCATTAAATTTGTAAAAATATTCTATTCTTAAGTGATTTCTAAGCATTTTAAATTTAAGAAAAAATCTTACAAATTATATACATATATACATATATGTAAGCTTCCTAGACTTTAAAAACTTTAGAAACAGCTTTGCTAAGAGGTTTAGTACTACAAACTTCAGAGGCTACATTACTGCAAGCACCTATTGGATTTTTATGCATTTCAGGCATCCAATACATAATTGGTAATTTTTTTTATATTTTCATGTCTCAAGTCCTAACTTTGCATATAATACGATGTTATCAAGTATAATATTATCTGGTTTACAAGTAGATACTTTACATGTGGATGATGGTGTTCCTATAAAACTTACTTCAGACAATATTCTTTGAATATAATATTCTTTACATATAAATACTACATTAATTGCTGCTTTATCAATCGGGGCTATAACAGATTTATTTCGAAGTTTCAAGAGATTTGCTAATGTATATGAATGTGTGTATATATATATATATATATATATATACATATATATGTATATATATATATATATATATATATATATATATATATATACTTCCTCTGCAGTTGTTCACCATGCAGACTCAATGAGGCTACCAGTGTAGCTCATGTCATTCTGAAAAAGTCTGAAAAATGATATGGGTTTCAAAAGATAGGAAACATGGACACCTTGTGACACATGTCATTTCTGTGGCATGTGTGTGACTGTTTGTATATAGACTGACATACAGTGGTGCAGTGCTGAAAAAAGAAGTGTTGGAACATAGGGCTGCCTGCTCTATAGAAGGAGGGGTTGCTTCAAACCACTCCCAAAGAAAATTTCACCAATTTCAGAGATGTTTTTAAGCCATTTAGGATGAATAATTTGACAAATACCAGCTAATTTTGTTCAAATAGAGAATTTTAGGAGGATATAAACATATGTCTATGGACCAGGGGGGAGGCTGGGGACTAGTGCCCCTATCCCACCCAACTCTTGCAAAATGTGTTTAATTTTGGGCAAAACCATGGAAAATTTTGGTTAAATCAAGCTTTCTGCCCTCCTTATAGAAAATGTGTTCCCACATGCCTATGAATATATATAGTTAGAGAACATTGTTTCCCATCCCGGCCAAAAATTGAAAAAAAGGGAAACCGTTCCCATGCAATTTCACATATATACATATACATACCTATCTGTATACATATACGGTAGCTTATGCAAGAATCACGTTCATGATTACGTAACTTTATTACGTTATGATTGATGTCTCATTCTAAGCCACCAAATTTAAATAAAAAAAACGACTATATCAAATCAAGTTCTTCAATCCTAAGTGTAAGCTTATGAATCCAAGCCCACAGATGTCTGTTTGTAACATTGGAGTTCAGTGCGAACACATAGGAATGGCATTACCTCACTTCATTACGGAAGAGGAACAGCATTACCCCAGTACCCTTAAGCTACTAAAATTCTCATTCTATTTCTATCTTTGTCATCATCATCAGTCTAATTGTCTGTCATTAGATTTGCGACACATCTCTATCATGGCCGTTGTGGATCCAATATTTTCTGAACCTCTTCAATTCGTCTCATCTCATAATCTGCCGGTCTCAGTTCTGCATTTGATCTCAGGGGATGTTGTGGGTCGTGATATCCATCTGTCTGCATCCAGTTGTCTGCTATTCTTGCAACTTGACCAGCCCATTGCCATTTGAGTTCCCTTATGGATTCTATAATCTCAGACTACTATTTTTCCTTTAATATACCGTGCCATCTTGTGATCTCTCCATGTGAGGTTGAACATGATTCTCTCACATACGCATTGCATGGTTCTCAGTTTGCAGGTCTGTCTCTTGGTTGAGTTCCATGTTTTAGCTTCGTAGGTGACTATCAGGAAGACGCATTGGTTGCATACCCTTCTTTTTAGGACATAAGATTTTTTTTTTTTGAAGCTTGATCTCGCTCGGTTGAAGGCTTGTCATCCTAGAGTGATTCTTTGCTTTATTTCTTTTGAGTATTCCCTGGAGATTCATTGTCCTTGGCAGAAGTAGTGATCTACTTTCCCCAGCTTTCTATTTCTATATACCTTTGTTTAAATCTATATAGAATCTGTTTTTATATTTAAGAAGCAGCTGGTGGTTTGGCAGGATGAGTTAGAAAAAGACCTTTTGGGAGAGATGAATAATCCAAAGCAAAGAACCAACTAAACAAAATGAAAAAATAGAGTCTTTTAGAAAATAGTTCTGTTTAGTCACTTGATTGAAACCTTCATGTGACCAATATCTTTTCACAGCATGCCGTTTGGGGTTATCAATTGAGAAATTGGAAAAAAGAGGTGATCAATGAATAAGTTACTATTCCCACCTCTTGTTGTGCAATGATCACTAAGAATGTCTGAATTTCAAAAAAAGCATGAACACAGCCAGACTCAAACTAAGGGACCAGTTTAGCACAAACTAGACCCTCCACTAGAAAATTATGCAGGGGAAAGAAAGAGAAGAAAAAAAAACGTTTTTTTTCTGGACATAATGAGTAAATATCTAAATTCTCAACTGTCTACCTCCATTTGTGTGCCAGCCAGCCAGACTCACTTAAAAACTGAAGAAACTTATGTTGATGTTGACAGTTTTTGTTGACATTTACTAATAAAGTTGGCTGTGGTCTCTATGACTTCTATCTGAATAGTCTCCTTCAGATGCAGAAAAAATTTCTGATCTTTGCATATTCAACAGCATCTTTGGAAAATATTTGGATGTATTTCTTGCCGACAAAAGAATGTGGCATTTCTTCCCAGTCATTGACAAGCAAATCCCAACATCTTACAGCAAAGACGATTTAGCGACAATTTCTCTATCAGTCAATACAGTAGACACTTGTGCTGACACCGTAGGCATTTCACAGTCAAAGAACAATAGATATAGATATATATAGGTGGAGAATGACAGTTAAATATCTGATATGGCCTTGGTGTCAGTTGTCCTGTGTTGCTGGTAGACCTGTGGTCACTTTTAGTACAATGTCTGGGGTTTGCAAGTGGGGAGAATCCTGTTCTCTTATCGAGCTGAGTTCTTGAGGTCAGAGTTTCCACGGAGCCACAATTGTGCTCATGTCATTCTAACAACAACGCTGCGATCTCTTCAGCATCCTCTTTCTTCCCTAGACATAAAAACTTGTCTTCAATACCCTTTCAAAAAAGTACATGTCTGGTTAGTCACTCAAGAGAAAACATCAATGACCAACGTCTTTTAGCAGCAGGATGATAATGATATATTATACGTAATTTCTTTGTTTCTTGAGGAATCAATCAGTATGACGATAAGTGCATGATGAGGCTTGGGAAACTAGAAAGAACTGAGAAGTAATCATCAGTTCAAGTAATTTCACATTGCTACCCAAATTCAAGTCATATTTTCCGTAGTCTATTTCCCACCTTTTCTAAGGATTTCATTGAAATTCAATAAGAACGAATTTCAGATTGTTTTTGACACCTTTTGAGCCTCTGAATAACACTGTTGGTTCATTTACACTTAAACGCCTTGAAAATAATTTGTATTCATTGTAATAATGCTTGTGTTAGACCTGTTTTGGTTTGTTTTTCAATGCCGAATAATCTAGTAATACACTCTTGATTATTCCACAATTGATTAAACCCTTGACATAACTAGAAATAACACTGTTATTCACTTTACACTTCCTTATAGCCCTGAAAAAACTGATTTTTTTTTCGGTGAAAATTAAGAATTGGACATTTTTTCTTGTTTTGATACTTTGATTTTAAAATTAAAAATGCTTGATTTGGACCTTTTCTAGATTGTTCAGACCTTTTTTTCCTTGTTTTGACAAAGTGAATAAAGTAGAAATAACACTGCTCATCTTTTAACAGTGACTTACACCCTCTTATGAAGTTTATCTTCAAAGTTAAAGTGCCTGATTTCGATTAAATTTGGTTTGTTTTCAACACTCAGACAAAGCTAGAAAAAGCACTGTTACTTTTCGACACACGCATACACTGCTGAAAAAGATGATTTTCAAGTTGAAAATGCCTGATTTTTTAACTGTTTAGCCTTGCTTTTGAAAACATAAAAAACCTACTAATGAGCTTAATCATTAAACGCTTACTTACAATCCTCAACAGAGTTGATTTCAAAATTAGAAATGCTTGATTTAGACCTGTTCTGAATTGTTTTGATATCTTTTTGAGCCTATAACCCTGTAAATTTATACCTTACACACCCTGAAAAAAATTATATTCAATGTAATAATTATAGTATTAGAACTGTTTTGGATCATTTTTGAACCCTACAAAAAAATTAATAATACACTGGTATATAATTTAAAATTGATTAAACCCTTAAAAAAAAGAAGAAATAACACTATTACTCAATATACACTTACAACCCTGAAGAAATTGATTCTCTAGGTAAAAATGCTTGAATTGTTTTTTCTTATCTTGTTTTAACACATTGAATTAAGTAGAAATAACACTGTTTATTTTCTAACAGTGACTTACACCCTGTTATTGAGTTTATTTTCAAAGTTAAAATGCCTGAGTGTGATTACATTTGGCTAGTTTTCGTCACCCAGACAAAGCTAGAATCAACACTGTTACTTTTTTCTCACAGATGCACCCCTGGAATGATTGATTTTCAAGTTGAAAATGCTTGGTTTAAAACTGTTCAGTCTTGCTTTTGAAAATATGCAAAATCTACAAATAACATTTATTATTGAACACTTATCTAAATCTTTTGAAAGAGTTGATCTTCAAGAAAGACCTCATATGGACAGATATAACTGTATATATAAATGTGTGGGAAAAAAAAATAGAAAATCTCTCTCAATCTGAAAAATTCTTGAATCTTCCTCCAAATCCACCCACTTTTCCCTTCCCTGATTGAGAACCCATCCATTAAATCTCATTGAAATCCATAGAGAACTTTCGGAGATATCATGTGGACAGACAGACAGCAAGACAGGCACTGCCTAATACATACACTTCTCCAACTTTGCTGACTGAGGCTGAGGTGAATGATTCAGTTGGGAAAAATATTGATTAGGAAAAAAATACCAAAGATCAAAACTATTCAGAATCCACAACCATCCGTCTTATGGCAAACAATGTTTCCAAAGATAAGAATTTATCCAAACTGTATCCATAAGTTTCCCGAGAACATAATATAAAAAGTACACATTAATCATTAAGGGAAAAAAGCTGAATATTATTTTTCCTGTGCACGGTTCTGTTACAAAAAATGTTATGAAAGGAAAACTGAACAAAGATATTTTTTTTCTGTTTTTCATCATGTGGCTTTTTAATCATGTGACTTTTTGTGGAAAGAGAAGTTCGTAAAATATTCTCTTCACCACTATGTCCATTATCTGCCTTCCTGTTTAATCTTCCCGCGCCCCTGTTTCTTTTTCTCTCCCTCTTCTACCTTGTAAGATCTGCCATTCTTATCTCTACGCAGGGCTGGGCAGAGCTGGTAAATAGGCCCAGGTCAGAAGATAGAAATTGTAGGCCCTGTTCCAATCTGCATATCATAAAAATGGACCAAAAATTCTTGTGCGACCTCACATCACCCAACTTTCCTTTCCTACCAGGTCCATCTATTGTGAGCACTCTGTCTTCACATCAAGCCTCCACCCTTCTTGCTATACCTCTGAAGTAGGTTCCCTAAACGTTGTAGACCCACGTCCATCATCCCTCTAGCTCCATGCCCCATTCTCAGACATGTCTCTCCATTGACCTCATCCCTCCCCTATTTTAAAAATTCTGTACATACTCTTTCAAAGTTGCTTTATGCAATATGATGGGATTGTTGCTGGGTTATCAATATTTAATGGGTGACTTGATTCTTCTATCAAAAGATGTGAGCGGAATCAATATTAGCAGACTCAACTGGAATTTTTTATATTGCTATCGGCTTGAATTAACAAGTTCCTGGAAACTTGAAGAGTGAAAGACTTGCACACTGCTTACACATTTCCTCGAACCAACCATGTGTATACCAGGGAAGCATCAAATTTCTTTGTTGAAAAATTTGATTCTCAGTGTCTGAGAATATCTATTCACAAATACCCTTCAAAAGAAAGTATTTAACAAATATACTTGTGAGGTGAGTACTTACCGCAGAAAATATTTGGATGTCACCATTATTATCATCAACCTTCATTGGACATGATTCCCATAGAAGTAATAGATCAATGAAAATATAGATTTTATGATTTTTCTTCAAAATATTAATGTTCTATGCTAAAGTGTCCCCCTTGACTCTTTATGATATCAATACAGGTATACCTTGATTCATCATCATCAGTTCATTAGCATTCATCGTTGGACATAGACCTTCCCTAAGATTTGCCAGACCCCGCTATCATTGGCGTCACAGAGCCAGTATTTTCTGAATTTGTCTAGCTTGCCACACTATTTTATTTTCAGTATATGATCTCTTAGAATCCATGTTCTGAGTTGTGATGTCCGGTGATTATCAGCTCACTTGAAATTGATTTGAAGATGTTCAACCAAACACAGTCCCTCTGAGAGGGTTGTGTAGCTGGGGTATCGCACCAGAGCCCGAGAGACCGTGATTTTCTTGAATAGAGCTCTGTATCAAATCTTATAATTCAATACAATATGTTCATTAATGAAATATTTTGACTATTGATCACCATCAAGCGAATATTTATTAGTGTTAAAATGGTTACAGCAGATGAAAATGAGTTGCTTACGGATGAGGATATGTGTACAGGGTGTAGGGGAGGGTTGAAAATAGCTTTGCACAATCTTACATAATTCCTCTAAGAGGCTCTGACTGAATATGTTTCATTATAGAACCAGTGTCTCTATTTGATGAACTTGCATCTTGTAACATTTTGGGTGTGGCATTTGGGTGTGTTGTATGGTTACAAATCATTGGCCATTTTTAAGCTCTTCAGCTATTAATTGAATAACAAAAAAAATTATCTTTTTTCAAAAATATTGATAAATCAAATTTAACTAATTAAATTATTCACGAAAAGATTTTATCCAGGTTGAAGGTGATGCAGAATTCAATACTATCACCCACAACAACAACAAAAAATGATATTGTTTACAAAAACGAAATTCGCATCGTCCCGATATCGAACACAGGAAACACGAAGAACAATTAATGAATGGCATAATTAAAATTGGGCTTTATGGATGGAAAGGATTTTTTTTTTTTTTTTTCCAACCAAATTTGCCTAAATTTGTTCATGGCTTTCTTTTCGAATTTATCTTCTCAATAGATTGATTTTTTGATCAGTTTGAAGTAATAATAATGATGTTGATCGATCAATAATGCAGAAGCATTGAGGTGTGTAAAAGTTGCAAATTTTGATCGCCATATTTATGACCTAAGATGGTGCGCAGTGGTATAGTGGTTACTAGCACAGAAATCGGAATCGACGGACCCAGTTCAAGTATCGACCGAGGCTGCTTGTTTCAATCATACTAATGCCTTCGGGAAAAGAGAGGATTCATTTTTGCCATCAGTATTCAAATTCAGACTTTTTCGTTATGCATCAAAAGGCAAAAGAAGTGACTCATTTATTGATCATCACTTTTTCTAATTTTTTTAATTGATCACCGTCAACATGGTATGCTTCCAAAAGACGTTGGTCATGCGAGAGTCACTCTTTACTGACTAACCAGACCTATCTCCCTTTTACTGAAATAGCTCCAGGAATATTATTGCGGAATCATTAAAACATTTTGGAAAAAAATATCCAAGATGTAAAAATATTGATTTAAAAGTTTCCTCAATACTGTTTTATTTAAATTTATTTTTTGCACAACACATTTTGGGGAAGATTTTCCGTGGTAATAAAAGCCCCGCACCTTTGGTAGTGCCTTAAATACAGCAAATGCTCAAGACTGAACTGGAGTCTCTTTAAATATGTTGTTCTTCCAAATTTGATTTTGCTGAACGGTTTTAATGCACAACTTCCTTAAAAAAATGTTATTTTCATTGCCTTTTTTTCATTCTCCTACACTCTCAATCACTTTTTTTCTCTCTCTCTATGTCTCTCCCTGTCTCTTTCTCTCTCTCCCTCTCACTTCTATTTCTTGTATCTCCTTCTCACTTCTATTTCTTGTATCTCTTTCACTTCTTTCTTCATCCTCTATTTTTGATATCAGAAACCATCAACCAAAACTGCCAACATACGTTTCTCTTTTAACTTTACTTCCCCCCCTCTGCCTTTCAAATTTATTCTTTCTTCCTCTTCTCCCTCATCTTCCTCCACTCTCTCTCTCCTTCCCGTCCAATAAAACATTTACCCTTTATTTCACAGAATTTATTTCCTTCTCTTTTCATTCTTTTCACTCTCTGGCTTTTCTACATATTATTCCTATCTTTTACCTCTCTCCATTTTTTCCATTCATCTAATCTCTCTCTCTTTGTTTCTCTCCCTCTCCTCCCTTCTCTCTCTATCAATTTTCTCATTTATCTACTCACTCTTTCTCTTTCTCCCATCCTCTCTCCCAATTTTTCTCATTCATCTATTATTTCTCGGTCTCTCTCCCTCTCTTTTGCACTCTCTCTGCCAATTCTCTCATTTTTCCTCATTCATTTGCTTAATCTCTCTCTTTCTCTCTCCCACCTCACTTTATTTATCTCATACGTCTTTGTCCTTCTCCCTCTCTCCAACCTCTCTTGATTTTTCTCGTTCATCTAATCTCTTCCTTTTTTTTGTCTCTCTCCCTCTCCCTCCATCTCTCTCTCTCCCATCTCTCCTGATTTATCTCATTTATCTATCCGCTCTCTCTCTTGTTTTCCACTGTTAATTTCTCTCATTCATCGATTCACACACACACACTCTCTCTCTCTCTCTGCTATTTCTTTTCCCTTTCCAATCTCTCTTTTTCTTCTTCTCTCCTATTAGTAAACATGTGTTGCATTAATGGACTATTCCTTATTATGTCTTGAAAAAAAACTTTTTTTTTGTTTCTTTTAAAATTCTACCCCAAATAGATTTTTAGTGAAGGGTTCATTTTGTAATGTAAATTTATACTAAATTAGTGTCCTGGCTGATTAAGACATTTTTAGTGATCATTGCCCAATAAAAGGCAAGAAAAGTAACTTATTCATTGATTACTAGTTTTTCCAATCTATTAATTGATCACCCTCATCACGGCTTGCTGCCCAAAGACCTTAGTCATATGAATCTTGTTATTTTTCTCATTCATTTAATGACTTTCTTTTTCTCTCTGTCTCTCTGGAGAACATCGTGGGAACCCGATCCAACAGAAAATATTTGATATTATCAGTTTTGATTTCTCTTGGCAGAAGAACTTGAGAAAAAATCAAAAAGCAAAAAAAAGAACAAAAAGAAATCCCCCAAAACCAAAACAAACCATATAAAAGCAGAAAGCCAGTTTATTTCCAACCAAACTCAATTAAGATGTCTTTTGGATGCTTTATTATCAATTATTTCTATTTCTGGTATTCCTGCCGATCGTTGACAAATTTAACAGCCAACACGATTTCCCTTCACTTCCTTCTCCTTTTTTGTTCTCGCTCTCCCTCTTACCCTTAGAATGGTTAGCTCCATAACTTTATCGGGGCCGAGCTGACTCTTTCTGCACTCCTTATTGGCCATAAACAGTCTAATACTGACCTTGCCAAAGGAAAAAGAGAATTATTTTAGATGATGTCATCATAACAAAGAATTGGGGATCATAAGGTTCGGGGTTCATTAAACCCCATCTTATATTCATTGCATGAGTTTATCTTTGTCCAAAGTCAAAACTATTTGATCAATGGAATCAGTCTTTACCAAAGTAGGTGATGCCATTGAATTCTGAATTGCCAACAAAACCTTGGATCTCTTAAGATCGTTGATGTTAGCCTGTTGAAATAATCAGAGCACTGTAGCCCCACAAATGGCCTGCCTGACCAACCAACCAAATGGGCTTCAGATTCTTCTCTCTTTGCTCATCTGTGCAAGTCTGTCTCTCCTGGTGCTTGTGGTCATATTTGGGGGGGGGGGTACAACCTTAAAAATTTGTTTGAGTGCGCCATTGCATGTCATCTAAAGATTCTTCCTTTTTTTTTCTTTTTTTTGTTGTTTATTTTGGTGTCTATGATCATTTTGCACCACCACCTTCCAAATTTTGTGCTGGTGTTTTTGTTTTGTTTTTTTGTTGTTTTTTTTAAAGATAATTTTAGATAAAAAATCTATTTTCAAAAAATGATTTTGGATAACTAGTTCTGATACATGCACGGGCTTTTTTGATTCATTCATGCAAGATACAGATATTGTGATCATCTTTGTATAGTTAAACGAAACTGTCAACATAGGTTTCTTTAGATCTAAAGTGATTCTGGCTGTCTATCTATATATGTATATATGTATGTGTCATACATAAAAGCTGCATCGATGGAGCTTGAGGACTGAAATTTAAATATTTCCTATTTATTATGTCCAGTTATTTTGTTTTCTTTCCACTGAAAATTACCCCCCTAATAAGTCTGTTTTTATTGAGAGGGTAGAGATTGATTTACAGTGTAAGTTTATGCTTGCTCTTTGAAAATAGTGATAACAGTCCAACAAAAGGCAAGGGAAATAACGCATTCATGATCACGCCTTTTTCCGATTTTTAATTGATCACCTTCAACATAGCATGCTGCCAAAAGACATTGGTCATATGACAGTTTCTATTGAGTGACTAACCAGACCTAAAATGTTTTATCTTCATAACTTTTCTCTTTTTTTTGCTTGGGATTTTCGTCCATTTTGATTACTGAAATGCAGGGCCTGCCTAAGGATACCTGGCACTCTAGGCAAGCTAAAGTTTGGCGCTTTATAGAGCCTGTCTGAGCTTGTTGTCGGTCAAGAGAACTACCTTTGCCAATAGTTTCTCTTAGTTTTGTCTCAGCAGAAAATATTCAACTATGAAATATTTCTGAAAAATCTGACTTAACACAAGGGAATTGTTTTCCATTTTGACTTTTTACATTCTGTATGATTTATCAATTTTCCAATTTCTCAACTGGATATCAGACAGGTGTCCTCTAGCACTCGGCATCCTGGGCGACTGCCCGTTGCTAGTACCTTGGGACAGCCTTGCTGAAATGTCATTGTATCGCTAAATTAAAAAATGTATCTGATAAGATTGTTGCCAGAAGTCAGTTACTATGACTCCAGACTAATATGAATTCTGATGTTATTACGAAAATCATTGTTTTTTGTAAACAATCAGTCTATGAATAGTTCACAACCAATCCAAACTTTTTTTTCATGAAGATAAAGAATGACTTTCATCCTGAATATAACTGAATTTTCTACTATAGATTAGAAATAGTCGACCGAAACTGTCGACATAAACATGGGTTTCTTCAGTTTTCAAATGGGTCTGTCTACATTGTGCATACAGGCTGGACCTATGAAGTCATCCGCTCCTTATAGAGTCCACAAAAAGTTTCTATTTTTTTTTAAAGTCCTCTCCTCCCA
Source organism: Thysanoteuthis rhombus (assembly GCA_963457665.1). Classification (NCBI taxonomy): domain Eukaryota; kingdom Metazoa; phylum Mollusca; class Cephalopoda; order Oegopsida; family Thysanoteuthidae; genus Thysanoteuthis; species Thysanoteuthis major. Next base: position 7,870,865 of record OY735212.1, on the reverse strand, counting down.
TTTTTAGTTGTTTTTTTAACCTCCCCTAACTAGGTTTTTTTGGGGGGGGAGATCAATTTACAATGTAAAATTATGCTAACTTGGTCCCTGAGTTTGTGTCTCTTGCAGTTTTCATGCTTATTTTTTGAAAATTCTAACTTTTCAAGTAATTCTTTAATTGATCACCCCAACACTGCATGCTGCTAAAAAAGACATTGGTCATGTATCGGTTTCTACGGAGTAACTAACCAGACCAATTCAATCATTTATTTCTCCTGATCACTTTGTTTATAAATGTTCTCCTAGATTTGTACTTGGTATGTTTGGTCGTAATATCATAGGGTTATTTTAGTGATCATTGTTCAACAAAAGGTGAGTGAAAAAACATTCATTGATCACCCCTTTTTCCAATGAAACTGACCTTCAACATGGCATGCTCCCAAAAGATGTTGGTCATGTTGTAGTTTCAATTGAGTACCTAGTAAGATCTGTCGTCTTATAAACTGTGACCAACCAATCAATTGGTAGCACCAAAATCTATAACTTACAAGTGCATGATGACTATAAACTTCTTTGCATTAACGTAGTGCCATGGGCATGTACGAGAATGATCTTTACTAACTTTGCTTGGGAGGAGAAACGGCATTTCCTCTTTGTCAATACTCTTGCTTTTCATAGAGGGTTTGGGACGCTATTGCCAATCCCCCAAACCAATCTTTTTCAATCCCCAAAACCCACAAATCTTGTACCATAAACATTTTGATAACAAAAATTCCTGACTTGTTAATGTACAAATAAATAAATGAATACCGTAAGGTATATAGTAAAAAAGATATTTAATTAATCAACAAAAACCATATATCTTATAAACCACAGTACAGTGAATTGTGGAGACAAAGTACTGTTTCCAGTCTCAAATCCCATAATTTTCTTCCTATGATGGCGATGAACAATATTAAAGTTCCAAATTACAGTGATGATTAAAAAACAAATCCGAAATGCACTTCTTGTTCCTGGTTGACCAGTTTGCGAGTGAGAACAAGTTTTCCACCATGATTATCACCAGAATCATATTGTCTACATAAATGATTTTTTAGTTGAAAATTTTCTACAATTTTTCCTTTTAATAACAGATAATTAAATGAATCCCCAGAAATCATATGCGAAACTGAGGCCAACAGAATACAAGATTGAGAGATGGACCAGACAAATTTAGAAAATCCTGGCTCCGCGATGCCCATGATAGAGAAGTGTGGCAAATCCTGGGATAGGTCTATGTCCAAAGACGGACGTTAAAAGACTGATGATTATGATGAATTACAATAAAACTAATTATGAGTTTCAGGTGTTTTTATCAATGAATGTCACTTTTAGTCAAAAGTCAGTGGATGTTGTTATATCACAGATATATATGTATGTTTTTCTAAACTTTTTATGTTTTGTTTATACAATACAGCGTATTTTCGATGATGTGTTCTTTTTGTGGGAGTAGGCACATCTGCATTCCCTCACTTCTTTTTTTTTATCACTACACTACTGCATATATAACCAGAAAGAATCACTCAACTCTAGTGTATGCATCTCTGCTTAGAGATAAAAATACTCCTACCTTTTCAAACCTGGCAAATGTCACTGTGTTCTTTTAAATATAAATATCAAATTTGTTTAATGATCAAAAGTTCCCTATAGCAAGTAACGTGTGTAGAAATGAAAACAGTTTCTGCTGAAGAACTTTGAATTGAGTGATTTTGCCTCTTGCAGTTGAAATGAAGATTTAAAAAGAAAAAGACAGCAAATTAATTAAATTGATGAAAAATTGAATCGCAATAACTTGCATAAATTAAGGCGTGGAGTGGCTGAGCAATTACTGGCATGGAAAACAGAATCAGAGAACCTAGTTCAAATCTGACCAAGGCTGCTCATGTCCACTTTGGATAAATGCCTTTGGGAAAGGTATAGATACACTTCTTCCTACCCTACACTATAGGTAAATATCTTGGTAGTTGGAGTCCTTTAGCCCTAAAATGCAGTCTATCTTGGGTCTCGGGCTTGTAACTCCATTCCATAAAACCTACTTGCTATTAAAACAGCAATGCTGTTTTATGCTCCACAAAGAGTCGAGAAGGGAAAACAATTACATAAATATTTAGAAATAATCAGTGTCTGATGTTGCTAAGCATGAAATATTTTGAGGAATTCCCATGAGATATTGTTTGATAGTTTTATTTTGTATTATCCCCTTTTTGCATCTTGAGAGTGCACTGAGCAATGCATGCACAAAAGTGCAAAAATATTTTAGTGTCAGTAAAAAAAAACAGACGAAAAGAAGTAAGAGGATTGATGAAAAGTCTTCTTGTGGTTCAAAATTTTTAGATTCCTGTAATTGGTAGGTATGTAGTAAAGCATGAAAGAGAAGAAGAAAAAAGGTTTCTATGTGTTTTCAAAATAGATCATTAAAAGCTTCTTTTGACCAACACTGTCTTTGCATTTTTGTGCATTTGCAGCTCAAAGCACACCCATGATACAAAGCATGATATGCCAATGATATATCGATAAATAGAGTCAGAACATGTGGGAAACCATCAGCAGAAACTACCACCGAGGGTGTCCACATTGGTTTCCTCTGTTTTCAAGTTGTTCTGGCTGTCTTGCTGGTTATGTATGTATGTATCACACATACAGGTCACACCAAGTAGCTAGAGGGCTGAAAATTTGAACATTTACTCCTTATTATGTTCTTTCAATAAGAATAGGTTTTTATGAGTTCTGATCAGAAGAGCAAACATAGATTTAGTATCAACTCATTTTTTTTATATCTATGATCTTTCGTTTTTACACCATAAAGAAAGGCATGAATCCATGAATGCCTTGCTCAAGATAAATGTTAATAGGATAAACCACAAGACATAGTGTATCCTTCTGCCATTTGTCTTGAGCAAGACATTCCATGAATTCTGATGCATAAAACAAAGGAAAATCAGTACATAGGTAAAAAAACCCATTGAATGATCACTCTTTTAAATGAATATTGCAGCAAATAGCTGCTATATTCATTGTTAGTCATGACAGGAAACAAATATTTGGCATTTTGTGAAATTCTTATTTCTTGTCTCTTACTGTTACTGCTTGGTATCAAAGGAAACTATTGTTTCCCAATTTCTGTAGTAAAGAAAAAGACAAAAATAACTCAGTCTTTTTACTTTGATTTCTTAAAAACATCTAATTAGCTTATTTCAAATAAAAAGATTTTTTCTTAAACTACAAATAGTACTTCATGAAAAATATAACTTGCTGTTTGTGTTGTAATATAAGCTATGTATACGTCTGTATAGAGACATTTTTCAATGAATATTACATACTTTGTATAATGATTCTTCAAAATAATCTAGGACAGTTAAAAGTGTAAGAAGTGATCATATGCTGATAGAGGTCTGATTAGTCGCTCAAAAGAAAATATCTTTTGGCAGCATGCCTTGTTGGGGTTGATCAATAAAAGTTATTTCTCTCGCCTTTTGTTGGGCAGTGATCATTAAAAAGCCTAAATTTTTAAAAAACCAAGACTGATGCTGGACACAAACTAAGGGACCAATTTAGGATTATATAATCGAAGGAAAAAAACTTTTGGGGGCTAGGAGCAGTTTTCAAACGCTGAACACTAAAGGAACAATTTATCATGCATTGTATATTAAATCTTGCCCTCCACAAAAACACCTAAAAAATGTTTTTGTAGACATAAGGGGCAGATGTTCTAATTTTCAGCCCTCTAGCTCCATTGGTGCAGCCTGTACACTCAAAACATCCATACATAGCCAGCCAGCCAGAATCACTTAAAAACTGAAATAATCCTTGTAGACAATATTGGCTGATGGTTTACTGATACATTGAGAGTAGAGTTGCTGAATATATTTCAGGCCTGATTATAAAAGAGATGACTTGCACTGGTTTGACCTCATTCTCTCTTCCCATATCCCATCATGCTTTGCCAGAGGCAAAACAAGATGAAAGATTTTGTTCCTTTTCCGTAATATACTTTCAAAATTATCAAATCCAGTTTTTTCTTCTGAGTAATTAGAACAAATTACCTTAGAACAAAACCAGTTGTTTGATTTTATTTTCTGTTTTCTCATCCCTGCCAAAAGACTAGAAGCAAATCATCATGTGAGCTCACCTAATTAATACAACCGGGTGCAGCGTGACATCTTTGCACGTATCTCACGGCAATGTGGACTTGATTACCGTGTCAGCAAAACTATGACAAATGAGTTGAACAATTCCAGAGACTTGTGATTCTTGGTGTGGAAGAGGCATTAAAGGCATAGGTCATTGGACTGTCTGAGAGGATCTTTAAAAAGAGGTTCGTTATGGAATCCGCTCATTTAATATTCTGTCTGTATTGATTGCTTGCCATGGTTTGTTGAAGACTTCTCAAAAAGGTGCAAAAGAATGGCTCAACCATTGCAACCAGGGTGCAGCATTACATCTTTGTGCATGTCTCAAAGCAATGTGGACCTCATTACTGATTTGGTAAAGCTATGACTAATGAACAATTTCAGAGACTTACTAATACATCAAAGTGTTAGATCACTGGTCTGTCTAAGAGGAACTATCGAAAGGAGTTTGTTATGGGGTCTGCTCATTCAATTTTGTCAAACTCTAGAGCTGACTCTGTTTCATATCATAACAAAGTCAAATTCTACAATTGACTTTGTTTTGTGACAAGTTCACCTTGCCAGAAAGAGATGAGCTATATGCATGAAATCATGAGGTACACAAAAACTGAAGATGTGTCAAACAATGTTAAAAAGAGCAAAGTCAGATTTCTAGGGTTGACTTTGTCCCCCCCCCCCATTGCAACAACACGAACAATCCTTACCTGATTTCGGGGAGTAAACTCTTCACTATTCTTCTGTTCTGTCATGTGGAACCAAACTGATGTATGAGATTGACATTTCACTACCATGATTTAAAATCACAACCAAGTGATCAGTAGGGGTATCTCTCACCAACTGATCCAAAATGACAAGTCTTACAAAACAATGAAGTTAGCTAATACTTGAGAGATTATTTCATTTTACTAAATGAAGATACTTATAGAATGAAAATGTCCCTGCCATGATCAGCAAGGTCTCTCTTACTTACTGAGCCAAACTGACAAATCTCACATAACAATGAAAATTTGTGTTCCAAATACACATTGGCTAATTTCATTCTAATAAATGGATACATTTTTACAAAAAAATATATATTTTTATAATTTTTCAAATTAAGTGATGCTTGGGTACTGATTTAGCCCTATTCATTTCTATAAGAATATAGTGTCCATTGCAAGTTGATGCATGGATTATGTGCAGATCTAAAATTTGCTAGAATATTCCTGCAAATAGAACGCAGCCCAACGGATGTTATAGGCAATATAAAGACAGGACCCCCCTGTCATTTTGTTAACAAGAAAAATACAGTTTGAAATCATGAAAAGTGAATTCAGTTCCTGAATTTAATAGTGACTGCAGCCATAATAACAATTTAAAATATGCTTGAGTTTTCAAAAAAAAAGAAAAGAATCAAGCAATTCTAAAAATACTGCTGCGGGCATTTGAATAGAAAACAGAATATATTACTTAATTAGAGAAGAATAGAATATATTATTTAATTATATATACAATAGTTGGACTATAAGTTGGAATGTAGTTTGAACCTGTGGCTGCCCACGTTGTTATATTATATGGTTCATCATTTCATATTGTGTGTCTGAATCTGATGAAGTTGTGGCTGATCTCTTTTGATTAACCACTGTTCATTACATTAATTACTTTTTATCATTTTAAGTTTTTGATCAAGTGAGCTTGCTAAAAAGTAAATCTTTTCCAAAGATTTTAATTGTCACATTAATGGGCAGCTGTTCATGCAGAGAATATGTAAATGAAACAGTTCTGTTTGATATTCTGTAATGGCCAATGTTTAATCTTGCAAACTACCTTTGTTGTTATGCTAATGCATTATAATTAGTGAAATCACTTTTGCATCAAGTGCCAAAATATAGTTCTTTTGTAACTTCTACTTAGTTTTGCTAGTACAGTGAGGAATTACTAAATCTGTATGCATTATTAGAAACTACCAACCATAACTGACACTTAAGGTTTCTTCAGTTTTCAAGTGGGTCTGGCAGGCTGTATATGTGTCTAGCTTACAGGCTTCTCCAGAGGGACAGGAGGGCAGGATATTCAAGTCTAAGAAAGATTTTTTTTGTTGTTTGTTTCTTGAAAATTCAGAGGAAGAACAAGAAAATCCCATTAGTCCTAAAAAGAAAGGTATTCAACCAATGCATTCTCCTAATAATCATCTATGGAACTAAAACCTGGAACTTACCTCGGAGATTAACCCTCAAACTGAGAACTATACAAAGTGCACATGAAAGAATCATACTCAACCTTACATGGAGAGACCACAAGACAGCACAGTATATTAGGGGAAAAAAAAGGAGTCAAGACATTATAGAGACCATTAGGTAACTCAAATGGCAATGGGTTGGCTGTGTTGCAAGAATGGCAGACAACCACTGGACATCACGACTTACAACATTGATCTCCTGAGATCAAATGCGGAATGGAGTCTGACAAAATATGAGATGGCCAGATGAACTGGATTGGCTCAGAAAATACTGGCGATGCAACATCCACGATAGAGAGATGCGCCTGATCCTGGAGAAGGTCTATGTCCAATGAAAGTTGATAAAACACTGATGGCAATGAAAATGACTCCTTGGTCATGAGATCATTTCTCTGAGTGACTAACTAGACCTGTTTCTCCAATTGATTACTTTGCATTCATTTACTTCATAATCATATCTCTGTCTAATTTACCTATATAATGAACAAAGTGACTTTTTCTGTTTGTTTCTGTGTTTCTCTTTCTCTATCATGCACAGATACTTCTCATTGATCCGAAACAGTGGGCCAGGGAGCTACAGTTTGATCCTTGGCACTGACTCTGATCCTAGGCAGAAGTATCAATTCATGCGTAAATATTCCCATCATTTATACCATGGTGGTACTATTTTGATTTGGATAACACTTTTTGCATAGATTAATGTATATACTTAATTGAACAAATGAAGCAACCAAAGATCGCAGAGGGTTTTATCCTTTTTTTTTTTTTTATATCTGCTAGAGCATTTAAGTATTCCTGGCCATACCATTTTGTGTACAGACTTGAGAATTAGTATCAGTACTCCACTAGACCCCTTTTGAAAACGTCTTGATTTTTTAAATAGAAGCTTTTTTGAGCTTCATTTTGACAGGTCAGTTTTTTGTGTGTTCCAACACTCCAGGCTATACCATTTTGTCTACAGATTTAGAAATTGGCATCAGTAATCCACTCATTTAATAAAACAGAAATAAACAGAATCAAATAGTTTGCATCATGCGAATCCAAGTTTTTTGTAAATGTTGTCTTGCGGTGTAGTGTCACTATTTTTAAAGATTATCATATCTCTGTCTTCCTGTCAGACTAGCCTTACTCCTACCCCAACAATTCTTGTCTTCATTTCTACCTTATTTTTGAGGTTTGGTCTTGTTATAGTTCCACCACTGCTTGGTACAATCTCTAGAAGAACCCTTAGCCTTTGTTTGGGATCATAGCTTTTCTTTTAGTATTGGATGAGAACGTAGAAGGAATCTTAGACAACTTGGCTGATGGTCAACGCTTCAAACTGCAAGAGGTGATGGCAAATCATTTTGACATCCCCCAAATCAATTTTGTTTAATATATATTAGACTGATTAATGCTGGGTTATCATAGACGTATATGATAAACATAAATTATGTTGACTGGTTTTAAGAGACGTCCCCACTAACCTCAAAAGAAAGAGTTTTGATCTTGTCAATATTACTAATATATATATCTATGGAATGAGCTCCAGTTATTATATGGTGTATGTATCATTTGGCTTAGATGACATAAATAGAATAAACAATAGAAGAAAATGAGGCTGCAGCAGGAATCAAATCTGTGATCAATAGGGTAGCGATTTCAATGTAGCGTTTATCTTACCAGTGAGCAAAACAGCCACAAGTAATGCAAAGGCCCAAATAGTACTTTAACTCAAAATTTTCATTTTGTTCATTCATTGCCTATATTTGCTTCATTTGTTTCTTTCAATGTGGAAAAATTAGGAAATGGATCCATAATCCAACAGAGGTGATTATACATTGCATTATATCTTTCAGAAACTCTTTGTTGTCAAGGCCAAATGATACATACACTGTAAAACAATTGAAGATCATTTCAAACTAAGCTTGAAAATAATGTAACACAATTTATAATTATTTCTTTTGGATTAGATATCCATTTCTTAATAATATAATTGTTCTCATTGAAAGAAACAAATAGAGCAGATATAGACAATGAATAAACAAAAGGAGAATTTGGAGTGAAAGCAGTGAACATGGCTTTTGCATTACAGGTAGTTGTTTAGCTCAATGGTAAGAGTAATACTAAGTTATTGCGGCAACAATATTAACCACAGGTTTGATTCCTGCAGCAGTACCATTTTTTAAAATTGTTTATTCTATATATGTTGTCTAGACCAAATGATACATTCACCATATATGAGGAGTTCATTTCAAATGGAGTTTCAAAATATAACATGCACGTTTATATATTTATATTTGAGTTTTTTTTCATTCCTGAATAACATTCAGTGTTTACTCATATTCCTGTTTTAAAAATGCCAGAGTAATACCCGGGAGATTAATTGACATAAAATCCATCCTAATACTGGATTAGGGGGGGTCTCTTTTCAGAAAACTATTCCAATACACTCAAGATTTTAGAGCTTATCCTGATTCATTTTGGGGATAGAACAAGAGCTTGTGTCAGGATCCTTTGAGACTGGTTGTATTGCTATTTCTGTGCTTTCTTTCACAGTCTTTGCCAGGATAAAGTTCTATTGTTAAATTTGCTTGGTTTTAATGTACAAGTGATTCTTTGGCAGATATTTAAGGAGCCTTCTTTTCTGACTGGTTTTATTCATGAGTTGCCTCCCTTCTCAATCTAAATTTATCAAAGATCAAAATAGTTGAAAACAGGTTTGCTTTATCGCTCAGTACAAAACCATCACATGAGGAACGTCTTTTGGCAGCATGTCATGTTAGGGGTGATCAATTAGAAAATTGGGAAAAGGGTTGATCAATGAATTAGCTACTTCTCTTGGTTTTTTATTTTATCACTAAAAAGTCCAAATCTTGGAAAAGCAAGATTGAATGCTACCAAACACAAACTATCGGACCAAATTAACTTACATCCTAAAAACTTATTTTCGAGAAAAATTTTCGAAAAACAAAAAAAAAATTCATTTTAGATATGATGAGGAGTAAAGGCTTGAGTGCAGCCAGTATACATGTTATATACATACATAGCCAGCTAGCCAATAAGAATTACTTAAAAACTGAAGAAAGCTTCTTTATCCAATATTTTGCAATTGCTCATTATACGACAGTGTATGCAGTTTTTACGCATCAAGTACATTTTAGTATAGGATAGCTTTTCCCTTGTTTTTCTTCAGGAAGATGAGCTATTTTGTCAAGCTATCCGATAGTTGTTTACAGTGTGCTGCTTCAATGTTGTTCTATTCATTGTTGATCAGTGTTCTTGAATTTTTTCCCAGCCAGTTTGGCTTTTATATGTGTTCGCACAATTCTATGGTGTTTTATATGGTGGAAAGAGATCAGCTCTTTGTCCAGGAGTATATGTCAACCTATGTTGATAATTTTGGTTGATGGCTTCTGATGGCTTCTGATATATCAGCATAGAAACCATCTTGGAAGTTATGATATAATAAATGTCTTTGGATTTCACTGTGATTCATCGATTTTGATGAGGAAGAAAAATATAGTTAAAGGTATATTTAGCAGATTACTGCATCATTTCTTCAGGGATCATGATAATTTTATGCAAAAATAATCTTGTATATTTCATGTACATTACTGACAAGTTTTGGACAATAAGTGACTTGGATTCTCTGATTTTCTTTTTTTGGGACCAAGCTTTAAAATATGCTTAATTAGAAATTAAAGAACAATATTGTACTTAACAGATACAAATTAATACATTCCAAAAGCAAAGTCACTTTGATCTTTATCAAACTTCTCAAAATATAGAATGAAGAGTATTAGATATATCATAGAAAATAAACAAAGAAAAGTAGAGAAGAAAGCTTGATCCATGTCAAAAATAGGTTCCGTTTAATCAATTAAAACCTTCTAATCCTCATTCACATATGATTCAACATTTGGTATGACAGGTACAAGAAGAGAAGAAGCATTAGTGGTAGTTAAAGGTTTCAAAAATAGCCTGGTTTCTGGTAATTTAGGTTTTCTGTAAGCCATATAAATGGTCTGGTACTTGTACTATTATTATGAGTCACTAGACAAGTACTGAAAAAATTAATTCTCTCTTTTGTGAGAAATTTTGTATGTCAACAAATGAGTATTATTCTCTTAGTATTGATAACATTGTTCCAAGAAACCCTACACTTAATTCTCCACTCAGTCGAACAAAAAAGAAATTGCTGACTTGACATCAGGACAGCTGAGATACAGGTTAAAATGAACTATCATTAAATGAAGCTCCAACACAGAATAATTTTAACCCTTAAATTCATGAATCACTTGAAACCACATCAAAAAAAACAATGGAACTCTTCAATAGATAAGATTTTAAAAAGTGGAACTCTTTTGTGAATGGAATAAAAATAGATTAACTTATCTCAAGGTACAAATCAAGTAATTTGGATTTTGGATTTTAATTTTCTTAGATATGAATTCAAGAATTAAACTTGCCATCACTGTCAATAATTCAACAACCGTAGCATCAAAATTTGTAGTCATGTGAAAAAATTCCATGGAAGATGAACATGGTTAAAATAAATACTATCTATAAAATCACTGGTGTTTTTGACTACAAAAACATCTAAATTATGTTAAAAAAAAGTCTAGAAACATCTAGAATCTGGAGAATTTAGATGTAATTAATAAACCCATCAGAATAAGGCCCTAAAAGTTAAAAAAAAAAATTTTTTTCCGGGAATGAAAATAATCGTTTTTAGAAGAAATCTAATGGAGTATTGAACCTATTTTCAAGTCTGTAGACCAAACACTATGGCCAGGAGTGCTGGAATACATAAACATACAGATAAAACAGGATTGAGCCCTTCTCCATCAATGATGGCCAAGGTTATTCAATTTTGACATATTTAAGAATTGAAAACTTTGCAATATAGTTTCTTAGGTTCTGCCCCTCTGATTCATTCACATAAATTTTGAAGAAGATGGTTACTGATAGATAACTTCATTCCTTCATTGAAACAAAATGAATGTCTTTTTAAAATTTGGAAATTCTAGAAAAAGTCACAAAAATCAATAATGTAACCTTTTGTACAAGTCAAAACGCAATGTTACTTGATCGTTGAATGTTTTTCAAAATATGGTTCTCCCCGATCTGACCAAAAATTGGAAGAAAAAAGTTCAAAATAGTTTTTTTTAATGAAATACCAGTTTGAAAAGAAGTATTAGAGTATAAAACTGACTCTTATAAGTTATTTCAAGTCTCCTTTGGCTTTTAAATCTATATTATTCTTCATTTTGAACATGTCAGGTTTTAGCTTTTCCCACTCTTTCAATTTTAATATCAATAAACTATTTTACCATGTTCTCACTGGTCTTGATTCAGTACCATAAATACCTCCTTCCTTCCTAACTCTTTGATGTGAGAAGTAGCTGGAGGGCCTTCCTTAAAATGACTAAAAAGTGGGGGGAAAGAGAAAATTTGAGATGAATAGATCAATACTAAATTTCTAATTTGGAAAGAAGCACCCCTGAAAAAAAACTAAATGTCTTACTATTCTGGGAAAGCTGTGTGTTAGTATCATGTTAATAGTGGCACTACAAATATGTCGGTTAATAGAATAAGTGAAAGTGGACAGAGCAATTGATACTGAAGAACAAATTGACTGAGGAATTCATGTAAACAAACAAAGAAATATAAAACCTTGAAGAATATAGAATTTCATCAAGTGCCATTAAAAGCAAAAATCTGATTTCAGTGAAATATTTGCTGTGCGACTTTTGGAGAGGGATTGGATGTTGCTTTGATTTAAAATAGCGTTTTCTTATGTTTTCTTTTTTTCAATGAATCGCTTTAACATCTGAATTTAATCTTCATTTGGATTCCTGGTCAGTAATCCCTGCAGGAATTCTCACTAAAATGTGAAATCGTTTTCCAATTTTCATACATTTTGGATTTCAAGGCATATTTTTTGTATATGTATGAACTTTTTGAGTGTCCCTGATTTTACAATCTTTTTTTTTCAATATAGTTGCTCAGAACAGCAAGGTGCTTCTCTTTGACAAGGAAATTCAGATGTTGGAACGGGGGGATGTAATTGACTTTCTGCTATTCATGTAACTTGAACAGTCGTTCATGATTGTAGAATATTTTTTAGCAAATGAATATCGATGGTGATGATTCACCACAACAATAATAATTATCTTTCTAAAATCACACTGACAAGGTTGCTCTTATCTCTGACATTTCAGTAGAATGTATCGTCAAACACCAGTCCAAGTTGAAGTTGATTTTGTTTTTCCCTGCCCGGACAAGAACAACAAGAACAATCCTCATGCCACATTAAATCAAACCTATATACAGAATTAACATTTCCCTACCATAATTTGGAATCATGAAAAGTCTTGTACACTTACAAATTTATTTGTTATACATACAGTACAAAAGTTGGGGTAATCATCTTCAGCTGGAATAGAAATAAGAATGGAGTTTGACCTAGCTGCAACCAAGCTTGTTTAGTCATGTTTTCTTGCTGAATAAACATTTTGTTATTGTTTCAAGCAATCTCCATGGCTCCTCCTTTTATTTAACCCTTTTCTACACGTCATACCAAATCATTAGGAACCACAAGACTGAATCTTCAAAACTAATAAATGAAAAAAGAGAAAAGCACTCCCAAAATATGAGTGTTCGTCTTCAATTGATGTCATTCATCAAAGTGGGAGGATTCCAAAAGCCAAGATTCTGCTTCTGTAAAACTGGTCTTCACTTTTGACAGCAAACATTTTGAGACACAAATATAGTAATAGATTTTGATTGCATGTTTTTCTGTCCTAATTTTTTCATATAAATAAACACTTCAGACATTTCAGTGATCCAACAAAAGGTGAAAGAAGTGACTTATTCATTGACCACCCCTTCTTCCAACTTTTCAGTTGATCACCCCCAACATGGTATCCTACCAAAAGACATAAAAGGTTTCTAATGAGTGACTAACTGAACCTTTAATTTTATAACATCTATAGTCTAGGATAGCCATGAGCATTTGATTTTGGTCTGTCTCGACAAATGAGCAATCACCTTTCTGCTTGAAACTAGGAAAAAGTTTCAAGTATGTAATTTTCCGGGCAGTATGTAAATATTCTATAATCATTTTTTTCTTGACCTTTAGTAGAAAGTGATTAAAAAAGTCATTGTTAGAACATGGATACAAGTGCATATAAAAACTACCATTACTTATTGTGGGGAGGGTTTGTTTGGAAGGATTGAGGAATGAAAATGTCAGATCATTCCAGCGGCTCAGAAGAGTGCAACTGGTCATGAAATATTGGCTGACCTTTGAAACTAGATCAGTAAAAGAATTAAACAGATTAGAAATATTGCTAAGTATAACATTGTTATATGACATCAAAAAAAGAATCTGGGATTTACCAATGAGTACATCTTTCTTTCTCTAACTTTCTCTTGATAGATAGATAGATACATATATACATACACAGCAGGCATGATTCTAGGGGTTTCAAGGTATCTGGTCTCCCGCATCTGTTTGGGCAAAGTGAGGCTAAAGAAAATTTTAAATATCTAGATAAAGAACAATGGACCATAAGAACAAGTATTTATCATATCTAATGTCTAACTAGACAGACAGTGTAGAAAAAAAATTGGATGCCCACCCCTACAGGATATATAAACAGAGAAAGAGAGAGAAAGTGGCAGCTATTCTACATTGCTTTCAAGTAAATAATTATTTCTATGTACCAATAAATGAAATATCATAATTTCTGATTAGAGACCCTTGTGTTGATTTTATTTCGAACCTCCAACTGAGATCCATGAAACGTGCACATAAGACGATTATGCTCAACATCACATGGAGAGATCACAAGAGATTGCAGTTTTGCAGAGAAAAAACAGGAGTCCGAGATATCAAAGAATCCAATAGAAAACTCAAATGGTAATGGGCTGTTCATGTTGCAAGAATCTCAGACAACCAATGGACATCACGACTCACAAAATAAAATGTCAAGACAAACAAGTTAAGATCAGAAAGTGCTAGCTCTGTGATGCCCATGATAGTGAGGTCTGGCAAATCCTGGGGAAGGTCCATGTTCAACAATAGACGCTAAAAGGCTGCTGATCATACTGATACGGACAGAGATAGAAATTTTTATTAAATCTTTTATGCATTTCACTTGAAGTTTGTTTTTTTTTTCCAAGAAAAAGACTAAATAAATATCAAATAGACATTACTGACTACCTGACTTTCTATAGTTGCATCAATAAGTCTGTAGCCTAATGATGAGAAAAAGCCTTCACTTTGCACACAATTTTTCAACATAATCTCCTCCCTTGTCAATACAAGGTGAATAGCAATCACTTAAATCGAACATTACCCAGTAAAAATTTCAGATCTAAATTCAACAAATAACTATTAGACAAGCAGTGGACATTGATCCATCCTCTTATTAGATACTGTCAACCAAATTTGTGATCATAGTAAACACAGGTTTCTTCATTTTTTAAGTGATTCTGACTGGCTTCATATGCATATATGTACGGCCCACACAAATTGAGCAAGAGGGCTGAGAATTTGAACATCAACATTTCATGAGTATTAAAATTGGTTTCATTGTATTTTGGAAATTCCCACCCCAAAATTTTCTAGGTGGGGGGGCTTCAATTTACAAAGTCATTTTATGCTTAATTGGTCCCTTAGTTTCTGTCTGGTGGCGTTCGTGCTTGTTTGTTGAAAATTCAGACTTTTTATTTTATTCTTATAGCGGGAGAGATTATTTATTGATAACCCTTTTTCCCTATTTTTTAATTGATTACTCCCAACACACTATCTTGCCAGAAGCATTGATAATGTAATGGTTTCTATTGAGTGATTAAGTGGACCTGTTTTGTAAATATCTCTAACCTCAGATTCGATTAGTGTCATGGGTTCAATCTGTGATTATTTTCTGACTGTTAAGTAAGCAGCATAGATCGGAAAAATGAATAAGCCTTCAAAGAACATGGAATGCAGCGCTTACTCCTTCATTTCCAACGCTTGCTGCTTACTCGACGTTCATAGAATAAGGATCTAAGAATTTGGGAAGAAGTAAATGAAATACAATGAAAGAAACACAAGACAAAAATAAATAAGATTATTGTTCCGTCTACAGAACACGTAGACTATACAGGATTATTTATTGTGTACATGATCAAACTATTTTCCTTGTCTGTATGTTAATTTGTTCACAATGTTTCAACCATATTCCCTCCAACCTTCATCAGGTGTTCTTACTTCTAGAATCTTGACTCGCTCCCTAGAAAGCATGCTTGTATTAGATTAAATAAGTCACATCTGTTTTTTTGTATATATATTCCTCTACATTAGTATTATGTTTCGGTGTCAAATTCACCACCTCTCGTTTCCCCCCCTCTACTTCTATACCTGAAAGTACAAAGGAGAGCACTCTCACATCTATGGTCTGACTTTCAGGCTTGTTATCGATCTTTCCAATTTTTCCTTTATGCACATATACTGTTATCTCTGAGAAAAGAAATGTCTGCATTCCTATGTCTCTGAGTCTTCTGGAAGGGAAACCGAGCGATCCAAGAGATAGAGCTCTGGCTCGACACAGAGAGAGGAATAGTACGTTATTGATGAAATGGAAATATCAGATTTTCATACGAATGAATGCTGCGTTTAGCCTGTTAAAAATAAATGGATCGCAAAATCACAGCTGAAAAAAAAAAAAAAAATGAGAGACCATTTTTGTGGCCTCGTGAATATTTGTAGTAAAATATAAATCTATTTCCTTTTCAGTTTGGGAATAATTTCCAGTTTTTAGAAACAGTTCACCAATACTGCAATAAAGGCTTCTTCAGTTTTCAAAATGGGTCTGGTTTGTTGGCTGGCTGGCTGCATATGAACTACACCAATAGTGCTAACATTTACTCCTATTTATGGCTAAATGAAGGTTCTTTTTGTCTTATGAATTCCCCCCACCCCTAAATAAGTTTTTAGGGTTCAATTTACAATGTGAGTTTATGCTAAATTGGTCCCCTTGTCCGTGTCCACCTGCATTTGCACTTGTTGTTTTTTGGAAAAAAAAGGTGAGAGGAGCAACTTATTCATTCATCAACTTTTTTTCCCATTCTTCAATTCTTCATCCCCAATATGGTATGCTGCCAAAAAGAGTCATTCAAGTGTTAGTTTCTATCGAGTGAATAACCAGAACCAATGTGTTTTTGTTTTTTTTCTTAATTAAAAAATTGTGGGAGGCTAAACCGAGGTGAGGTCTTCTGAATTTTTCCGCTCAAACGAGAAATGTAAGGTTGAAACCTTAATACTCGTTCATGTTTTTAGGATTAGCGCTTACAAAGTTACAGCACTAACAAACTTTGAAAGATTATCATCTACAAAGTTATAACACTGACAAACATTGGAGTGTAGGATTTTCATATAATCCTAAAAAATTCCTCCAAACCAAGGAATTATCAAATTTTAGCCGTTTTTTTATGTTTAATTTATTCTGTTTCCCATTGTTCCTTTTATAATTGGAAAGTTCTAGTCTCAGACACATGTGTCTAGGCACTAAGCACCCTAGGAAACTACCTATGTTGTTGGTACCAAGGGCCAGCCAGGGGCAAATATACAAACATTATGACTTCAAATGAACCACAGTCTGAAAACCAAAATAGCACCCTAAATATGAGTACCCAAAAGATCTGAAAACCCAGAACATGCATCCTTAATATGGGTACCCAAGAAATCTGAAAACCCAGAACATGCATCCTTAATATGGGTACCAAAGAAATCTGAAAACCCAAAACATGCATCCTTAATATGGGTACCAAAGAAATCTGAAAACCTGAAAGTTGCTTCTTATTACAACTTAATTGAGGCCGTCAAGCTATGGCGGAGAGAAAATGGCACGGATCTGAAAATGAGATTAAGCTCTCAGTGAGATTCAAATTCATCATCTACATATCTTTTATTCTCCATTGTTGGACATAGACTTTCCCTAGAATATGCCACATCTCAATCGTCAGAGTCATGAATTTCTAAACTTGCTTAGTTCATCTCTCCATCTTGTATTCTGCCAGCCTCAGTTGCGCATGTGATCTCTGAGGATCCATGTTGTGAGCTGTGATGCCCAACAGTTGTGTACCATTCTTGCAACATGACCGCCCCTTGTGAGGTTGAGCATGATTCTCTCATGTACCTATTGAATTCATCTTCATCTTTATCTGTATCAGAAAGGTATTAATACCTAGCTGCTCTCACCAACTGAACTATGAGAACTACATGGCTAACAGAAGTCCAAAACCAACATTTGAATGTAACCTTTATTCCGATCTTCCTTCACCATATTTTTAAACTGGGAGAATCCAAATGAGTAAAGCAATTAGTTTATTATTCATTTTTATTTCATGAAGTATTAAAAATCACTGAACAACCTCAGTCATCAAAGATGGTGAACAGTTCTATCCTCTCTCATATTTTTGTGTTTTCATTAATTTGTTTGTGTTCCTGGCCATACCGTTTTGTCTACAAATCTAGATATATCTTTACTGTATTTTACATGTTTTGTAGTGGAAGAAGTTAGTGATGTCATAAATAGAATTTTTTCTGACTCTATTTATTCTCCAATGGATCTTTTTTAGATGACTTCAATTTTCAATGTTATTCAGTTATTGACAGTGATGGCAAATTATTGTCAATTTTTGACCACTATTTATCTTCATTTTAATATTATGCCATAATGTGGACTTAGTATCTCCATTCCTTTGGTCATAAAATCCCTTTGCTTACTTCTCATCAGAGATCTCACACATCTTTTCTTTATGGCATTTCTTATCTTTTCCCTTAGTCTCTTGAACAGACTGGTGATATAATTCAGTATTGTATTGGATTTTCCTTGAATACAATTTTACATCCTTCTCTCTCATATATAATGATCATCATTCTGATTGTGATAGAAAATGAAACAGAAAGTTCAAAGTGTTTTTTCAACATTTGGACTTCCTCTGCTCTATTTTGTTATTTTTTATTGCTTTGAAGAAGCTGTAACTGGTGAAACATGTCAGTAAATTGTTAATTTTTCAAACAATTTGTCTATCCTAATTGTTAATGATATCATATATATATATATATATATATATATATATGTAGCTCTGTAGCCAATTTAGCACTTTTTGTTCGAAATTTATCATTTTTCTTCAACATTTAATGCTCTAATACAATTTTTTATCCTATTTTAGCCAATTTAGCTATTGAAATGGCCACTATATGGCTAACAGTGTTTTCTAGTGTGTTTCAGCATTTTTCAACATGTTTTTCAAAATCGATTTGGTATGAAAAATATTTTTGAATAGGCAAGGAGAATATTGGTGACCACTCATTGTCATCAATCTTTTAGCGTCCGTCATTGGACATAGACCTTCCCCAAGATTTGCCTGACCTCTCTCTTATAATCTGCCAGCCATGGTTCCATACGTGATCTCTGTTGGGATCCATGTTGTGAGTTGCAATGTCCAGCGCTTACCTGACATTATTGCAATATGACCAGCCCATTACCATTTGAGTTGTCTAATGGTTTCTACGATATTTTGGGCTCCTTTCTTTTTTGTAGTATAATGTGCTGGCTTATGATTGTAACAGGTGATGTAGAGAATGGTTCTCAGTTTGATGGTTAATCTTTTGGTTAGGTTCCATGCTTCAGCTCCATAAGTGACTATGCATTAGGATCAAAGAGTTGTTTCCCAGCTTTTCTGCTTGTACAAGTATGCTTAAATATGTGTTATTTGAATTTTGTAGCAAGTGTTGTTGCTGTGATGTTGCCATTCAGTTTTTGCATAGTTCTTTCCTCTAAAAATGTTTCCCAATTATAGTTTAAATGGAGTTTGTATTTCCTTCCAATTCTAAGTGTCTTCCTCAAAGAATGATTTTTAAAAATTTGAATTTTCCACTAGAATTTCAATTAAGTTTTAGCTATCATTGATATCCTCATCACTTCTTGTATGATATCAATCTATTCCTTGTGTAATAATCACAGTATGACATGCCTGGCTGCTGCTACTGCATGGTCAAACTCCACTCTTACTATTCTAACTGAAAATGATTACTGAGACCTATTGGATACATAGTAAATGAATTTGTAGATGTATAAAACTTGTCAATTTGGCTCATTTTGTAAAAGAACCACCAAGCAATCACCTGGTTGTGCTTTCAAATCTTTGTGAGAAATTGTTTATTTTAAACATCTGTTTGCTTTAATGTTGCATGATAGACAGACAGTGAAGAAGTTTGGAGATTAGATTTTTTTTCGTTGTTCTTGTTGTTACAAGGAAAACCCAAAGTAAACTTCAACTTGAACTGAAGTTTGACCACGTTTCAGACACATGCTATCATATAACATTAAAAATATTCATCTTTATTATTATTAGAAATCATCAATCAAAAATAATCAACATAGGTTTCTTCTGTTTTTAAGTGATTCTGGCTGGCTATGCATGTGTCAGCACTGATGGAGCTAGAGATCCAAAAATTCACTCCTTATGTCTGAAAAACATTTTTTTTTTTTTCTCAATTCACCCTCAAAATCAAACAAATCTGGAAATCATTAATAACACGTTTTCTCAATACTTCGGGACTCTCCACAGAATTCTTGCTGTCATCTGGATGATTTCAGCTCTTCCCCGGATTCCTACTTACTCCAACTTCTCTGCAAGGTCCTTTGGGAATGTTCCCAGGGCTCTGACCACAATGGGCACTACTGTCACCTTCATGTTTCATAACTTATTCCTCTCTCTGGCGAGGTTGCAAATCCAATATTTCACTTTCTTTCAGCCTGTTCCCTGCCTGAACATCAAAATCCACTATCTGACACATTCTTTTGTCCTTGTTCTTTACCACAAGATTATGATAATTATTATCATTATTGTTAAAAGAAAAAGAAAAACAAAACTGTTATGAATTTTTTAAAATCTGATGTAATAGATAAAATGAAACAAAACTGAAATTTTCCAATGTAATTTATATTTTCTTCAGTCAAAATTCAGATGTAAGATAAACTTAAAAACATTAATGTCTTGTACAACAAACATATTGAGGAAAAAGATGCAAAAATCCAAACTGAAATTGCAGACCTGAAAAAAAATAGATCCTCATCTCTACCTTGAACAACAAATCCCCATAAAATCCTCAAAAGAGGAAGAAATCAAGTGAAGAATCGCTTAAAGATGTCAAGTTTTTGGTAGAGCAAGCTCAACCTTTGAGAACAAGAAAATCCTGTTAGTCTTAAAAAGAAGGGTATACAACCATTGCATTATGGAACCTGACCAAAAGATTGACACTCAAACTGAAAACCATGCAACACGCACATGTGAGAATCATCTCAACATGACATGGAGTAATCACAAAGCAGTGCAATATATCAAAGAAAAAAACAAGTGGGGGATATCAAAGAATCCATTACAAAACTCGAATGGGAATGGGCTGGTCATGTTGCAAGAATGACAGACAAACAGTGGACATCACAACTCAAAATGTAGATCCCCACAGACCATATGCAAAACTGCAGTAGGCAAAATTTAAGATGGCGTGACAAACTAGACAAGTTCAGAAAGAATAGGCTCTGCGTTGTCCATGATAGAGAAGTCTATCAAATCCTGGGGAAGGTCTATGTCTAGTGTTGGGCACAAAGAGGCTGGTAATGAATGTTATGTTTTGCAAAGAGAAATCAAATAAAATTCAAATGTCACACATCAAGGTTCCAATAATGTTATTATTACCATTGTCAATGTTATAATTATCATTATTGTCATTATCAGCTGTAGTTATTATTTTTAATCCTATCTGATGATTGTTCATTGAGTGTCAAAATCTGGCAACATTAGGTTAATGGAGTTCTGATGTTGACAGCCAATTTAACAACCCTGAAGAGATCATTACTCCCCTTTGTGAGAAATTAAGCCCATATTTTCTCGTTTGATCTGCCTATGAGTTATCTGAGCCATTAAGATTTTAATTAAAAAATTCTTCCCCACTGCTTTCCAGACCTTTGGTCACTCTCCCGAGTCCCCTTCCTGCTTCAAACCCATTTTCCGTTCCTCTCCTTTGACTTACTGACCTCTAGGCTTTCATTCGCACTTAAAAGGCCTGTCATTCATTTTATGTCTTTTCGATAGTAGCAATTGGTCAGCCAACCACATGAATATTCGCAGGCTGTGCTTTCAAATGTGGGTAACAGGCAATATCTACTTACATACTGTGATGTAGTGCTCTGTTCTTCTTCACCATCTATATACTTGTGAAATCCTCATTCTGTTTGTCTGGTTGTACCCTCAAATCAGCTTGAACAGTGAATCATGGCTAAATATATCTAATCAAGTTAGACAATATACGTCCACTGACTCATCCCATATGAGCTCAAATCATCTTTGAAATTAGGTAGACGGGGATCCAGAGTGAGAGGTTCAGGGGGTATGGTGCTCTTCTGCTCAGGCCAAGCCCAATGAAAATTTCTCAGGGTAAGGACGCTTTAACCTCTATTGTAGAAATTGGTTAAATTCCAAAACTTTTCTAAGGGTAAGCCACCCCATCCATTCAACCAACACTAGAGCCCATGTTTCCTGATGTCATTTTTTTAGCCCTACACCCCTGCTTATATATATGTAGTGTGACTTATTTTCTGCTTCTCTGTCTTGATCAATGACTCCACTCAAAGGTAACAATTATGCTGATATAAATGTCTCCTTCCAACCATTTGAAATATCAGACTCTTCCACTATATTAGGTTCAGTAGTATCTTTCAACTCAACTCATTGAAATTCAAATAAATCTGCAAATTTCAACTAGTTAGCACATGATGAGCTTGTTTGAGATTTTTTCTGTTTATCTATTTGTTTGTTTGTTGGCATTCCAATGAGGTGATCTCATTGGTTGATTTTATTATGATATTACAATATACTTATGTCACAGAAACTCTGAAGACTTTGTGTCTGATCATCACACATTAAAACAGCTTGAGATAAGTTGAGACTTTAAAAAGATTAAAATTAGGATACTTGAATTAACAAAAGTAAATTAGTTAACAAAATAGCTTAAGGCTCCTTAGTGTTAATCTATGTGTAAATAACGCCCTCTTTTCTGACATTGTAATATAATTCTTTTTGGTGAAATTTATTTTGATCAGTGGCTCCTAACCTTTCTTACTCCATGCCCCAACCCAAAAGTTCAAAAAGACTTATGCCACTCATGCCCCACCCTAACAGCTCAAAAGATTTTAATGACCCCTTAACAATGAAAAAAAAAAATTTAATGACCCCTTAACGATGAAAAAATAAATTCAATTATATATGATGTGGATAACAAAACACATCTCATATACTTTTGCATAAGTATAATAGAAACCGTCAGGTGACCAATATCTTTTGATAGAAGGGGGTGATCAGTTAAAAATTGGAAAGATGGGTGATCAGTGATCTATTTACTTCTCTTGCCTTTTGTTGAATCACCAAAACGTCTGAATTAAAAAAAAAAAAAGTATGAACACTGCTGAACACAAACTGAGGGGCAAATTGAGCGTAAATTTTCAATGTAAGTTGAACCCCTGGCTTTGTTTTCAAAAGGTAAAAAATATATATTTTGTAGACATAAGGTAAATGTTCAAGATAGATATTTATACATAAGCAATGAAACAAAGCTATAGCTAATGAATTCAAGTTGAACCTTTGTGTACATTCACCTTAAGTCTCATACCAGTGTGTTCTCAGATACCTTTGTATTTCCAAAGGTAAAATCAACTGTGATTTCTTACAATTAAGTAATTTATTTCCTTTTTATATTTGAATTGCTTTGAGTTGACTTAAAGCACTAAAGATAACTTCAATGAAGAAGTCTTGTACGTACCTGTATTATTTTTTGCTTTCTTTGACTGGAATGTCCGCAGGCAAAATACTTCAGTGTGTATAGGGCAGAGAGCACTTGGTTGAACTATGAGTAAGCAGAAGCCATAGTGTTTGGTTACACAATGGTATTTCATCCAAATGGACCATTGATGCTTTCTATACTTTTTATATAGTCTTTCAACCCGGATGAATGACAAGCCTGGTCGCTGCATGGTCAATCTCTGCTCCTACTTTTATTCTGGCTTGAGATGGTGACTGCAACTTTCATAGCATATATTTGATAAATAAAAAGATATAGAAATATATTTTTTTTTAGAGTAAAAGCATTTATTTGTTAGAATTAAACAAGCCGTAGAGTATTTGAGATAAATTTTTCAGATTAGCTGAATCAGTAAGAGAACAGGTTACAGATCAATTGGTTGTGAGTTCAAATTACAGTATCAAAATGTCATTTCTATAAGTGTATTTATTTATCTTGCTTACTTCAAACAAATTTTCATAAATATACAAGACATGTCAATTTAGTCCAGTCGTTAAGAAAGCTGCTTACCAATCAGTTGGTCATGATTTCAAATTACTATAGGAGAATGTTAATTTTGTTGAACATGATAGGACTGACTAACAATGAAAAGTTTACTTCCCTATATGTGGTAAGGATTCTCCTCATTGTTGCTATGGTATGAAAAACAAAGTCAATTCCAGACAGGGACTGGAGTTAGACAAAAG
The DNA here is from genome assembly GCA_963457665.1 of Thysanoteuthis rhombus. NCBI lineage: Eukaryota > Metazoa > Mollusca > Cephalopoda > Oegopsida > Thysanoteuthidae > Thysanoteuthis > Thysanoteuthis major. The sequence continues at coordinate 7,846,913 of OY735212.1, read as the reverse complement.
CTCTGGAACTGTTAATATTGGTTAATGCAATCAGAAGGCAGCATTCATGGTAATAAATTGCTTTAATTTTGATCTATCTTTGATCATTTTATTGTTATGTACATATCTGTGTTTTGGGGAAATGTATTCAAAATTGGTACATTGATGTGGATTTTGTGATTAATTCAGTTTCAAAACATTGACGTAAGAATTTATTACACTCTTTTTTTCACTATTTTCATCACCCTGATCATTATGATCATCAGCCTTGAAGTGCCTGTCATTGAACGTAGACCTCCCCCAAGATTTGCCACACCTCTCTTTCGCGGGGTCAATACTTTGTTCGATCCATCAAGACTCCTTATATTCTGCCAGCCACATTGCAAGTCATGATGTCCAGCAGTTGCATGCCATTCCTGCTACATAGCTAGCCCATTGCCATTTGAGTTTTCAAATGGATTCTCTGATATCGCAGAGTCCTGTTTTTCTCAAATATACTGCGCTGTCTTGTGCTCTCTCTATATGGATCTTGATTCTCTTTCATGCACAATGCATAATTTTCAGTTTGAGGATCAATCTTCTGGTCAGATAGCATGTTTCAGCTCGATAGGTGACTATCAGGAGAATGCATTGCTTGTTCACCCCTCTGGTATCTTTTAAATCAGAAGTGTGATTTTCCTTCTGTCCGTGTATTACGAGGGCATTAAGGGCGTCATTGTTTTTTCTCCTTGAACTTTTCTTAAGAATTAAACTGAAGCTGTCATGTGACTTATGTCTTTTAGCTGCATACTATATTGATAGTGATCAATTCAAAATTTAGAGATTGGGGTGATCAATGAATAAGTTACTTCTCCCTTTTTTGTAGGTTCACTAAAAACAAGCGTGAATGCAGCCTGACATAATCTAAGAGATCAGTTTAGCATAAACATGTATTGAAAATTGAACCCCCAACTATGAACTTATTTTAAGGGGGGATTTTGGAAAGAAACAAAAAATATTAATTTCTAGCGTAAATGAATCACTGTAGCCTGTGCATGTACCAGACTAATCATTTTAAAGAGATTATCAACAATTATCGAAAAAAAAAAAACCATCTCTATTAAGTAAAAAATACCAACTGAAGATTTGGGCATTGTTGGTCCAAAATTACCATAGAGACCTACGGACGACTTATTTGAAAAAAAGAAAAAAAAGCATTTTTAGATGGTACCTAGTGGTGTAGTCTTGCAAGTGTTCAAGATTGTAGCCCACAAAAATGTGACCAGGAGCACCCAGAGATACAAACACACACACACACAGATAAGCAAGGAGAGAAGAATCTGGCTGCTTGGTTATGTGGGCTATTTATGGGACTATGGTGAGTCAACTTTTTTGTTGACATAATAAGGAGTAAAAGTTTGAATTTTCAGCCCTCTCGATACATAGATAGTCAGCCAGTCAGATCCACTTAAAAACTAAAGACACAGTGGGTGACCGTTTTGTAAGTCAATTTCTAATAAAAATCCAAGCAGAATAAATTTCTGAGCCAATAAAGATTTGCTGCAAAACAAACGTTGAACACTATAATGTAGATTCATTTTCAAATTATACTGATTATTCTGAAGAAGCCGAAGGCAAAACATGTCAAAATAAATTGTTTTCTAAATCGTCATATAATATCTCATATCTCATCCAATTCTCTATCCGATTTCTACTCATCAATAACGTCAATTTAATTGATGGACAGCTACTTAAATTGATACAAACATATTGACAGGTATCCATTCGCTCATAATAAAACCCAGTGATGAATTTGAGGCTTTATCTAGATTGGTATAATTCAAAGATAGAAAAAGGATTGATGAATTAGTAGTTAAACACAGATAGGTATATAGAATCAATTGGTAGATAATTGCAAATTACAGACTGCGATATAACTGAGAGCCTTATCAATGAATGCTTACATTTGCACACGCACACTTACACACACTAACACCCTCGCATACACATACACATACACACTCATATACACTTACATAATCCCACACACTTATACACAAACTTACATACACATGAACACACATACACAGATCCTAATTGATAAGGTCATGTATTTAGACTGACATAAACGGATACAAGGTCTATCCAAAAAGTATCTTGCCTTTAAATACTAACAAAAAATGAACCTACTGGAGGAAATGGCTTCTGAGACCTCTTTCAGTGTACTCCCCTTGGGTCCTTACACATTTATTCCAGCATCCTTCCCACTTTTCAGAACAGTCTGCAAAATCCTTTTCCAGGATTGCCATCATCTGCCTCATTGCATTCTCCTTAATCTTGTCCATGGTCTGGATATTTTCCTTTCCGAAAGCAAAAAGCAAGGAGGCACAGGGAGTCAAATCTGGACCTTGTTTGTTGGGTGGGGGAGAAAAACCTTGGTGATGATCATTTGCCAACAATCTTTGCTCCGTTTACTTGAGGGTCAAACAGGACATGAGAGTATCTCACAGCCAACTGAGTAACCATAAGAGAGAGTGTCTGTTCATGCATGCACATTAAGATCACCCCCAGATCAGTTGCTGGATGCTGCATTTCCAATCCTTTTTCTGTCGGCAACTTTCATGATTTACAAAAGAAATCTTGTAAATCAGTAAGATTTTTCAATTCAACAATTGAAATTGATGATTAAGTTTATATATAATCTGGAAAATCTATTATGAAAACAGAAATAAATACGTCTGTTCAATAACTCAATGGAGACCATCACGTCACCAATGTCGTTGGTCATGTAAGAGTTTCTATTCAATGACTGACCGGATCTGTTTTATAAGACAATTATAAAATGGCAGGTGGAATCATTATTATTACGGTTGGCTGATTTCCTGTAATTCGATGCAGTTTTAACATTGTACTTGAAGATGGTATTAATAATTACATATAATTGTGGCCAAGAAAAAGAGATATTTTCCGGAGTCTGTCATTTAAATGCTGCTGAGAAAAAATAGCTTTTTCCAAGCAATATATTTTCAGAATATTACCAATTAAAGAACATTATTTTTTTTTAAAGATTTTAGCATCACTAACTGTAAAATTCAAAGAATAATTTCCTGATACTTATTGAATTTCAATTATGTAAACGGAGCAACCCAGAAATCAAGTCATAGATAGCATTATTGACTAAAACATACACACACATACGTACACATACATACACACACACATACAAGCACATGCATGCAATATAAATATGCACACAGACATACTCATACATACTCACATACACATACATATACACAAATATACACTCGTATACACTCATACGCTCCCACGTATACACGCATACGTTCATACTCTTACACAAATGCACAAACACAAAAAAACTCACTTATACACATCAAGATTGAAGATACCAGACTACATTAATAATTGTATTAGTATCGGCAAATATTCCGGAGATGTTCTGGCACACACTGACAATTTTAATAACCAAAAAAGGCAAAGAAAAATTTCAAGGAATAAAAAAACATTCCGCAACAGAGGAAGAAAAAAATATCTTCGAATGATCAGATTTCCTCTTTGGAAAGGAACGTAAAGATTTTCTTTTTTTTTTTTTCCTCTATTATTTTGACTGTCTCTTATTTCTCTATATATTAGGATGATATCATACATAAATTTTTTAAAACCCTCTTACTCGGAGTCGCAACAGTAGAGGCTGGTGGGAGCATGTATCCCTTATGTAATCAGGTATAGCCAGTTATTTCCCCTTGCTGCCTCTGTCTATTCTATGTTCTGAATTTCCAAACGTTTTGTTATTCTTGATTCGTTATTTATTCTTATTCCCATATCCTCTTCCTTTTTTTTTTTCTTCCTGTTCCTCAAAGCGTGGATGCTGGAAAAAAAAAAAAAAAAATGAGTGAATGAAAAAAATGATGTCCTACACGGCTACACTTGCGCAGATAAGAGACACGAGAAAAATTTATAGACTCAGGTGCACGGAAAAATCTTTTTTTTCGATTCAGCTCTATGGATGCATAACAAAGTCAGTTTATATGAGAAAATAATGAGGAATCAGAGAAATCTTATCTAAGGAACACACAGACGTACAAGACAAAAAAAAAAAAATACTGTTCTGAGCCCAATACATACACATCTTCTCTATGCATGAACACACAACACAGACACATTTATCAATATAAAAGTATGTGAATACATATATGTACGTATAAATATATATAGGCATATGGGAACTCTTCCAAATAAGAGAAATAAAAGGCTTGATCTGCCTGAAATTTTCCGTGGTTTTGCCCAAATTACACTGATCACTGATTTGCCCGACATTTAACACGTTTTGCCCAAATTTGATGGGGCACTTGCCTGCCTACCATTCTGGCTCATACGTTTATATATATATATATATATATATATTTATGTATATATATATATATGTATATGCAAATGTTTGCATAGATTTAAGATAATCCACCAGAATGGTAGTAATAAATGACATTTTCCTCTCTTTACTACTAATATATATATATGTATATATACAGATGTACATAGAAAATTAAATTTTTTGTGGTGACTCTAAGTTTTGTGCCAGTCTATTGGGAGCACCTTTTTTTGGAGGAGAAGATAATCTGTCAAATGGCATGATATTTTAACTTGAACAGAATTTTCCATGTAAACCTATTCATATATGCTCTATCCTCGATATCAAGCACCCTTCATTCATAGATAACACAACCCTCAAAAAAATAATAACAATACATGTACATATGCATATAATACATACCAACTGGATCATTAATGTTGTGGTGAGGTTCTTGGAAACCATGAGTTTAACTTGAATAACATCAAGTGAATCCAATTTGATTTGAATGAAATAAATATAATGGTGTATGTATATATGTATATATATATATATATATATATATGTGTGTGTGTGTGTGTGTATGTGTGCGGAAGTATCAAGCCATTTTGAATATCACAAGAAATGGTTGCATTGATGTAACTTGGCAACCAATTAGAGAAGACCTTACTGTTCATAGGTGAACAGACACTCTCCTGGGGAATTACCCAGTCGGCAGTGAGATGCCTTGGAGTAAACTTGCGTACTGTGTGATCATTGCACTTGCAATCTAACCTATATTCACTTCATTATTTCCTTTGGTCAGTTGGATACAATGCTTTCCTTCCGCTGTTTGTGCCATGTCCGTTTGGGCCAAGGGCAATCATGGCTCTCCATAGCATCCTTTCCCTTGTTGCAATGCACACTCACCTATCCTAAAGGAATATTTTTGAAGGCCAGATATCTTATTAGCCCTAATTGATTTAGGGAATTTTCTCATCTATGGTAGGAATAACAGAACTGGAAAATTCTCCATTGCAGAAAAAATGCTGTTAAGAATGGACATAAAGAGATATTATTAAGGTTTATGGAAGAAAGGATTCAAAGAGAATAAAGATGAGGATGTTATTTCCAAATCATATTGTTGGCTTACATCATTCTTCATACATATATATATGAATTATAAATTGCGTTTTATTAAATAGAAACTTATTCTTGTTCAAATCCTGCAGCAGCCCCTTTTTCTCTAATTGTTTATTCTATTTACATTGTCTAATTTGAATGATATATTAAGCATGCAATGGCTGGAGATCATTCAAAATAAGTTCCTATGTACTATAACACAATTTATAATTCATTCTGTCCGCCCAAATATCTCTATTTCTCAAATACATCAAGATGACCAAATCTCCAAGGAAATATCTATATGTATATTTACCTGTATCCCAAGATCTCCTTGCATACAGGCAATTATAATCATGTGGCAGTTCTGATTTGTTGTTTTAGAGTCATTTCCATGTATAATGTTCCTGCATTACGTACACAAATAGTGTTTATGCATGCATATATATGTATACATATATATGTATAGGTGCCACCCATTTTACTGCCATTCATTATAGTATGGTTTGTGTCATAAGGTAGGTGGTTGGTAGACCCCAATGTTCTTATCTATATTATTTTAATCTTGTCCAGAAAACCATGAACAAAAAGATTATTTCCCTTTGAACCCATTAACCTGATATCACAAGCTTGGAGCTATTTTGGTACACTGTAAGCCCATTTGACGATAGTCAATAACTCCCATCCTGCTAAGAAAAATATTTGACTTACGCAGACAAGCTGACTTTGTAGAAGTTAAATGAATTAAATTAGACTAAAACATTTCAGAAATCAATGAATGAATTTTTTTATTAACTTATCCAATGCTAATCGTTTCTCTAAGGTTATACTCTGTATTGTGCTAAGCATTTCCTTTAGACTGCCAAGTGAAGTGAAGTTTTGGAAGTAATGAAGTACTGCTACGAAAATGAAGATCTTCATTTGTAGCAATTGTGGCCCAGGAGGAAAACAAAGATACAAGAATTCTTTGGTTTATTTGTTCAAATAACGGTTTGTATATGACAAACTATGTTTGCTGCCTTTCATGTATTGCTAGCCCTTTGAATATAGCCCATACTCACCCTACAATTACTATGGTTCAGTTATTGTTGGCTTTATCAAACTCCAACATCCACATTACCACAGGGGATATCTATCTATCTATATGTATATATATATATATATATATGGAAAAAGAGAGAGAGATAGAGATATATATATCCATACATAGATACCTGAAAGTAGCCTTTTCTCATTTAGTGGCTCTTTCAGTTGAATTGTTTTGAATTCTCAGATGATCAAATATTTGACTCAGTAAACTAGTGTGTTATCCAGTTGATCAATCAGAATCAGGCATTTCAATTTATTAAGGGTTTGATTCAAGGATGTTAGATAGGATCCACTCAATACAACACTGGAATTGAATGAAAAGTATCAGAGAAGGTATGTAAGAATCCAGGGTCAAGAGAGAATTTTCAAAAATAAATCCCTCTCAAAAGGATAGGAAAACAGAAACTCAGCAAGTATTAACCAAGATATAAAATGAGCCTCCAATCAATTTGATTAATCAAACAGCAAAAGGGGAAACTTATGAGAAACTAGCTCTTTATGTAAGCCCTGCAATCACAAGTAGTATTCATCAAATGAATACAAGAATATTGATAACAATCACATGTATGAAAAGGTGAAGTGTCACGTCCTCTCAAGAGACAACTGTTAATTGAGTATGATGGCCGGTGACTAAGACCCAGTTTCTATTGCAAGCATCAGCTTAGCTATTTTTGCAAGTCCCAGGTCTGGTCGAGACCAGGACTTTATACCCACAAGTTTTTCCACCAAAGGGATACTTAGACCCTAATCATGCAGATTATAGTGAACTCAATTAGCTGCTGAGTGCATGGAGAGATTTGTCTTTATGACAAGTTTTCGACTCTCCTTGCTGCATACCGAGAATCAAACCCAGGACTTTCTGCCAACGTAGGAGACATACTAACCATTACACTACCTAAGCAGACCATTATATGTATAATGCACAGCAAATTATAGCCTAGAGAAAAAAAAAAAAATAATCTTCATTGTTTTTTTTAATTATTACTACAGACTACATTAGTATGGTTTCTGATTTCATTATCAACGCCCAATGTCTTTGCCCGTACTCCACCACTCACCACTTCACTTTAGTCATTTTCTGCACTAACAAACTAAATATCTCTGTCTGAAAGAAAAAGAAGAAAAAAAAAAGTCCCAGGATTTCACAAAGGAGATTTGGCTCAAGAAAGGATTTTACAAAAAAAGTAAATCATTCTTATATAAATGAGTAAACAAGAAGAAAACTGGTCTGGTTAGTCACTTGGTAATAACCATTATGCCACATTGGGGAAGATCTATTGAAAAATGGGAAAAAAAAGGGTGATCGATTACGTCTCTCTCTTCATTTTGGGCTATGATCACTAGAGAAAGTCTGAATTTTCGAAAAAAAAAACAAAAAAAAACTGGCATGAAAGCTGCCGGACACAAAGTGGGGGATCAATTTAAGATGAACTTATCTTGAACCCCCTAAAAAAATAACTTATCTGGGTGGGGAATTAAGAGAAAACAAAAAGACAATTTTTTCTAAACATAATAGGGAGTAAAGGTCCTAGAGCCCCATCGGAACTGATCTACATGCACTGACAGCCAACCAGCCAGACAAACCGCTTCAAAACTGGTGAAACCTATGATGACAGTTTCGATGTTGGTTTGGGTTGTGGGTTACTAACAAGCTCCAACAGAGACAGGAAATAAGCCTCCAATCAGCCAGGCCTAATCACATGACTAGAAAACAGGACACATTGGAATATGGTTATCGCAAACCAGAGTTACGAAGGATAATCAGACAGTCTTTGCGTACTGGTTTCCTGATTTCCCTGGAGATTTGGTCACCTTGATGTGTTTAATGTGTCCGAGTTAAATTAGTAGAGTGACCAAGATTTTTCCTGCTTAGAAACCATGAAATGGAAACGTAAGAAAGAAAAAGTTTGCTGTGTCCAGTTTTATTTGTCACGCTTGAGTGCTGCCTAGTACTCAGTATCTGGGGTCACGTTATGTAAATGCACGGCAAAGAAAATGCATTTAAGAGACAGGAATATGCATTGTAAGTTGTCATTATATCAGAGCAAAACTATTTGTACAATATACTGTACTTGTCATGAGTATTTGAACAAACAGCCATTTCACTTCTAATCACTTGCTTTCCAGATTTTGAAAAATGAAACGTTATGCAAGAATAAAATTTTATGGCAATCAACATAGCAAGACACATATTTAGTCATGTTTTATGGTTAATACTAAATTTCTGGAAAAACATTTTTCCACTAGAATTAGATTGTTAAACAAGTTTTTTTTTTTTTATAATCCTGCAAAAGTCAGAACTGATCAAGGAGATTGGAAATGTGAACTCACATTGCTATTTGGAAAAGTTGCATAATTAATTAGGATCTACCTGCTTGAAATCCATAATAGCTCCATCATTCTTTGGCAATATAAAACAGACAAGCATTCAAGGGAAATTATCAATCACCACCACCTATATATGCTGTGTTCAGGATCAATAGTTAAAAAGTGAGGAAAAGGGGTGATCAAGGAATTAATTACTTCTCTCACCTTTTCTTGGGCTGTGATCATCAACGAGGCCTGAATTTTCAAAAAAACAAGTGGGCTAAAACTTGTGAGCAATTTAGTATAAACATACATTGCATATGCCCCCCCCCCCCGCCCAGCTGAAAACCAATTTTAGTAAAAAGTTTTCAAATACAGAAAAAAATCCTTATCCTTACATATTGGGAGGAGTATGTGTGCAAAATTTCAAATTTCTACCATGAATGGTAAGGGCTGGTTAATGTCTGGATTGATACATTACTAGATACATAAATAGATAAGAAGCATTGTGGGGGGACCCATGGAGCCTGCAACTACCGAGGAGATGAGCGCAGGGGGTATAATTTAACGTACCTTTTACTATTGTGAGGGGCACAAATTTAACAATTTGCAGGGGCGCTATCAGACCAAGTGTCACAACTAATAGATCAATACGTAGATACATATACATAACTTGAACCCAGCATCAGTGATTAAACTGGTATGTTGTGGGGAGCAATGATTAATTTTGTGTTTGCAGAAATATTTATAAAAAGTAATTTCTATATAAAATGAACTATCGTTTATATAACAAGTCATCATCATCAGAGCATCCATCATCAGACATGGATCTTCCCCAAAATTCATCAAACTTCTCTATCATGGGTGTCACGGAGCCAGTACTCTCTGAATATGTCTAGCTCATTACGCCATCTTACTTTCTGTCAGCCACAATTTTGCATATGATCTCTGGGGACCCATGTTGTGAGTCGTGAGGTCCAGCAGTTGTCTGACATTTTTGCAACATATCCAGTCCATTGCCATAAATGGTTTCTATGATATCTGAGACTCCTGTTCCTTCTCTATCATACTGTGCTGCCTTATGATCTTTCCATTGCATGGTTCTCAGTTTGAGAATCTAGTTAGGTTCCATATTTGAGCCCCATAAATGACTATTGGGAGGAAACCTTGGTTGTACACCCTTCTTTCTAGGTCTTGTTGGATTTTGCAAGTACTGGTCATGTTGGCTATGTGTGGAGCTTATCAACATACATTATTGCCTGAAATGAATTGTACAGATTAAATGATGTAATATTTGGTACCAGTTCACTTTTATTGTACACTGTTACCAGATCTCATATGAATAATACTTTATTGAACACAATGCAGTTGTTTTTTTAATCTTCTGTCTGCTATTGTTTTTCTCTTCCATAAGACTGGATGTCCATAAGTGCCAGGTCAACCCATCTGCTCAATGGCCAAAAGTTGAACCAGTAGCTAACTTGTGACAGAATAGATTAGAATGACATGATCAAAGAGCTCTTAAAGCCGCATTATGCAGTCTATCAAAGAGAACGGACTAGTTTCTCTGCCATAGACTTTCTTCTTAGTTTGACTGCAATGTGTGTCCTTTTGACATAACATGTGTCCATCATTTGAACATGCAATCCTTGCAAGAACAAAGACAAATCTAACATATGACCCTTGACCTTTTTCTTTATTCCTTTCTATCAAGCAAGCTTACTTCTTCTGAGGGATAAAATGGGTTTTTATATATCCTTCTATTTTGTGTTTGGCTCTAATTTACGGATGGTTACTTTATCCAATGTTTTATTCTATTACATTTGTTTTCTTAACGTTATTACCACATTTATTACTTCATCACTTTTGCTTGGTTTTTACCATATAAAACACTAGGATAAACTATCGTGAATACTTTATTTGAACCTAACAAAGGAAAGTGACAGTCAGCCAATAGAAACCATCAGATGGTCGAAGTCTTTTGACAACATGCCATGTTAGGGATAACCCAGTATAAATATCAAAAAACTAACATAAACACTGCTATTTAGCATAAAATTAGATTGTAAATCGATCCCTCCATAAAACTTATTTGGAGGTGGAAAATTTTCAGAAGTGAGAAAAGAAAATTTCCCCTCAGCATAATAAGGAACAAATGTTAAAATTTTTAGCCATCTAGACCCATCAGTACCTATAAACATGTTACATTCATACATAAATACATACATAGCCATCCTGCCAGCCAGGAAGATTCACTTAAAAACTGAAGGAACCTATATTGACAGATTTGGTAGGTAGTTTCTAAAATATCTTTTGTGGAAAGATACATTGATTGTTATTGTTCTAGGGGTTTCACAGGAACATTTATTGGCTGGAAACCCACAGTTGGGAATGGGGTGCGACATACACCCACTTATCTATTTACCTGTTTTTTTTAAGGTTCATTGTCAACTAACAGAGATATCACTGTATCACTAATTCCCTGTATCCAGCCTTATGGTATACCTAGTTCCCCCATTCCAGATTCATGGTATACTTGGTTCCCCAAATCCAGCTTTACTGAATACCTAGTTCCAAGACCAATTCCTATTCACTATAAATAGTAGTCGCAAGCTGTGGAAAATGGTTTTGTGGAAAAGCTTTTGTTAGAAACCGTCAACAAAAACTGTTAACACGTTTCTTCAGCTTTCATGTCGGTCCGTCAATTGGCTCTGTATGTACGTATCATGTATTTAATCCTTACCAATGGAGCCAAAGGGCTGAAAATTATTCATTTATTCATTATATCTAGAAAAATGTTTTATTGTTATTCGATGCCACCCATCAGATTTTTAGTGGCGATTTCAATTTACAATTTAAGTTTATACTGAATTGGTCTCTTGGTTTGTGTCTGGTAGCATTCACGCTTATATTAAGAAAATTCCAACATTTTTTTTTTTGCTGGACAAGAGGTTTGAGAAGTAACTTATTCATTGATCACTACTTTTTCCAAATTTTTCAACTGATCACCTTCAACACAGTATACTGCCAAAAAACGTGACAGTTTCTATTGAGTGACCTACCAGACCTGTATAAATCATTTTTTTTTTTTTTAAAGTGAGGGCAAAAAGACGAGTCATTTTTTTGTCAGGTGTCAGGTTACCAAATCATCCATTTCTTTTTTTTTCTTGTTGCTTTGTTGATCATCATTTCTCAATTGTTATTTGGACACATCTGTTTAGTGTTTCACTTCTTTTGGATGGCCGCCATTTTTGCAAATAATAGAACAAGACAGGATTCAAAGAGTGCAGAACACCGCCAATGCTATACATGAACTGAAAACTGAATGAAAATAGAACATCCAAGAAAAAAAACAAGAGACAAAACTATTGATGTACTATCATTCTGTTACTCCCCTTGAAATTAAAATTTAGCCTTTTCATTTTTTATTTTATTCTAACTGTTCATTTTGAACCTCTTTTCTCTCAATCAGGAAAAAATTCCAGGATCCATTCCAAAATTAAATCACTTCTCCAATAGTGCACAGCCTAACCTACCTCAAAATTTTATCAAATCTCATGGAGAACTTTTGGAGATACTGTGCGGGCAGACAGACAGACAGAAAGACAGACACAATTATACACATATACCTCTTCATTGTCAGAGGTTATTGAGTGATTACTTGTTCTGTATTGAGTATGTTATTTTTCTGCCACCTTTAATTTCCAAGTATATCTTTCTTTCAATTTTTTAAGACACATTTGAAATGAACTGCTTGGTTTTTGTCAAAACTAATTTTGGTAAATCTCAAGAATTCTAAAATATCAGTTTGCAATCAGTGTTGTATGTTGTGCAGTTACCAGTGCACACTCTTTCTCTCTCTTTCTCTCACACTCACGCACATGATTCTGGATCATTACCAGCTGCATAAATTAATCCTCTCATTTTTCATTATCAATGTCAGTTATCAGATATCAAATGGAAATATTTTGGGTCTTACATAAATGTTGTAAACTATTTTCATTTATGAACAATAATTAATTTTTTCTAATTACTGTATATCTAAATGGGAAACTAATCTGTTAATTACTCTGGGCAACACAAAATACTTTCATCATCATCAGCCTTCCGGCAACCGTCATTGGACATAGACTTCCCAAAAAATTTATCAGACCTCTCTATCATGGACGTTGTGGAGCTAATACTTTCTGAACTTGTCTAGTTTGTCTCCCAATCTTATATTCCGCCAGCCACAGTTTTA